>LR736861.1:11573930-11862458 GCA_902654985.2 Oryctes borbonicus | reverse complement strand
GCGTGAGCTCTTAATCTGGCTGCTCTATTTCTAAGCATTTGTGCTCTGCGTGGTGCCCCATCTCTGAACCTATGAAGTTGCCCCCGTGGCCGATTTTCTACAACTTTTTGTTACTAAGTAGGATTAGTAGCGATACAAAATCGAGTGCTATGAGTAATGTTATATCGATAATTATTCTAAATTCATGGGTAATTAACCCTGTATATTTGAAAGATACTCCATAACGTCTATTATGTTAGGATGTTGTAGCTTCGTACATAATGAGCGCAATTTCACAATTCCATAAGGTTAGGAGCCTCCGTATATCGTGTGTGCTATCTACGAACTTTTCGATATCCTTTAGCTGCCTCCAAGAATTTATTCCTTTATTTATAACCCCTTGAAATCTATAAATCCCAAATCACAAAGTATATAGATATTATACCCGCACATTTATCCTTCAGTAGAATACGACAGACACCCACGGTAACTTTGAAAGGAGCTAACATATAATAATACCTCTATTCTTATATATATTTCTCCAAAACTATACAAGGATACAATAGCAACAGCAAATATTACCGAAAAATAAAACCTTGTCTGATGTGAGAACGTTATTTTCTACTCATGTCTAGACGTGTAAAAGATGTTCTTGACAGCTAAGCATCGTTCTTTATCTGTTTGTACTTTTACACGGACAAGAAAACTGTAACTTTGTGTATACAGATACTGTAGGATTCATAAAAACGAGCATGTGGAATATTGTACGAGGATTCTATTCAAGACACTGTTAGTCCGTGATAGAACGAATACAATCACTGCAGTCGCCTTGGTTCAATTCTTTCTGTTCGAAATGTGTAAACACTCTTGCCTCATTTCGCTAGTATAAAAGTATGTATTGTCCCAGGAAATGTTGTTGCACACATCGTTAGCTATATTTTACTGCAATTTTAAAGCATCCTGAAAGAATAGCATATAAATTTCAGTTTTGCTCTAAATTGTATATGAAGTGATTTATGTTTAGTAAATCCCCCTGCAGTCTTAATATTCCTTTTTGAAGACTGGCGCGTTTCCATTGTATGCGGAAGGAAGAAGTAATTATCGCTATGTTAGCAATTATAGCCGACGGCTTTGCGAGAACTGTATCAGAAAACTTGATGTTAAATCATCACCGGCAATGTCGCGCTGTTGAAATTTCGGCAGAGCAAAGGAATTGTATTGGTCAAATGTTTCAAGGAAATCTATGCTGTCGATGTATACAAAGGGAAACCTCTCGGCAAAAGCATCAACTATTTCTTGAGAAGTGTCGACACATATATCATTGCGGAATAGGACGTGTAGTTCCTTTTTTTGTATGAATGAACTGAAAAGCCTCCTTAGGATTAGCTTTATCGAGGTTTCAACTAGGAAGATTACTGAAGTAAGCAGTGGAAATGCTCGTTTTGCGAATGGAACGTGGACGCTCGAACTGATTGTAAAGACAGCAGTTGCCACATGCCCCGATACTATTTCTTCAATTTAAGATTAGAAATTATGTTGTGTACCATGCAGTCTGCGTATAGGTAGACCTTTTAGGCACCGAATTATTCCCTATTTAATACAAAACAATGGGCGTCAAAATTCCACAAAAATAAATAACAAAATGCATGCTTTTGAATTTCTACTAAAATTCCTCTGTTAGAATCGGTGCCTTGCATTTCCAGAGCGAAGCATAAGTTCAGATGCCTAAAACAAATTTCCAGAAGTAAATGCGCGTTGTGACGCAAGAGAAAGAGCTGTTCATGATAGCTGCGCCTTTCGAAATGTCAAAGGGAGGCGTAGCGGAGCGCGAAAAAAGAATGCAGTGGAAACCGTTAGAAGTCTAACTAGCGTAAGCGTGGAAGCGGCCGACAAGAAAAAGCCCTGCTAAAATATTAATATTGACGTTGCCGGCGCGGAGCAGCATTTTTATTATATCTAGCTCGGGGACCGCCGGGCGGATGGAAACAATCTCGGTAATTGAAAGAACTGCTATATAAGGGAAAATGAGGAAAGTGACACCGAAGCAAAGAGTACCCTTCCTATGCCGTAGATATCATTAACGTTGTGAACCCTATTACGGAAGTTAAGCAGGTGGTAATTGGTCGTAACAACTACAATTCCGTCGCGTTATTAGTTATTTACGGGATGATACCAGGTATGTGTATGCAGCGCTATCGCGTTGATAACACCCTGATTAATAGCAGAATAGCTTACGAAGTTGCATCTTACACGCTTTACATTGTAAATATTCGCAAAGGTACAATATTTAGCTTGATTTTTATTTAAAGACTGTAGCTAATTATATAAGGTCACGTACAACGGAACCAACTGTTCGTCATACTCAACTAGAAATAATTTGGGCTTAGCAACCGCTCAACGCGTTAAAATTGCTCAGTTGTTCTACAGCAATAATTCCGTACGAACTGCGTCTCGACGTTTGCGGGAAGATTATGGCCAATTTAATCGTCCTACTGAGCTAACAATTCGCAACACAATGAAAAAATTGGAAAAAAACAGGTAGCATTGGAGGGAGGGTCAGCCGTGTGCATCATCGTGGCGTACTTTCATCCAAGAATATTGCTGAAAACCGGGAACTATCGATTCATCACCGTTCGCACACTTTGAGACTTTCTTATGGCTCCCTTTAAAGAATTTGCACCTACACCCGTACAAAATTCAGTGAACACAAGAACTGAAACGCAAAGGTTGTAAGCAGCGAAGAATTTACACAGATTAGGTTTTAGAGCAGCAAGAAGACTTTTCTCTGATAACGCACATTTCCATATCTCTGGATATGTTAATGAACGAAATTACTGAATATGGTGTGAGGAAAATCCTCACGTGATACACAAAAAGTAACGGTGTGGTGCGCACAGTTCAAGCGGCATAATTGGACCTTGCAAAACGATGAAGGTCAGATAGTGACAGTCAACGGTAAGCGCTATAGATACATGCTAACGATTATTTTTAGCATAAAATCGAAGATATTAATGTTATGGTTTTAACATGACGACGCAACTTGCCACACATCGCGTTCAACGTTAGATGTTTGGCGTAAAAAAATCAGAGGTAGCATTATTTCACGTAGCGGTGACGTCAATTGACCGCCAAGATTATGCGATTTAATAGAGTCGCATCTATGTTTACAAAGCTGCAACGTTCCACCAAGTTATAGCCGAAATAGCCCCAAAAACTTACGGGAAACTCATCGAAAATAAACTCGCATCAATCAACAGCTGAAGAAGGTCCAGAGCTACACATTTACCTAATATAATTTTCCATAATTAATTAATAATATCAAATGTTTGACTGATAAAAAAAGGATAACGTCTTTTCTTAAATAAAAGTTTAGGAATTGCAATTGTATATCACTTACATACCTTTTAAATTATTTTTCTTCAAGTTTGACATGCTTTCACTTAATCCTTTATCATATACCTAGCTAAACAAGTACTGGGAAGAGGGCGATTGTTCACAATTCCATACGAGATGTCAGAAAACCAAATTTATTAGAATTGTAATTAAGAAGTCTCCATCCAGACAGACAAACCACCGTATACAATAATTGCATATTGAAAATCAAGCCAAATAGAAAAGAATAACCTAACAAAACGACTAAAATTAAAGACGTGCAATTAACAAACAGAGCTACAAAATGAGAATGCTTCTATACTTCATCAAATCTAACTCAAGGTTTTACAAAAGTAGCTCTTGCGTCATCTGTAAACAAACCACACTTAACTTTTCTATGTTCCTAATTATTAGACAATTTCTCAATTATGTAGGCAAAAATTTTTTCCCTTAGAATTTGGCGCGTCAGGAATAAATGGATAGGGGCTTAGAAGCTTTATGATAAGTTTTCGAAATGGTAATTCCTTTACTTGGGGATGAGACAAATGAGGATTCATAAGACTCCAAGTGGTAAGAAATATGTAAAATACTAAAACTGTTTCTCAACATAATAACGAAGGTGTTACGATATAGCATATATATAATCCTATGGCAAATATCAAAGAGAATATCAATCGTAATTGATTACAGTACGCTTAGTGATCAAAGCGCGAAGTTATATTTGTTCAAGGAAACTTTATAAACTTGAGCAACCTCAATCTACTTTCGGCTGTGTCCTATAGAAGCTACGAAATTCACGTATATATGGTATAGGAACCTCGTAATTAACTTACCCGAAGTGTATAATTTTTCTATTAGTCATCTACGTATGCAACTATATAATCTAAACCCATATGCGAGGATTAACTAATTATATCAGCACGTGTGGCACACTCGTTAATAACATATATCTGTGGCATATTACCGCCCACCATCATCGCATACGTACGTGCGCGTACGTACGCAACGCTCGTGTAATTATCTGGTGCTGCTATAATTTAGGGGATTTCCCGGAATGATATATAAATCCGGACGTCATTTACGGGCTGTTACGTACACTTTTCGGGGAGATAATATCAACAATTACATTAGCATTACGTTAAAAATGAATTATTGAACACATTCGGTTGATTCACGGGATAGATAAGTCTCCACGGTCTATAATAAAAGGCATTTAACATTTATTAGAATTTGTGCATTAAAAGATAATTACGATAGGTAACTAACTAATCGTGAAGAATATTTGGAAGTATGTAAAATGTACAATTTTAACACGGGAAAGTGTTCAAACTTTAACAAAATATTTATTTCCAAACGTTCTTCTCCATCAAATAAATCGAAGTGGATGTTTTGATTTATTTGATGAAGAAAAAAAATTTGTGGAAGAATGGTCTACATATTTCAATATGTATCGATTGGGCAAAGTCACTATTCGGGGTTATCGGAATTGATACCACATCAGTTAACTTTTCCAACTGAACGGTTAGTAACATCCGATAAATGATACATGTTAGAAATGTTCGTATTAGCGATGGATAGAGCACATCACGTGCTTGTCAATAAATATAACTTCGGATTAAAAAATGTTTTTCCATTACAGTTAATGTTTAGCACTTTTTTCAACAACCATGCAGTGTCACCTTTGCTGCAGTTATTAGCTGCATTAAACTTTTTTGCAACTGGAGAAATGCTTACGACTGTAGGTGATCTTGGAAGTATTTCAAAAACAACAGTCTGCAACATAATAAACAGAGTCTCCTCTGCAATAGCTAAGATACCACCTCAGTTTATAAAAGAGAATACCGAACTTCAAAAGTTGGCTTTTACGAGATTGCCAGATTTCCAAAAGTTTTTGGAGCGATAGACTGTAAACATATTAAGATGCAATGGCCAAAATTTTCGGAACCGAGCAATGTATTTTTCTATAAATATACAAGCAGCGTGAAATCACAAACTACAAATTATGGACATCGTGTGAAGATGGCCTGGTGCGACACATGACGCACACATTTTTAGTAACTCTCGATTGAAGGCTAGATTAGAAATAGGATGGAATTTATTGGAAGACATTGGATAATCAATTCAGTCTTGTTTATTAACTCCACTGCAGAACCCTCGGAATGTAGCAGAGATTATGTACAATGAGTCGCACATTCGCACAAGGAATTGCATAAAATGCATTCCAATTTTATCTATTACAATGAGAATTAAAATGGAAACACTTCAAGAAATACTTGTAATCACAGCTGTTTGGCACAATAAGGCTATTTCAAAACGACTTATTCAGTTTTAAGAGGATGAAAATAACGCTGCTGGTGCTGAAGAACCGGATATTGAATTAAGAGATTCAGAGAAAAGACAACGGCAATGGTTATGTTAAGCGGCAATTTGTAAGTGACGATATTTTAGAAAAATGCGCCCGATATGTTAATATAGATTTGAAGTTCACATAATGGAAATGTTCTTCAATTGTCTTTTTATATTTCCATATTCATTTTTTACCCCCGTTACACTTCTGCAAATCTGAGATAATGTGACATACTCCATTGCCTTTTTTGCCCAGACTTGCTCTTTGTTTTTTCTGGAATCTCCATCCGATTTCTTATCCTCAATAATATCGCTGTCTTTCTCTACCAACGATATCAATAACTTCGTCTCTTTCTGAGAAATTTGTTGGTCTATGTCCCCTGTCGCCTTCTTCGTCCATTTTGCAACCACACACTTTTATCTATTTTCTGTGTACAGCTAGGCAGGTAATATTTACCTCAAAAAGGTCTTTAAACCAATCGCCAATACTCCACAAACAAACTATTCGCCTTCGCAACTGCCCAGTGTACAAATTATGAAATGAGGACTGAGATGTTATTTATATATGAGCGGAATCAAAATGGCTAGGTGGTGTTGTTATTAAGAGATACTTTAGATCAGATACGCTAACGTTAGAATTACTAACGGTTTCTTCGGAACGCTTAAACGTCAATTACTTAACCGTCGTATTTGGTTGCATGGAAAGATGTATTTTTCTACTAACCGCCCATTAGCCCCAATAGACGATTAGTTAACCAGACATTTTAAGCCAGGTTGGAAAAGCCACCCCTAAAAATGCTAGTTTTTTTTTTGTTAAGTGAACATTACACTGTTCTGTAGATGAATAGAATAAAATTTTAGCTCTTGAATAAAACTATTAATACCCTCCAATGATTGTCTTTTGCCAAATATTTTTCGGTTTCAAAGATATTTCTCTCGTGAGTTTTAAGTGAATTAACACGGCAGGAGTGACAAAAATTCCTTCAACGCGTGGATACACATACATACATATTGTTTACGAGAATGTACCACCTATTTATTCTGACGCATTGTGTGGACGCTATATAGAATGAGTCCCCTGGTTCTACGGCACTCACCAAATGCTAATCCTTTATCTAACGATTGCATTAATTTGGAAAACAATGGGGGAGACTAACGGAATACGCGTATTCGAAGACCGCGGGGTCCCACATCTCTTCGGTACTTCCGCGTAGACCATGACGCGTTATCAAATGCGTCCGAGGTACGCAGGACTCCCGAGCATTGTGCCACGTATTGTTGTCCTCTCCGTGATTTAACGCCGGTAATAAATTTAAGGAATGTTGTATGCCTGCTCCTGTGATACACGATGTTGGTGCGACCGTATTTCGATACATGTACGTTTTCTCTTTCCCATCGCCAGCTTATAAATGTCTAGATACTCATTCTACAATTGAAGTAGATTAATCTATAAAAATACTACTAAGTAGAATCAAAATTAACAGAATTTCAACATGTTTGCCTTAAGTATATCCTTCACATAGAGTAGTGCAAATTATGGCGCACTAATACAATAGCAAAAAATGATTCACGCAACTTCCCTATTTAAGTGATTTAATCAAAATGGCATTTCGATAGACACGAAACAATATACCAGGTATGGCTACGAGGAATAAATGGGAAGAGATCTTCTTATATGTAAAGCAGAGTCATACGGGGCGATCGTGCGCCGAGGTTACGCATCCTGACCCCGAAAGGGCACGACGTTCGCTATTTTAAGCGATTTCCACTGGCTGTCGGAGCTTCGCGCACACCAAACATTTACATTTCTTAGGCTGGTATGAGTTATCGCTGCGTGGGCGTTTACTTATTACAGTTTAAATGAACAGGTTCGTGTATCGGCGTAAGATAAGGCGTGTACTTTGCTCGCGAGACGTGTACAACAAACAATGTTGATACTGTATGCATTGCATTGGCATTCATTGGTTCAAATATATAAGAAGTGAGTTTAAGCGTTGTACTTCATTAGAAATTCAAAGTATTCGGAAGTGAATAAACGTTCAATTACGTTATTGAATTAAGTTGTGTTCAATCCTATATTAAGAAATGCATACGATCTTCGTCGAAATAATCTTGTTGCATCACAAATTAAATTGTACAAAGCTAGAACTACACGGAAGTCCTATCAACTATCACTTGAGAAAATATAAATGAAAGAAGGGCTATTGTTTTCAGCATTAACTTAATATTCACTCCGTCAACATGCAATTGTTTTTGGGTCAGGCTAAATGAATCTGCACAGCTCAACTCGTTTTTTTCAAGCAACATACACTATCAACGAAATACATCTCGCTTAAATCAATTACTTTTTGTAAAAAAAATTGCATAACTTTAGTTTTTTTCCTCCCGCACTGCTCCCACAAGCTTCAAGCTTTAGGTATTGGAGTTTACTCGCCAGTCAATTCTATGCTGAGGATATCATTCAAAAACCGCATGGCTAGGGATCCAGGCAAACAAATTGCAATTTACAACATCCCAGCTTTGTCAAAAGCGCCAAACAATATGCCAAAAGCTTTCAATAAGTGCGGTACATGGCCACTAAATGAATTATTCTTTAATGAAGTGAGGACTTGCAAAGTTTCTATGTAACGGATAGACCTCCATCGGCATTAGAAATTAATGAAGATCTAGCAGTACCAAGTACATCGGTCGTTAACCCCAGATTATCAAAAGCTCCTCCTCGAAAAGAGCGAAAAGGGGAAAACAAGGAAAGTCTTCCATTTTTTCTAGCACACCGGAATTCGAGAAAATTAAAGAGAGGTATTTGTTCCAAGCAAGAAAAACGAAATAAGACATTGTTAAGGAAATTCTAATTTAAAGGAGTGATGAGACTAGTTCTTCAGAAGAGGAAGATTTAATAGTATCCGCAGATGATGAACTAATGAATATCGATGATAACATTTTAGAAGACCAAGTAATCGCAGTTGAATACTTCATAGTGGTCAAATTTAGAACTAAAAAACAAAGTATTCATTATGCTAAACTTCTTTGTTTATTGAATTCGGAATCTTCCATCTTAGTTTAACTATTTATGTGTTACGATATTATTGTATTTAGTTCCTTCTTTCAGTAATAACAGTATTTTATAGATGCAGTTGTTTCTTCTAACATTTAATTATTATCCACTTCCACTCCTTCCATTGTCCACATGCAGCCACTGTTGGGGCACAAATGGACAACTGTTATCTCTCAAATAATGACACAAAAATACATGATTTACTATTACAAAAATTTCAGTTTTTTTTTCCTATGTATTAGAAGTGTTATACTAGTTATGATTATAAGTAGAAAACTCAAAATATCTTGGAAACAAAAGAACTGTAGTACCCAGAAAAAGTATGTCCACATGTGCGCCTCACGCCCCTATACCTCGCTTACTTTGAAAATCGTGAAGAAATGTGTAATCAGTGTGAAAAATCCAATTTCAAAAGTAATTATTACAGATTATTCATAAAGTAGTTTCAAACGTAAACATAAAATTAGAGTGGGTTGTGAAACAAATGAATACTACCAAAGCAACTCGTATTCAACGAACTCGCGTATCTTTTGGCTATGCTTCAAGATCGCCTATTGGTAGTAATCTCGCTTGCCTCTCTATATTTGCAGCTCGGAAACATCCAGCACATTCACGTCGGACTCTTAAACTCGCGCTTAATTATGGGAAACGAGGGTTCGAGGGGACGAACGACGTTGGAAACTGTTCAGAATCGGAATCGCCCTCAGAATATTTACCGCCCAACCCTAAATTATTTACCGTCCCACTTTCTTATTGCGGGCGTGTTCGAGCCGACGCTCCTGTTGTTGCCGCTGTTAGTGTTGACATTTAGAATTTCATTCCGTCGGTGATGAAATTTATAACACTCGTTGGTATAGGAAAAGCAATAGGTCCGAGCCTTTTGCACCGAAAACATTCGCATAGTTGTTTGCCGCTACTAATGGCATTCCTTTCACTTTCGAAAATTACTAATTTACTAGTTTACGATCATATTTTTTGGCGATACGAGTGTAGGAACGGCGCTATTGAAATTTGACGTTACTGTTTTCGAAAAATTTGACTTTTATTATTTTGTAAAAAAAAAATTGAAATTTCGCGTGGCAGTATTCATTGAAAGATTTTTTACGATTTTAGTAAAGGCCTAACAACAACTCCCTAAAGGTCGACCAAATTCGGTTATTATTCCAGAAAAAATCGTCGATAGAGGCATCTTGAGGCATATCGAAGCCTGCAATGGTTTTGCATGGATATTTAGGTGTAAAAAGAATCTGTTTCTGGTAGATTCCGCATAATTTGACCCGAGCACAAAAAACGCTCATGTCGATTAGTGAAGGGAAATGTTCAAAAAATTCAACAGGTGAACTTCAATATCCGTATAGAAGATCGTAACAGGTAACGAAACAGGTGTCGTACTAAACGGCTCATCGTTCATAATGACAATGCCAGCTCTCACATGGCACGCTAAACAATCGATTGTTTGAAGGAGAAAAACACATGCAAAAGTGTAAAAATCTTAATGGCGATTATTTTAAAAGAAAATTGGACGATTTGCTACAACGTTTTTTTTCATTGTATTTGCGAAAGCTTAAAAAGTACCTTTCGCCCTTTTCGAACCAGAATTTTTCTCAGAGACTTGGTTTTTCTGGATAAAAAAATAAACTTACTACTTACTTTAACGGAATTAAAATGTAATTCGTTTGTTAAATATTCATATAGCGAAGAATGTATTTTCATTTGATGCATTTTGTAGTTGGCGCAGTACATTCCTATTTAGGTAATAATTCAGTACTCCTCAAAAAAGCAATGACTGGATCATCACTCTTTTCCCCTGACCGTAACCCACAAAAGCACGTGCGAACGCCTTATCACTCTAGAGACAACTGATTGAACATTAACAAGCTTGAGACTCTATCATACCCAATCCGTACAGATATGCTGGGTATTTGCCGTGCCCGAATTTAGCACGAGCAATTATTGTACGGTAAAATCTAGAGACGCTACCTCATTTTGATGGTACGCTTTATGCCAAGAATGTTCCCAAGTATAATGTCGCACCCTATCATCTATTAGTTTTGCGAATTCCCTACTGGTCAAGATAGGCTTATACAGAATACCATAACAACAGGTTCTCTTGGCAAAATTATCTACTTTTTCGTTAAACTCAATGCCTGGGTGCCCTTTAACCCAATAAAACATTGCATTCACATGTTCTTTATTTTGCGTAATCATCGTCAATCATGTGAAAATATTTGCAACTATATGGTTAGTAAGTACAGCACGATGAAAGCATTTATAATTCGGCCACCTAATACTCACGAGACACACGCGGAGTGATTATTTCTTTAATTAGGTGTTTATATTTGAGATAACTTAAAATTAGTTTTCGATGTTGTAACAATGTAATACAGTAATGGCATTACCAAAGTAGCTGTATTCCGTCGCTGTTACATTAACGAAGACGCCATAAACGAATTTATTACAAAAACGTACGCGATCGTATTGTCTGGAAGCGTGAACCTTCAACGACGTTTTGCTCCTACGTTTGTTGGGGACACTCCATTAGGGATGTGTTTCGGTCGGAGTGTATTGAATTATGCAGTCAACGACCGTCGTATAAAATTTAAATCAGAATTACCATACATGACTTGGCAACAATATAATGCAATAAACTTTTACAACTGTCGTAAACTGAAATTGTATATATCTAATATACGTATAACATTCTTATATTAGAATATATTCAGCTTAATGTATGCGGAAACACCGCATTATTTTACGTAGCCTATTGAGTGACATATCAATTCGTGCACGAATGTAAAATAAATACAAATGCTGCCTTCCACGGTCGCCACCGTACTCAAAGGTATTTATCCAACAGGAAAATATACATATATCTATATATAAAATGAATTTATGGGAAACTAATACCGCACACAAGCGCAAACTCAGACAAGCGAGCAATGTTTTCGATCCTTCCAAAGTCTCGTCCTGGAATATTCAATTTGGGAATCGAGTCCATGTATTCTAATACATCTAGCCCGTAGATGATATGGATTTTCGACCTCTGCGCTGAAGTTTAGAATCGGGAAAACTTGGAAACTTTCACCTTTTATCAATAGCGATAGTTTCTGCTTTTGGAACTGCATTAAGTTTTAAACTTTTTTTAGTTTTTAGTTTTTAGTTTTGTATGTTATATAATCCCAATAAGAGATATAAAACAGGTATTTTCAGATTCTAATTAAAAAAATTATAATTTCGCCGGTATTGTATACAAAACTGTTTAGAAATTCACTTAATACAAAAAAAGTACAAATAAGTTTGAAAGCTGTATACGCTTTGCACAGATTAGTGTATTTAGAGGTATTAGAAGAAGAGCAATTACGTCTTTAAATACCAAGATGAATGGTTAATATATTTTTTTATAAATATGGCAATTAGTCAGTAACTCGAATGAATTTGGGGAACTGTTTGCGTGACTAGCTGCGCTAACAATAAAAGGCGGTACAAGTAATATTCATGGTAAATATGTGAGTCAATCAACTGTTAGACTTTAATAATGGTTGACGATAAAGTCCGCAACGCATTGACAAGTATGAGTTATATTTGCAGCGCCCATATTTCATACATGGCCGACATAGCGTTTCTTCGTAAACGACCAGCCAAGCAACATATTTCAAAACAAGAAAAGTATCCAAGGATAAGAGGAAAATAATTGAGGAACAAAAAACTTTCGCAAACGCAATTCCGATAAAAAACGGGATATCTAGTAGACAATCTAAGATCTGGTTTTGAACACACAAATGATGGCGGCTTTGTCGACAGCTACAGACCAAATTAAACGGTCTTGCGAGAAGTACCGTCTAAAAACAGCCCAACAGTATGTCTTATTGGTATTATATGGCGCCTTTTGTACATACGCAGAGACATCACAGTTCAGGAGGCTTTAGTTCCAATCGGTGACCTCACAGAAGAAGCACAAAAAACGAAGATATTAAGTATTAAAATACATCGTCAGAGTCATGCAAAAAAAGATTAATTCAAAATAAACTCAATGAACATTTGTATTATACGCTAACTCTTAATTCCGGTCCATACTTTAAGCTCATTCGACCAAGAAATTCTTACCGGATACCGACGAAGAAAAAGAAGAGCAACGATCTGGTGATGAATACATAAGTCTTATCGAAAACCATAAAAATTTTTACAACTAATACATTCTACAATTTGTTGGAGAATGCTTTGTTCATCATATCCTGAACGAAACATTCCCCAAGAGATGGATCGGGAGGA
Organism: Oryctes borbonicus; assembly: GCA_902654985.2. Classification (NCBI taxonomy): domain Eukaryota; kingdom Metazoa; phylum Arthropoda; class Insecta; order Coleoptera; family Scarabaeidae; genus Oryctes; species Oryctes borbonicus. The sequence goes on along the minus strand of LR736861.1, from coordinate 11,849,437 downwards.
AAGATTACTCCCGTTCGTCAATTTGTGTACGTTGACAATCATGTAATTTTATATGTAAATGTACGCCTATCTGTGCTAATGATTTTAGTGATCCCGTTGCTTTTCGCGTTATTATTTCTGAGTTGTCCAATGTCTATTATAAATCCAGTGGCCAAATGAAGTATTATTATTATTATCAAAATAATTTTTTTTTCCATAAATTGCATGATAATGCAAATCAATATAACTTGTTAAAGTTAAAGTTGCGCCATGCTCTTATAACATGCGACAAATTTATACTCTCGGAGTACTCGATAATGGTAAGGAATACGTAAACGAATATAAAATCGATAGCCACCTATTGCTATATTCCTTGGATAGGTACTTTATTTATTTATAACGCATACCTGTACGCATCAACGCGGCACTGCGCAGCCATATAAAGAATAAGTGAGCAGAGTTCTACGTTATCGGGATCGTTAACTGACAACTCCGAACATCCTCATAGATCGGAGATCTCGTCTGACTCCATACGGAACTCTCTCACACGTCTCGAATTAAACCGAAAGGACCGTAAACTTCGCTCCGAGTCCTTTACATTGCCGAACAAATTATCGTCTTCTTCTTCAGCTTCGCCTTGGAAACGTTTCCGTAGAGGACATAAAGTTCAAGAACTGTAATTTTAAGCGATACAACTGTCTGGTAGTTAACGCTCTTTCCTGCCATTTCGATGTTTATTGCGATGCTTCAACGAGATTGAGTTAATGCGCCGAAGGTTTCTCTGGTCCGCAATTAATGTTTGCGCAGAGCAAAATACGCGGAATTTGTTTATGAACGCAGGGTAAATGTGATAATGGTACATCTTATTAATGCTTACCTTATAAATGTCAATACTAATTACCGGAGATGTTCAGACAAGGAAGTTTTTATGTTACAAAGCATATAAGTAAGTGGCTTAATACCCTTCAATGATTTTGTTATTCACTGGCTTTCAGTGAAAAGAAATTCCTGAAAATTTCTCGTTCTTATATTCAAACATCAGACAGTGGAACAAAATGCTTGGTAAAAATATCAGTAAAGGATATAAGAAACAAAGGATAATGTAAGGAAAAGCTAAAATCTTGGTAAAATTTTGGAAATGGACTCAACGAAGAATACAAAAACAACAGAAAATTCTGGTGAACAATAAGTGCCCTCGGAAAAAGAAAGAAGAAAATTGAAGCAGAAACGTACTCGAAGTATGGGGAAACAATTATAGAAAGAAACTGGAGCTGACAAACAATACCAACAATGTTAAATCAGAGGAAGAAAGTAGACCCGATCACAGATGAAGAACTAGATGCAGCATTCAAAGCCGTTCAAATGGGAAAACATGGGAGAGAGACGAGTTCAACCTATATAAGATAGTTAATAGAAGAGGGAACAGGTACAGACCAACGCGTTCATTAATTTTGAAACCGGCGTTTAACATGGTGCCAAACAAAATCCTAGAAAAAATGTCTAAATCAACTTGAGACACCTAAGACAAAAGACAAAGGTACAAAGTATAAAGATACAAAGGGACTGAACTTAAGAAAATCCATTTCTGGTAGTAATAATTATTGACGCGTTTTCTTTGTAATGCATGGATAATGAACTAATTTACAGGATAGTTCATGCTTAGCCAACTTGCATATTTTAAAGTGGACTTGCCAATCGAAATTTCTTAATTTTCCTGTCTTCTTGGTCTATAATGAAGTTTTCCTTCATTTGATTTAATTGATACAAATACTAAAATTACATCACAAGAATGAGAAAAAGGTTTATTGTAAACCGACTAGTGACCATCAGTCGACAATAATTGTCCCTCGAGTACTTATTCCATTTACGAGATGTGTATTTAAAATAATACCAATACAAAATCAATATAATCGTTTCTACCATCGCTAGTACATCTAATATTGTACACACTTGTATCGTTTCCTTTCCCGTACACTTCTCTCCGGCACATAGCAACCTATAATCTTAGATATTTACCCAATTATCGGAAAATTTACATTTAATTGGAAACACATGCACTGTTCTAAACTGCTTCCACATTAATAAGCAGCAATAACTGTCATGCAAGCTAGCATATGCCAACCATGTCCCGCTAATTGATCGGTCCAATTACTGTATCTGATTAAATTAAACGGTGTGCCAGCAAGAGCGGCAAACTAACATTTTAAATAAAACATAGTTTTTTGCTTTTGAGAAAATACTGAAGTTTCGATTTAATGATAAAGTAGACATGTGGGAATTATGTATGGAACAACACATTTGATAAATGCTCTGCTCGGTTTTATTGCCATATTTACGGAATCTTCAATTGCGGTTTAACATAGCTGTGGCTGGATATCAACGATGCAGCGTCTAGTCACCTCCTTATCCCACATTCGCACACGCTATCATGTACTTTAAGTGGCGTCTGAAATAGCGAAAGGGTAAATTCTTGTTTAATAATTTGGCAACTTCATAAATGCAAATCAGTGTTGGATAACTGTCGCAACCTCGTCGATGTAAGAAAATTAATTTTGGGGTCGTTAATATAAACAGTTCCGCGATAACTCTTCGCAGCACAAAAACAATTGTAAAACGATATGAACTGACACTTTTGTGAAACGTAGGTGGTGACTCAAAAGGGGATGTTGGTTTAAAAAAAAAGCAAGAGCAGTCGATGCTTAGCTTCAAAATAGCAAATAAGTAGCCTTCAAAAAAGTGTTCTTGATTTGTGGAAACTAGAAAGTCGCTGGACAAACGATGATATCATCTGTGTTTTCACTATCGATAAAGTCACCACAAACACCCGCGTTGGTGTAAATACTGAGGAATTTATGACCCATAACGTTGAAGCATAATTGTCGTTATTGGTCACAAGAACATCCCCTGAAAAGACATCAAACTCAATTTCGCTAAAGTTACATTGCAATGCAGCAATATCCCCCAAAGGCATGATAAGCCCATACTTTGTTTGAAAATAACAACGGATTTACAAAGCTACTATAAATGTTGACGGGTACATCGCGATGATTCGTGAATTTTTGGCCCTACCCTCCTAGAATTTAATGATTTTAATGACCGATGGTGATTCCAGCAAGACGAAGCTACCGATCATACATCAAATACTACGGTACAGGCTGTAGGAGAATTGTTTTCAGATAAATTAATATTAAGCACAGACGACGTCAATTGGCCACCAAGAAGCCCGGACTTGGCTCCAAAGGATTTTTTATGGCGCTATCTTAAGTTTATAATAATGTTCCAGCAAATTTTATTTGTCTTAAAAATCGAATCCGGGAAAATTGACTTCAATCTCTTCCTCTAGTGCACAAGTCGTTATGCACTAGCGTAATGGAAAAGCTAAGGCATCATTTGGAAGACAGCCAGCGGCAAAATGGACGAAAATTTTTAAGTAAATAAAGTTAATTGAGAAAAGTGTTGAATAAAATTAAAAAGTAAAATACAAAACTCTTTGAAACACCTTGTATTACGATGTGTTATTGAACAAGATATCAGATATCAGATTAAAACTCTTTGGAAATATGGGATTTCTTTGGAATTTTGATAATAATCGATAATTTGCTTCGAGCTAGAAAGCGTTAAAGGACAGAAAAGATTGACAACGCCAAAGCTTTATTTTATCATTGGCGACCCAGATCTCTTTTGTAATACAATGAATTACACAGAAATCTTATATATATGTTCACCAATAGTTTTTGCAGAAAGGTTTGCAAACAAACTTTGAAGCATGTATAATTTCGCACTACACTAATTCTTAATTCTGCACTACGCCGATGTGTGAGCGGTCGTATTAATTTGCATTATGCAAACTACTGCACTCTCTCGCGCAGCCCCATGTGAACCCCCATCATTGTCTTCAATTCCGTATTGTCTAAAAAATTAACTTATTTTGCAATTTGTACATATTTTATAAAGTCCGCGTGCTAATAGTTTTGTAGTAATTATTGGTGCTACCTGAAAAATACATATTACTCGTTCAAAGGAGCATAATACATTTCACAATAAACCAAGAGCTGTCCTCGACCAGAAAACATAGAAGGGGAACATAATAATGATCCGGTCGACGTGAGTGTTAATTTTATTTTCAGTAATAGAGGTTGAATTCTGTACACATGGCAGAAACGATTGCGTCGTAAATTAATCGATTACATGCTAATTATCCGCGAAGGCAATCTGAATTAAATGCGTATCCCGGTAGGTAGGGGGAACTAGGAGAGAGAAATGCAGGATCAATACGCACACGCACCCGCGGCGTTATGCCGTGCGTACGAGCTCTGGTAATTAAATAATGAGAGACTTGCAGCGACGGCGTGAACTTAAATCGAATTACGCAGTTCGAATACCGATGTAGCTTTCCAGCCGAACGCTTTGCTGAATTTCGCCGGACCGTGCAATCGATTATTAAATTTATAAATGATTAAAACGGAAGTGATTACATCTGCTGGAATTGTTTTATTAACCTATCTGTTTTGAAATTATCTGGCATCGCCTTCCAATAATACAATTTATAACACGGTTCCATTACATTTTATGTTACCATTCAATCGCAGTTATGATTTTCATTAACATTATATTATTTTGAAAGCTTTAGTCTATGGTGTTTGAGTTAAGTATTCTAGTGATGGACCCAGAAATATTGTTTAGAAAATGCCGAAAGCAAATAAATCCGTTTTTTTTTCATTTCTTTCAAGATTTTGAGGCTGGTTTTACAGGGGAGTTAAAGGTCAATTCGATAGGTCAGTAGAATGTGAAAGAGGGAAGCAAATGTTCTTGACTTTTAATACAAAATACTACGTTTGTATTAAAAGGGTAGGGCGAAATTAGTGCAATATTCCCCACTAATTTGACAACTGATACCAATAATATCAATTATCATAATGTAAAGCATGGAGTTACATAGAGAAACATTGTATGGCATATTTAATAGCAGTGTATAGTAATCACGACATACTACTTGAAATTGTAGATAGTTTTGATACAGCGGGAACACTTGACGTTACACTAATTTCTAATTTTGCACTACACCGCTATATCGTATTGATTTGTTTTGCGCAAACTTACGTACTACACCTTCTTCATTCTTATAATACTTTCATATCATCATGTATATCTCTCAGTATATAATTCTGCGCTAATTTTGTACTAATTTCTACGTGGACACAAATTAAGACTTAATTAGAAGAATACCTTTGTGCGATAGTGACATGTTGATGGTATTCGCTAGAAAATTAGTCGCCGCAGCCTCACAAAAAAAAATAGGTTCTGTGTATGAAAACAGTCTTATTGTACTACCAGGCTGAAGAAGTAACGATTTATCTCAATAATATTAATAACGAGTGAGGAATAACCTCAAATATTCGATTTCAATCCAAGCAGCCTCTATTAAGTTACTCAGTTATATAGTGTTATGATGCTATTGGCCATCACCATATAATGATCTCGTAAGCCATCCCCAGACAATTTCAATAATATTTAAAACGGATGGATACACTGGGCCACTCTAGGGCTTCGTTATTTTGATCTCCAAATCAGGTACTAATGCTCCGCACGGTATGAATCGCAACGTGATCATGAAAAATCCTACGTTTTTGGCATTTTAAATACCATTTAAAATGTCTAGGTGTACCACACCGCCAGAAGAAATAGCTCCTCATACCATTACGCTAGCTTGGCTGTTATGATAACAAGCCACAAGCTTTCCTTTTTTTCGCAAATCATGAAAATACTGGAAATATTGGTCGGGACCATCCAGACAGATTAAACTTTCGTTCGTGAAAATAACTGTTTACCACCCATCAAACCAGCCCATTTGGTGCAAAGTTTAGTGTATTTTCTTTATCTTTGCATTAAAACCGTTTTTTTCTGTAATCTGCGCCTAACTATTTATTACTGTTTCTAATACAACTTACTTAAACGCAAAGTTTTTATTGGGGAAGCTAATTCGTTGTCGCGTTTAGTTACTTGTACCAGTAAAAACTTCTATACAGTATCAAGGCTGATATGCACTTGTTATCTAGGTCTTAATAAATGCAAAATTTAAGTATCTATGCAACATGTAAATTATAGGATTACAAGATTTTTATCCGAATTATGGACGTAACAAATGGAGAACTAATACAGAATTGACTTTTATCGCGCATGGAGAGTACGCTTTCTATCAATTTCAATATTTATTTTTAATAAAAACGGAAAATATAAACGTACAAAAAGCAAGAAAACCCTAGCATGATAAATCGCCTGTTGTAGAAAAGATGCCATTAATAGAGCGCATTAATTCTCGTATGCGCAAGGAAACAGAAAGTACCGAGCCGCTAAGGAAGCGGAAGAATCCGAAGAATACGTAGGCAGAGCGAGAACGAGGGTACCTGTGTGCATAAATCGTTCCAATTGTCTGCTCTCCGTTTCATTTTTACAAGATTAAATGTATTTTAATTTGGTAAATTGTTCAGGGGTCATCTGCTCGGGTTCAGTGGAAGTCACGTCCGACGATCACGACACGGCAACAAACCCCACTCCGGACCTGGATTGTTCCGGGTAACGACCAAATGCGACGGCACTTCACGTACAAGGTTAAAAAAAATGTACAAACGGTGCGCCACGATCGTCTCATTATTTCCACCAGTTAGGAGTTGTTGTGTTGGCAAATGTGAACGAATCAAATAGGCCAATAACTGTCCGAAACCAACTAAAAGAATACCGTTGGTTGTGTTAAAGATAGGAGAGCAAGTATTAGCTGGATTTTTAAGAGAGAAGAGAATCTAACGGATATTACTAAACGAATACCCAAAGTACATCTGCGTGAAGACGCAAGCGCGTATCCGCGCTCACAAGCCGCAAATGCGTTCTTATTAAATTAGCTTAGAAAACGTATTCGAGCTACGCTAATGAAATTCGACTTCGATGTGAGGTAAGTCTATCATGCTTCGCCGAAATAAAAATACGAATAGACTATATATTTCATCGCTTTTCATTTTGTAATCGGTTTACTAGAGTATATTACCTACTGCTACTGGTACAAAATTTCGTTTGACGTTAGCTACTTAGAGGAGGCATCCTCAAAAACCATTAATGAAACTGTATAATAGATCCTATTTACAATATGGCTTCTATTTTACGTACCAAACTAGGTACGTGTATTGAATATTGGTTGTAATTTGCTGCATATCCTTTGCTTTACTCTGTGCGGTGACGGATGAACTATATGAATTTTGTTACCTATTCACAATTTTTGCTTTTGAAGAGAAATAAAATTACAATTACATTATGTATGCTTAGAAGCATCCATCTTTAAACCTCACATCGTTAAATTTAGCAATATTATCGATATAGAAACACCGCCTTTCTATTTTACATACCTTTCCACGCGCAAGCTGCTATAGAAATGAACTTCGTTACGACGGGCAACATTTTATTATTTAATGTTAGCATTCCGCCAAATTCATAAGATTTGCAATTATTAATGTTAGTACAGCTTGTAACCCGTCTACTTGTATGTATCTGGTTGGGGCGGACATTGGTGCAACCTCGACTTTCTTAAAAACGGAACAGATTTGCATTAACAATGGATGCAATTGGATATGTAAGAAAGAACCATTGGTGAATAATACTTTCTGGTAGTAAAACATACCTTCTTTACTAAACCGATCCATGTACTAGTTGCGTTTGCAAAAACATTTGCAATATTATTCTTTGTTTGAGTTGTATTTAATGTTATATTGATTCGTTCTTCGCTGCTACAAACACCAGCGGAACCTATTATTAAGACAACCTAAATTTCATTCTGTTACCAGTCAATCAATTCATTAATTTCTTCCATCTTATTACTAGTGTTTGGACGATAGTCTGCTATCAACTCTGCGTCACTGGTAATTAACATAGTGGGGCCGTTGGGTTCCGTACTTTGTACCCATAGATATATGGGAAGTACACCCCATCAACGGACCTCTTTTTTAACAGTAGCGCGCTATCTTCTCATTTTATATGATTAAAGAACGGAATGTAGGAGTATATTTATTTCTGTAGGTTAGATATTTTAGGTAGAAGGTTGTTGTTATACCTACATAATTTGTTTACCTAAATTTACCCATGCGTTAGTTAATAGGCCTTTGAGAATTGGAAAGCTACTACAATGTGTTAATAGCGGAACATTCCGCCAACGATAGCCACAATACTGTAACCGATGTTTTAATATTTATTTACGCGGACATTAAATTACCGACGCGGAGCAATAACGTCCATCAGGCCAAAACAGCCGCAAATTTAGTTGTTTAAATAGTTTTGTTCTAACGAGTTACACTCTAACCAGCGGGGTTTCCGGATTAAAACCGCGTCGCAATTGCATGAGAATGCCAACGTTTCGCTCTCAGTTGCATGGACCTTCTTCTGGGCTGCTGCATGTTGTCTCGTTGCTGTAAGAAGAGAATTTTCTTAAAAGAAAACTTCTTTTTGAATGTGGAATGAGGAGAATATTTTTATATTTTTCTAGATTTATTTTCCTCTTTTTAGTATAAATTATGATTACTTCATGTATTTGCTCATTGATCGATTGATTTTTAAAATATTACAAATAAAATATTAGGCTAAAGAAATCGACTTCTCTTTTACCCTTTTTTTCGATATTACATATAACAATGCCTTACTTCTTGTAATTTTGATCCTGGTGATGAAGCAGCTTTATACTCCCATTACATCTATTTAAAACAATTAACCCTAAATGTAAATACGAGGCATTTTCGCTAACTTCGTAATAGTTCGCTAGGTACGTATTGTGTACCCTTGATTAGATTTCACATTTAATGCACAATAAGGACCCTATTGTATTTATAGGTATACTAATTAGACGATTATTTTAGTTCATTAAGATCTTATGAAAGATAGAGAACACAATGAGTTTTAATTAAATACCTAAAGGAGAAAGACAGGAGGCTATCGCGATTGTATGGAGAACGTCTCTAAGTTTTCCACTTCATTTTCTCACTTTCATTGTATACAACACTTACTTAAGTTCTTGTTATATTGATTATTAGCATTATGTTACTTTTTTTATTAAGTTTCATTGTTAGATAAAATGAATTATTACCTGTGGTGTCCCATATATATAAACGACGATACATTCCATTAAACGAGATCACCTAAATATATAATTATAACAATAATTCCTCTACTGCACTCTTCTAATAATTCAAATGCTCCCCGTCAATTAATTTCAAAACTGGGCATATCCATTTCAGGCTAAAGCCAGCTTTGTAATTTCCCTACTGGAATGCACGCCATTATTAAAATCTCTCTAAAATGAATGGCTCGCTTTCTCACATTTATTCACATGTAGCTAGCGTTTATAAAAAGGTCATGCTCTACTTTATATAAACACTCCTTAATTATAACTTGTAACGTTTTGGAGGCTATTCCCAAAACATACCTTGTTTGGTCAGTGGAGAAGGGTCGTGAGTATAAATTTAAATTGGAAGCCAGTAGGAAACCTGCGGGAGGGAATAGGGAAGAACGAAAAACGTAAAAAAACAATTGAAACGGATTAAAAAGAAAATGCTTGAAAATGTATCTTTTATGAACATCCATCAAAGTTTAATACCACAAGATGCTGCAAAAACAACAGAGATAAAAAAATTTAAACCGTATGATCGAAAGGATCAAAGTCTAGCTAAGTTGAATTTCAAAACAAAATTAACCTGCATAATTTCCTTTTAGAGGTGGATGTTGATAAGATGAGTCCTCAAAATGGGTAATACAAACGGATAAATATCTTCTATACCAACCAGTCTCGTCGAAGGGGTGGTTAAAATAAATATACCAAATTACAGGTATACCCAGCGACTTTGATAATACAATAAATGTGAGGTGTGTTTCCGAAAAAGAAATCTTTTTGTCGAAGGCGATTAGAATAAAAGTACCAGGTTGTATATGAAGCGACGATGATTAGACGAATATAAAAGCAGCAAAACAAGAGAAATACCAAGGTGGTAGAAAATATGATAATATAACTTTAAGATTACACAATCACTTCACTCAGTCACTTCTCTTGGCTATGATTATTTTTAATTTAGGTTTTTGCAGCTGCTTTCCGTTAAAGTAGAGTATCTTTCAGGTTCTTTCGGGAAAAAGAAGATAAGCATATGTTACAGGTAAAAAAAAAATAATCAAGAGATTAAATATAACTTAAAATTACGAATTATATGCGACTGTTTAGAAGAAATACAGAAGAACAGGGATATCACGTAATTCCTTTGAACTTCAACTTTTAAAGTGGTAGTCTGTCTTTCTGTATATTGTAAATTACTTGAATATTAATTGTTTTTCTTTTTGGTTTTATGTCGCTAACGGAAGGGCCTTTTTTCTCTATTCCTTTTTTAAAGAAAACAAGTAAGCAGATACTCCAAAAGTGATATTATTATGCTGAACAAGACCTTTTGCATTAAGAACCTTCAGAAATAGTTTTTGACTTGGTTTCGTATGACGAAATTCCTTTGGCTCAGTTGAGAAATACTTCGCGCTCTGCTGTGCCTGACTCTAGCCATAAAGAACTACGGATGCCGTCAACCTTGAGTAAAACATACAGTTGCTTTGCCTTCTCCAATATGCGAAGATTGGAGTTTATCTGTCGTTGAGCAGTTATTTCAGAAATCAGGTGCTAAGTACAATCCAACTTCTAGAAAGGACTATCTCAGTCGCCTCATGGCAATAAAACGTTCCCGACCTATCGGGACCACTGGTCGTCTGCACCAGATTTGCACGACGCTTCACGAAGATTAGATTTGATTGTTGTCCAACATACACCTTACAGTAGAGCAATACCGAAACGTAAAGATCAAATTATATAAACTCAGACCACTCCTTGAACCAGTTTTAGAGTGTTTTAGGCCAAGTGTGTAGCTCTTAGCTGTCGATGAATCGATGGTTAAGTTCAAGGGTTGCTCATTCTTGACGCAATATATGCCAAAGAAACCCATAAAACGTGGGCTCAAAGGGTGTGTTTTGGGTGAAAAATCTAGCTATTGTTATAAATTTCAAATACACACTGGAAAAAAAGAGTAAGAAAGAGTGTGAAACCGATTTGCGATGTATTAGAAAATGAATATCATAGCGTGTTTATTGACCAGGATATCCCCCATAGAATATCTAAAAAAAAAAAGGATTTAATAATTGGATTTCTCCTTCATCATTTGCTTCCTCAGTTTGATGACTTTTTATATACCAATTTTTTGTGAAATTCGTCTTAATTTCGAAGTGATGTTTGAGAAAATACGAAAAACGCCAAGATAAAAAAAATAATATAAATTTTCCGATTCATAACTTATTTAAAAGAAATGCAAACATAGAACTGTAATATCCTTCTCTTAAGTCGGCTACCTAGTTTCGATACTCAGAGCAATCGATACGTGTAGTTATAAATGCATTGTCTGAATCATTACGGCGGGTGACGGCATCCGAATATTAAGTAGCCGGTAGCGACATCCTTTCACGTTTATTTTCGATTATCGGTCGAACAACCTTTTTACCATTCATCGTCTTCCTGGATACCGCAGTAAAAGAAAAATTCACATTACACCGCTAATGCGTTGTTCATGTGGGCCCTACTATAGCACGTTCTGCTGACAGGTATTGATTAATATGATGGGAAATTTAAATCGACGTTACCCGTGGACGATTTCGCTTAATGATGTTATGAACATACAAAGTCTGTAATTTTTATATGATGAAGAATGATATGGGGTGTTCAAATGCGCTCCTTGTGGCCATCAGTATTAAATCATTCAATAATATTCTGAAATAAAAACGTAGGCTTCCGCGGCCAAAACTAAAAGTGTTCCGGGTTCGGACCGTGTCATATTGTTTTTTGTTAAACGAAAACTCGACGTTTCGCCCACAATTATATGAGGCTTCTTCAGGAGAGGGAAATAGGGTAGACTATCGCTTTGCCGCAGGAAATAACGTAGAGTCAGCTGTAAAGCATTATCATTAAAACAGTAAAATTCTAATTGTTGTTGAATTGACACAAGCATAAAACACAATTAAATTTGAGTAAAATACACATATGGAAAGTGCGTATACTTAATCAGTACTCGCGATAAACCATCTAAGCTTGCGTGGGGTAAGTATGCGAAAAAGAAGTAATTTACGGTATTTACATAAGCGAGTTCGAAACGCTTGAGTCGACCTTTTCGTCGCTTTCCTACGCATGTACGCACATACATTCGTGAAGTTAGAAAAGTAGAAAAGGAGCTGGGTTGCCTTTGTCGCTGATTAAATGCAGAGAACGGTCGGGAGCATTTTCCACGTGTCACGAAAATATATCGGAGCGAATTTGGAATGGGATTTCAATTGTAAAAATTCAAAGTGGAACGCGCTGCTGTCGTTTTCAGTCGCCTTCGTTGCGTTTTACGTAATTGCGTCCGCGTTTCTTCCTTTCCATTCGACCCCCCTCGGCGTGGGGCTTCGGGATCGAACGATGCGTTTACTGGTGGCTCACGTGGTATCCGGCAGTAACGGATTCTCAAAGCTCAATTGTAGTGCTAACGATGTACCGGGACACAACATCCATACCAACTGGACATAAACGAAAGCTTTTTCTGTGATAACCAAACAATAATTACGGAGAAATGTTGGATGAAATATTGCTTAGTAATAATAAGTCATGAAGTTCGGTAATAAATACTGTCTCCGGTACTCGCCAATATCACATACAGTATGTCTCCGGATAGAGTCGACATAATAAGAGGAAAAAACTCTTTATTATTAATCAAAAATTCTGCTTTCAAAGAAATAAACTTGAAAAAACATGAAAAATATTATTCTGAATGTGGAATTTTATAATTTTGAGTTGAATCCACAAAATCATCATACTGTTACTTTTTGTTTTAAGACTTCTCATCCATCTTTTTTCGAAGTGATTCATCAACAAGTGCCGTACCAGAAATATGGAATGAACAAAATATCCGCCTTGCTACCAAAAAATACAGCGTCGCATTGCTGGTTCTAAAGTATTGAGCAAAATCCTCCAAAAAGGCAGATAAACATGTTGACTTAAAATTTCATCAATAAAACATGGACCAAGGAATTGATCATAAAAACCTCCACACAAAACTATGAACAAGTGTAAATAAAAGATAGTTGGGAGACATCGAGTGACAATGTTTTTTTTTTCACGGTAGCCATTTCTTTGAAAAACAGAATTTTTCATAAAGACTAACTTTTCCTCTTGTCAACTTCATTCAGGTATACAATGTGTAATTTGACATTTCAGGCTGCCGTGTGCCATACGAACTGCGCCTACTTTTTGAATACGGACAATCAACAGACAATGTATGGTTATTTGTATTACCTTGTTACATTAAATTTAAGACAATCGACTACTGCAACATTTGGTCATGTAATTATAGCCAAACATGGGAAACACCAACAACTAAAGCCAAGTCATAGACATAAAGCAGCTGTAATTGCGTCAAGTCATAAAATACTGAACTGAAATTTGAAATTAGATGCTTGCTTGCAGAATTATATTCGTTATGCTTTCCTTCAGAAAGACAAATAGTAAAACTCTTACAGTATAATAATAATAATAATAATAATAATAATAGTGATAGCATTTATTGGAAAATGTTACAAAAACACAATTATAAACACTAAAGTATATTGTAGGAAACATTTTTATTATGGACGGAACAAGATTTGAAGAAAGAATATTTGATTTTGAATCAGGTGCAACTTCGAGCCCACAATATCAAGAACGAACACCAAAGTGCTTGAATTCTCTGAAGAAAGTCCGTGTGCGGACAGAAAGTATATTATTTGGCCAAACAAACGAGAAAATTCAGCTTGATTATATCTTTTTTAATTCAAAAACTCGAATAAATACATTAAAATTTCAGTCTAGCTGCCGGCTAGTGATTCTTTTTGAACAACATTAGATGTAACATTTTCCAAATCACTTATGACCAATAAATAAAAAATTAATGATAATACGTTTGAATGCATTATAGATGTCAAATCGATACAAATTACAATAAACACATGTAAGGCTCCATATACATGCATACGCCAGTAGTCCGTAATTGAACAAATTCTCCCTCAAGCTCAGTATGCAAAGTTCCTGCTACGATCGAAGTTTAGAAAGGCTTCGTACACGTGTTCATTTACACCACGTCATCGTATCAAGTGACCCTATTAACGCAATATCCGTTGACCGGTAAATAGGTTGTCCTGGAAGTATACGTATAATGTGCCGAAACCCCGGAAGCGACCATTTGTAGTTCGCAACATGTGGTTCTTTCATCTTATTGACATACAAAGAGCCTTGATTTAATTTGGCTTGAATCTTATTAAGTTTTACCTGTCACCGTGCCGCATCTCCACCATAGTAAAAGGGAAAGAAGAAAAGGAAACCTTTACGCGATCACAACATGGATGACAAAATTAGGGATGAAATAATTCTTTCAGGACGTGTGTAATTAAACTTAATGTAAGACAATCAGCTGAATTCGGTACCGTATCTATCGCAGAATAGAAAAACGATTCCTTAATAATAAATCGTTGGCGTGTAACCATCTTTGGTGAAAGTATAACCATATATGCAAATATTCAGTCGCTATTTTCTAATTGGCCCTATATATATATTCTCTTAAAAAAGATTCATTTTTTTACTTTCTCCACTAAAAAATAGCTGGAGTAGGTCTACATTTCGTGATCGTTTGTGCAGAGCTTTTTATAAATTTGCCAATTCACAAATTACTTAGTTTTGATATTCTGCTTTTTATTAACTTGTTTTCATTTAGAATTTAATTCTACAAATGTAGGTCTTCCTTAAAGTAAAATATTAATGTAACTATTAGTTATATTTCGGAAAATACTAATACTGACGATGTCATGTTTGTATACACTCGGTAAGCAGATATTAGTTTTTGAGCAATAATAAACATGGGTTCAATTGTCGCTCCTCCTGCCAAAAAACAACCGGAAAGCGTTGTGTTGACGTCGAAGTATATTCCGGAGACTAGCTGGACTCTGGCGGCTATCGCTGAAGTTGGCACATTAATTAAGGAGAGAGAACTATTTGCCATGTCCGTTTGACTCTACCCCAATTATCGGACTACGCGCCTGCATGGCGTTGATTGCGCCTAGTACGAATTGAAACTACTTCTCCTTCTATACGTATCTCGCCATCCTCTTCTTTCCCCTTTGCTATACGCGTTACGTATGAATTTCACCGAAGCACCATTCGACCCCACGCCAGTCGACGCTCGTTTATTCCGACCATTTTATCAGGGCTCCGAAATACTTTCGGGTAGAGTGACCTAAAGCATTCGTATTTTATCCGGAAGGAGGCCGAGAAATTTGTAAGTTGAACTGTTATTATCGCTTAAGTATTGAAGAATTTCGGGTCACGAAATGGCCGCTGTAAACTAGAGCAGGATATTGCTTTAGATCGTGCTTAGTTTACCGCCACTTAGTTAAAAACTAAATCTTTGATTTTCTTAAGCTTTATTTGATTTGAACTAACAATAATTAATGTTATACAACTGCAAGGTGAGGATATCTGCGCAGGAAACATACAGAGAAATTGTTCCACTGCCTCAGCAGTCCCTGCATAACCCCAATTCTTAGCACACAGTGAAATCTTTAAGAATTTGCTGAATTTCCTTTTTTTCGTTGCCAAATAGGCATATCTACTCCAATTTTTAATGATATATATTTATCTGGACAAAACAAAACACTACATTTTCAACAGAAACTTCGAACCCAATATTTAACAAAAGATAATTGTTACAGGAGACGTACATCACTAAAGCATAACGTTACAACATATCTGGAAGCCCACAGGAGACGAAACTAATTCCAAAACATCATGAATAATAACAAACGAATAAAGCAGATTATTTAGACGAGCGAATCTAGGGAACGTCCAAGTTCTGTCGCATTCCCCCTTGTCCTCGCTTCGAGGTGTAATAGAGCTCGGCGAAACCCGACTGTATTAAATATTGTTTGCGTGTAAGGGTTGCCACCCTAATTCCGCGTTCAATCACCATATTTTTAACATTCAAATGAACTAATTCAGAAATATCTGACAGAGAAATTCATTACGCAAGCCGGAAAAGGGTAGCTAAAGACGAAGGCGATGACGAAGACGACAACCGAAGCTGCTGTTTCCACTCTTCCGTCGTCTCGCTCCCCAGCCATTCGTCCTGCTGCTCCTTCCTGGTAGTAATCTGTGTTTACTGCTGCTGTTCTCTTCGCCGAGATTAATTCAGATTGTCTTTTTGGGGTCGACGCGCAGTTTATTTCATCAATATGCTAAGTCGGATCGTTAGAGTTTGAGGCTAAGATGTCTGGAAATCGACAGATGGTGTGCATTCCAGGCAATCAAGCTCCTTTTTTCCGTTCCCTCCTCCTCCTCGCCTATATCAATTTTCCTTCCTATTTACAAGTTGAATGGTGGCGCGCTCGATAAATCAAGAGTTTATTGCCTCCGTCTGAAAAGAACGAGTGTATGTTAGCGGCTGCGACGTTCTCGTGTGAGCGCATACGTTTGGTGTGTATTACAAAATTGGAAATTCGTAATTTTGCTACATTGTTACAGCTCCAAAGCATACTAGACGGGCGTAAAATAAAAATGTGCATATACTCCGACACCCTCTTGCTTTGTAAGACCATAAAATACTTTGAGTATCGACAAAATTTCTGCAGAAGGACAATGTCGAATCTAGAATCCGAAGCATACATAACCACAAGTTTTCCACGGTTGACATGATTTCCATTTGGAAATATACAGTACACGCCGGCAACAACTGCATTTTTATATATTTACACAATTTACTGTAGTAACGTTGCCTTCTTAAGAGTCTTTTTACATTTTTCTAAGGTTTTCTTTCTTTGTATTTATATCAGGCAAGCAGTCAGAAAACTGCTGGAGGGATGGTTTGGCGAACAGTACCCGGTTTATGTCGCTGCTTCCTGAACGGCAGGCATGCGTTTCTTTGGCACTAGAGGGCGCCAAGAAATGTCGAGTTTGTCGGTTTCAAAGTTGTGGCATTAACTGTGAGGCAACAGCGATAGAAGGTAGAGATAAAAAAATACTCTCGAAACCACGCTGATGACGCCAGGTAGGCAGAAACATATCCGTGTGTTAGTGTATTTTTCTCTCCTATTGTTGCGTTTGCCGTGAATTATTCCATCAATACCACGAGGAAGCTAAGCTATCTTAGCATTATATTTTTTGGTTATTGTTTCTAGGCATTTTCTGATGTGTTCAGCCATTTATTGAAATAATAAACTCATTCATTGGACCAATTTTGATAAAATTGTTACATTAACGTACCTTTCTATTGTATTTATTTACGTATTTTTCTCATTCAGTGTAGGTTTAATACATCTGTATATATTATATCCTATCCTGCTTACCAAACTTGTTACAGTAATCCAATCATATAATAACTGTCATTCGTAGCCATTCTTGCAGGCAGCGACCCGTTAAAACCGTACGCAACGAGAATTCAGTATTATCCGCCAAACCTTTGATACAAATAACTAATTCCACTTCTAATCATCTACGGAAATATTTCGCGGGTGCTTTTAGTAAATTTTACACGCAAAGCCAATTAATAATTCAGAAAATAAATACCGCCCGCGGCGTATTCCTAATTTTCACTCAAAGCAAGCACAGAATTTTCAACACCGGCAACACGTAAGGACGTCAAATTAGTTTTATTCAGACGAAACTGCGAGAAACCCCGCCTTCGCCCCAAATTATCGAAACCCATTCAAGGCGTAAGTGGCAATGCTAGGATACAGTTTAATTGCGGGTGTTGGCAAAGAGTGTCAGCGTAAACAATAAATAACGCGATCAAATGAATCGAAGTTCTGTAGTTGTTCGATGATGAATTATATTTTAATGCTGTTCTTGCACAAACATAAAAATATGAGCGTACTACTTTCGTAAATATAAAATCCCTGGAAATTTAACAATTTATAATACGCCATACGCAGAAGCCCTTTATTTTCTCTAGCAGCTTAGTTATAGTAACCTGTCAGTGAGAGAAATGCTTGATAAAAGAAGTTAATAGTCAATTACGTAATTTGTTCGTGCCTGTATCCAAATATAATTAGAAATGTGAACTTCCTGTTTTTTTGCAGTCGTGAATGAAAGAAAAGTAAATAGGAGTTTCGATAATCTTCTTTAGAAAACGAAACTTATTGAGAAAAAGTTGTTGAAGAGTATTTTGAATTTATTAAATAATTAATGTTGATTTTTTTTTATATTTTTACATTGTGAAGTTCGTTTAAAATTGAAATAATTAATTTTAAGTTAATAAAAAAATATTAAAAAGAGAAAATAGCCATAGCAATAATTTTAATTTTGAAAATGTGAACATTTTTGCTTCTCCTTTTTTTCAAACCGGTTAAATTTAATTTAATTTAGTTTCACTTTCTTTAGGATTTCCGGTTTGTTTCTTTTTTTGTTTTTTCAATAAAAATTGATCAATTTTTTTTTTTTTTTCAAAAAACTTTTGTTTACCTCAAATTTTACAAAAAATCTCTCTTTCCTTTTCTTCCTTTTTATTTAGATATTAAAACAAATACTAAACAACAACTACCTAAAAAATAGTATAGTAAAGTAGATAACGATTATTAAAAAATAACACACTAAAATACTAATTAAAAATTATTTACGAAAAACTCCACATTACGTGCCCCAAGTATGTAGTTTCCTTTACATAAGTCATCGAAGAATTAATTACCGATCTTTGATTCGCACTTAATTTGAAACAGACGGTACACAATGCGGCCCAATTGCTTTTAATGTTTACTTATAGACGTCGATAGTACTAACTATTGCATTAGATGGCTCCGTTATACGGAATCAAACATAAGTACTTACTTGCTCGGTTCGGAAAAACGAAGAACGTTGAAAAGTGACGTCAGCGGGCATCATTAATTACCGACCGATAGTGAAGCGTCCGTCAAGTTGTGCATTCACACCGAGCAAACGGGTGATTTACGACTATGCACCGACGCTATATTAGATACGGTCTACAAATCACCGCCGCACTGCCATCGTTCCAATCGCTGCCACTTTCGCGACATTTTCTCCTTGTTTTGGGAAGATGCATTTCTAGAGATAAATTACCGCCCACCCCTATGTATTTCCTGCCCTTTACATGAACCGTCGTACAACCTCAACCATTACCCGTTTACTTCGTTGTTGTTTGGAGTTCGCTCGACAAAAACAAAATCGAGACATTTTACTTGTCTTTCGTTAACACGAATGCGGATGCCTGCAATAGTTACAGTTACTGTTATACACGCAGAGACGTGCCTTGCTTAACTACTGTTTTTACAATATTATGCACTGCTGCAACGATCACATCTACAGAGCATGCGTATCGTGTCCAAATTCAAAATTTAAACAAATCGTCGAATGTAAGCTAGCAAAGCACCCAATAATGAACTAAGCCTTAAGCAACGAATGACTAAATGTAGTAGTAAATACATTAATCGGTCATTAGTTTTTAACTAACAATTTCAATCAGTGTAGATGTATTGATTACATAAGTACGCATGTACAGTTGGCTCTAAGTTGTCACGACCGTAGTCCTGTGTGAGGGGGTTCCGCAAACTAGCGCCAAATAGAACTAAACAGCCTTGAATGAAACCGTATGATACCGAGTAAGAACCAAATACACCCAAAAATCAAAGTTTTTAATTGCACTTACAACTAATCCTGCATCAATTATTATGATTGAAATTTATTCATCCATTAGTCGCTAGTTTTCTTATCTTTATTGGTCATCGCTTTATTGGTCATACTTTATATATAGGTATGACCAATAAAGCAGAACGTCGTAAACTTTGCAAAATCTAACTTTATTTGAAGGATACATATAGGTTATCGTATATGACCTGGTATATATGGTCCTCGAGGATGAATACGGTTAGGCATTGTACCGCAAACTTATCTCAATGCGTCAGTCAAGTATTTTTCCACACTTCATTTATTTTGGCATCAAGTAATGTTTGTAATTGAGTTTTTGCACGAATATATCTGAAAGCAAAAGCTATTCCAATGGAAAAGCAGATTTAAATTGAAGTTTTGGATGTCCAAATGTCTCGAATAACCCAGAGTGCGAGGTCTGTTCGAAAAATGACCGAATCTTCTTTTAACGTTTATTATCAATCTTACCCTTGCCCAGTTCAAAACACTCTCCCTTATTGACAAACTTTTCCCATCCGAGTTTTCACTGCACAAAGCAGTCCGGAAAAGGTGCTTGTGACGAATTTATTTTAATGTCACCAGTGATCCCAAAACAACATCCTTTCAGCTTTGATTTCAATACCCAGATCCAGTGAATAGGGAAGCTCATAAAGGACAATTATCCGACTTTTGATATAAAACTGACCAAACGACGAAGCAGCGTGAGCGGTGTATTGCCGTGGTGATGAAACCATCTCGCCACAACCCTGGTCTCTTTCTGTGAATTGCTTCCCGTAATCATTGTAAAACATCTGTCTAGTACTTATAGTTGACCTCGAGGCAAAAATGTACAATCCCATTAAAATTGAAGAAACACTGAGCAACACTTTGACATGAGATCGAGGCTGACGTGCTATTTTAACAACTTCTATCCCAGTGTCGTAGCCGTGAATCTAGTCTTCCTTTCTCGCTATGACCTTTTGCATGAATAATTTGTCGTTACTGGCATGTTCAAAAAGTTATCAGTAAACGCCCATTTGATTATCTTTCCGCTATTCGGTCATCAGAAAAGAAACAAACTTTGGTATAATTCGAACCATGTTCAATTTTTTCGATCAAAACATCATTAGACGACCCTGCCGATAGGCTAACCTCTTCTGCGAGTTCTCTGACGACCAAACGACGGTCTGAGTGCACCAGATACTTGATTTTTTAAACATGGTCGGTGGGCTGTTGAAGTCGAGGGCTTTCCTGGTCAAGTGTTATCTTTAATTAATTGATACTTTTGAATCGTATAAACCATTCATAAAATTGCATATATCATCTCCATAAGCTTTCTCCAAAACGTTTTCCTAAAAGCTTTCCCCAGTTCCACGTAAATATTTGGCGTTGCATCGTTGTTCCCGAAAATTGTAAATTGTGATAATCCCTAATACTTTGCACTCGAATAACTACAACACGAAAACTAGATGAGATGTCAACAATCCGATAACAAGTATACCGGAAGTTATACGGAACACAATGTTACCTACCGCACGTCACTGGGTTTTTCCCGGTACGTAATTAAAAATATTCGGTTATTATCTGAACAAACCTTATATTTAATCTTTTCGACATCGCTAAATATGTGCATAGTATCGTTTCTATACTTACTCCAAGAAATAATTTTGCCTATGCTCCTACTTATTTCGCTCTTAGACCTTAATTAACAGTACAGCTTTAGAAATAAGACGGACCGCTTCAAACAGCACTTACCATGTAGTCGCAAATTTATTACAAATACAGAAATAACGAACTAGACACCTAATGGCAATATTGCCTCTCCTAGGTAGGTATTTGGCATTTACGGGAAAGTACTCGATAAATTGCCGGGGCCAAATACACCGTTATCCAATTTAACTGTTGCAGAGACTGTCGAGGCAGTAACGTAATTGGGGCGAACCTGCATCTCAGAAACAATTACTACAACGGAAATAGTCAATTTGTCGAGGAAAGTTTATTTTTAGAGACCTTTTAAAAATTTAAGTGGCGAATGCAACAAGTTTTAACGAAGATTCGATTCAATAGAAAAGTTTCAGTCATTCGTCCCAGGGGCATTTTCGGTCAAGGAGTTTAATTTATAACTACTTTGACCTTACGCGCAGATATTATTTAGAGCTACAATTCTTATTGTTTCTGACTGACCGCTATCCTATCATATATCATTGTATTTTAATTTATCCGTAACACTAAAATCAACTGGTTTTTATTTCGATTTATTTTGATAGTTTTTTTTTTTCTTTTACAATGTGCTCTTCAAAATTAGATATTAGAAATACAGGTGAATGAACCTAGGTCACATTTATACCGAAGACAATAGAAATAAATAAACTTTACAGTAATGATGCAATATCCCGCTTATCACATACAGGATGTTCAGAACTTAGGATCCAATTTACTAATATTCAAATGAAGAAAGTGGAACTTTTATTAATCGAACCCACTGTATATGAGCTACCATGAGCAAAAGCGCAATCACCATCGATGTATGTCAGGTGCTCCTATACATTACATAGTTTATTAGCATTTTACAACAGCCAGAAATTAATAAGAAAAAATTAAACTAACTAAACAAAACCACAGAAGATAAGCTCATTAGTTTTCGGTGGCCTAAGTTCACAGAAACGGGAGCAAGGCTTATAAACGTATGAGATGATTGAGTAAGCATGCATCAAGGGCTTATCCGATAGCGGTATCCCTCGAGAAATGGCGAGCGAGTGAGCAACGTAGATTGTTCCCAGGAGAGTCGGCGATATTGGCATCTAGGATGCGACGTCGTCACCAAATATACGGCCTTTTGGGACCCTAAACTGTCATCGTAAATTCAATTAGCCCACAGTTCGGGACCGGTATCGTTCCGCTACCGCTCGAACACTTTTTACGTTGAAGCTTTCTTCGTCACTCCGCGTGCATCGCACTAAATTCCGTAATGGCGCGCTGCGTTATTTGCGAATCCAGTATATACAAACAGCGTGAGTCTGTAGAGTTTCCGATGTTCTAAAGTTTAAATATGTGTTTGAGGTAATCAAATACTCAGTGGCGGCTCGTGTTCAAATTTAGTCATATTGGCAAAAATTATATGTCTTACCCTATATGTACTTCAGAAGTTCAGAGCAGTTCTTCGTTGATCTGGAATTGTTCGAAAATATGATTAACACAAAGCAATTCCTATCAGCCAAATCATACGAGAATCTACGAAAATTACGAGGTACTTTTTTATTTTTATCTTTACTAGTTTGACAATTTTATCGACAGAAGAAGACCATTTTTTTTCAAGCATTTTTTAAAATTAAGTTAATTATGCCTGCTCGGTTTACAGAAAATAAATTAAGTATTTAATCACGGATTGATACTTTAATATCTGATTAACCTAATTTTGTGACCTCGCCGATCACGAATAAACAAGTTTAATCATCGATTAAATTTATTCGTGATTGAAACTGGCTGTCGAACAGAACGGATAATCATCTAATAATATATATCACCATAATATATATCTGTGCCGCTGATCGGCCCAAATGTCATTTTAGTTGTGATCAGTTAATCACAAATTAAACCAGCTTACAACGTATACGTAAACATTAATTAAGTTAAGCACGAATTGAATTTTAATTAAAAATTAATTTAATTCAGAATTAAAATGAGTTCTGTAATCTTCAGTTCGTTAATTTTTTCTACCGCGGACATTATTTATATTTATAGTACTTAAAATTCAAACCTTCCATATATATGCATAACCCGATGAAACAAAATAGAAACCCCGAATATATAAATAATATGAGTTTTTTATTTAAAAAAACTTTTTATCATACCAACTAACGCAATATCACGTGCTAGATGCACTAATAATATTAGCCCCTTTTAGGGCTAATATCTAAATGCCAGAAACCGTGCATCTTGAACATCTGTCTGACACGCACCTCCGAAGAAATAACGATTTCTGCAAATGTTATTAAATTTTCTAAATTATTGAAATATCTTACATATAACATTAAATAACGTCGCATATATGTTAACACATATATTAAAATAAGACGCCTACGGGATTCACGATAATAACATATTATTAACGCCTTTATAAAACATAACAAACTACTGTCCATGCTATGTTAAAATATCTAGGACGAAGTAGCAAGAAGTATACCGCAAAGACTCTCTTTTTCGTACATGGTTCAGCCGTCATAGTAATAGCATTGTTAGTTATCGGTCTCTGGAGAAATTAAACATAGTAACGGTAGCAGCTATGTCCACAGCTGAGGTCGCATACGTCCCCTATGGAAAATTATGACTTGTTGATGGTAAGCGTTGACACAGTTCTTTATTGTGGCTTTTTGTGTAATGCCCAAGGTGATTTTATTTTATTGGTTAATGTAAAAATTACGTAAATCGTCTGCGTCAATATTTTACACCAATATGTAATCAAGAGAGTAATAACTTCTGAATATATCACTTGCATCTATAGTACCAACTAGAAATGGCAAAAATTTAGCCTGACTAATGACCTGAAACTATTGACTAAATCACACATTCGAAATTATTGGCTAATGTTTAAACTAGTCATAAATCACGCGTTTATGGTTAATTATCGTTTTTTTTAGCTCTAAATCACCAATCTTAACTAAAAATTTTGATTAAAAACTTGGATCTGTACTTAGATGCGGACTTACGTTTTACAACGATTATATACGAGAAGCTTTTTCGCAGTCTTCATAATGTTATATCCAAAATACATGTTTTGATAGCGCAAACCAAATCGCTGCTCGAATAAAATTGATACCCGTCGGGTACAGGTTGTACAAAACTCCCGTATACGATTTATATTCGGCATCCGGAAGCAATAAACTGCGGGAACTGGCCTGATTAAATATGAACAGACGAAGAAATCTTCTCATGGTGTGCTTTAGTTTTAAGGTTTCAGCGTTGAAGCATCCGTCCGTAATATTAACATCCGGTGTTGAAATATTATTGATATTCCGGATCGCATTTAGGCGTCCTTCTAGTTGCCCTCTATACCAAGTACCTGCACATTACAAAGATTTGTCGCTGCGACTTTTCAGAGAGCGAACAAAAGATCTTTTTGTTGCAACAGATTTTCCCTTGTTTTTCTTTTCCTGTGATTCTTGGTTCTTGTTGTGAAAATTGCATTGCCTTTTTCTTTTGTTTTGTGTGGATTGTTGCATTTTGCTTCTATTTATATATGTTTGAATAGCTTGTTGTAGAATTATAGTTTAGTTTAGTTAGCTTTAGGTCTGCAGGGAGACTGAGACATCAGTTAACTAACAGAGAAAACACTAAATTATTAATCTTAAGCGTACGTCTCTGCATCATTGTAGTTACAAGCGAATCAATATCAGGAACCGCTAAACATTGTACAATACGTTGATATATACGTCGACAATGTCGTCTACTATGTATACAATCGAGCAGTATTCAAATGTGTTGAGGCTAAGCAATAATGACGATATTTAATATACGAACCGGAATTACTACCGCAAGATAATAAGTGTTATTAAGAGTTGGGAGTGTGCAACGCAATCACGACGCGCGGACATCTGCTAGGTGGCGCTGCTGTACGCCGTTACCCGGAGAATAATAAACCCATCGGAAGCATGTAATCTAAAGCATTACGAGCCCAGTTTACGACTAACCACTGAGCTTTTCAAACTGCAGCCAATTTGCAATTACAGTTTTTGCCGTAAGCAATTCGGCAAACTTGATATTATCCGTTTTCTCCTAGCTTTTACGTCGTTCTGCGCGTTTTTACGAGGTGAATCGGTAGCGAACGTTGCGGCAATAAGGACAATGCCGATGACGATATTGTGCAACGGTAGCAAAAGCGCCACTATTTAGCGTAATTTTGGTGTGAGAATTTATTTCGTCATTGTTTAAGTAATTAAGTTCGTTAAATTCAATACTTACTCACTTGACAAAGTAACCTTGATAAAACACAAACATCACTTTGTAACATCAAATGTTTCAAAATATATATACCACGTTGCAAACAAAGTAACATTGCATTGAAGAAATATTTAGCAGGGATTAAATATTTATTTGGGTTTATAGGTCCGTTTAAAGAGAGACTCTTTATTTTGGCTTTGTATATCTTGTCGCTCATATCCGGGGACGTTTTGTTGATTTATTATCAACATTTCCAAGCCTTTTGTAAAGAAATTTGTATTTTAGTTATTTTTCTTTACTTTTCTTTTCTTTATAGAAGGCTTGAAGATGTTTATAATAACTTAACGAAACGTCGCAAAATACGAACAATAAAATATACAACTCCGGAATAAAGAGTTTCTCTTTAAGCGGACCTATAAGTCAAACAAAAATTTAATTTCTAACGAACTACAAAGATCAAGCTAAAAATCAAATATGTAATATTTACGAGAAATATTAAAATGATACGAAAAAAAAATTATTGAGAAGAAGTAGGGCACTTGTTAGGTCCACAAGGAAGGATATATGTGATAGGGCAGCCAAAAATAAAATAATCGCTTACTTCAAAGTTTTTCTCCCGTTTGCAACATTACAATACATATAATGTGCTTAATATTTTTCAATGAAGCGAATAGATACCTATAGCATGTAGTTGGCACACTCTATATGTATGTATGCAACATATACGTATACAAAATACGTTAAAGCCAGATCTATCTACCCGGCAACAATTCTGCGAAGCCTTTTATGTTAGCCATAGATGGCGCACGTCTATCAAAATCGTCGATTTATAAATATCCCTTTACGACATTATTGAGACCAAACAGGAAATGAAGCGGAAGAAATCGATTTAGCGCACAGCATCGCCTGTCTGCCTATGTATGTATGTACATACATACGTTCGTATGGATCGTTGAAGGTAAACGTACATATACGCCATACACAAAGTCCGAACCGGCGACCAGTCGTTTTATTTATCTCGCATTGCAGACTCACATTTACCGGCCAGCCAACCTGCTATACCCGTTCAACGCCGGAGACGAATACACAACGGCAAATATCCAGCACGCCAAAAATACATACAAATCCTTTCGCTTGTCCGTTGCAATATATATTGCTCGTCACAATCGGCTCCTTACAATATATATTTGATCGCGGGTGAAATAGATTCTCCTGTTGACAACGTCGACGAGGGACGACGTCGACGGTTGCTTTCTTTGATGTTTCGAGTATCCACGGGTTTTCGAATGAACGCAAGCGAACTGAGATGTTGATATTGCACTCGAGAAACACCTTAGAAATCAAAGCAAATGTTGAATTAGATCGCCGAGAGGGAAAGAAGCGACGCGAATCACGACCGTGGCGATTTTCTGTTTATTGAACGATGTAACGATATGGCGATGCAGCGTAGATACGCGTACAGACACGAAGATTGAAATAATTCTAAACAGTCAATATTTTAATCAAAATTTTTCGTATTGTTTGTGCTTGTGCAATTTAAGCTTCATGATACAGGGATATGAGAACACGAGGGAATATAATTATTATGCTAAGTTAGGATTGTTGCTACAAATAAACTCTATACTCTATACTTTTTGTAATCTATCAAACAAATTAAACTTTTTTTTTAATATTTGTAAATATTTATTATTTTGGCAAACATTTAAATATTTACAGGCCTTTGGGAACACCCCGAACTTTATTTTAAATATATCTCCGTTATTAAGCAATATTGCTCTCCATCGAAAGTTACGACCGCGTGCGAAAAATATTACTACCAACTTCCCAAAAATAATTTGAATAAAAACTCAATTTAAAATTTAAAATAAGAGAAAATTCACATCTATCTTTTTTTGTTCTTCCTTTCCTCTCCCTTTGACACCATCCCAACCCCGCCGTACTACAACAGTTCGCTTTTCGATCACGCGGAGTCTCTGCGAAAATTAATACATACATATTTGTTCGGAACGAATCCAATTTATCTCCTTAGCGACACACATTCCGCTCAAAGAGCGATCAACTTGCGTAATCGGGAAATTTGTCCCCCTTTTCTCCCAGCGTTCGTACTCTTTCTCGCCTAGTCTCCACGTATACACTCTACGCCGGTAGGAAATTTTCTCTCTGTTCCCCAACGCTTCCTTCCTTCGCTCCACTCCAGACCCTCCCCCGCTTGGCGGTGATGGCGTTTCCACGAACGCACGAGGTCGTGTCCCAGCAACACGAGTAACCAGACCGATCAATTAGACGCAGCAGTCCGGATATTGACATAGCTGTTCAATGTATTATTCCCGTTGCCGCAATTCCAATTTAGTCCTTTCAATGTCACAATGACATTTTAATTTGGATTTATTTAAGACGTTGTCTTTCAGTTTTGGGCGCCTTACGAGGTTTTCCCCCGATGAATTTCACTATTTTTTACTTTTAAGAACGTTCCCGCTATATACGATAGAGTAGTTGCATACTTTTATTGCTTTAAGTTAAATAAAATAGAATGCATTAAATACATTCATACCCAATAATCACACGATACAGGTTATAATTTTTTGAACAATTAAAGGGATGTGGACTATTAATCTTTTTATTTTGAACAGAATGAATCGAATCGAACAAATAACTTTTAAAAAACATAATTTTCCTTTTGTTCTTTCGAACAGTGTAATACTGTGCCACCGCCTACATGAATTGTAAGAACAAAGAACACTAAAAATATATTGTTATTATTAATCCCTTTTACTTTACGTTTGTCTTTATTCCTAAGTAATTAATATTTCTCTAAAACATGCCTCGAACTCAGAGTCAAGTAAGTTACAGAACTAGGTTTGGAGATTAATTCGTTGCAGTGAAATTTCCAAATTAAAATCGCGTCTATATAAACTTTCTTAACATTATCTTTAGTACCACCAATAATTAATGAAAAAATCATTAGCGTATGCAGTATATTGGACGTTGTCAGAACACAAATCAAAATCTTCAACGTACAATAAGAAGAGTACAGAACCCAATATGGAGTCCTGAGGTACTCCCATACTAACACTTAAAGGTTCTGAATTAATATCTACTCGTACATTGCTACTAAGACGCGACAATGAAACAATTTGTTTATTTCAACCAATCCAAAGCCAAACCTTTAACTCCAAAGTTAAGTAAAGTTGAATGATTGACACAGTTAAATGTCCTGCTCAAATCACAAAAGAGCGCAGCTGGATGCTCTCCCGCTTCAAGTTTCCCAATTATCACATCAGAAACGGAAAACATAGCTGTTGACACCAACTCGTTTTGATAAAAATCGTGTTTATAATTGCTTTGATTCGATTATTCCGTGTAAGAGGAAAGGGCTTGTGGGTATCGTTTGCTGTTTCAAGAAAACAACAATGGACGGTGTAGAGAACATCTTAATCATAAATTAGGTTAATCTCAATTTCTGGAAAAAATCGGCACTAGCTACGGAGGCATTTCGTAATTTTAAAATCCCAAAGTCCACCCGACCCTCTTACGCCTCGCGAGCCGGGCATTTCGCTGCAAAAAAAAGAAAAATTCTTAAACAATCTCGCGTTGCCTAAACCTATTCTGAAATTTTCTGGGAAAATTATTAAAGCTCTTAAATTCATTTTAATAAATTTTAAATTAGAAGGAGGGAGAACATTAATTAAATGAAAGTCCATGAAAACCAGTCCTAAGAAACGTAGGAGCACAACATTTTCAGTGTAACTTTCTGGTGTAAACATTGCAATTAGCTATTTCTATAATGGCGATCCGAGTTGTGGTTCCATCTAAATACATTTGACAAGTGAATGTTGTTCCGCTGTTAAGAAATTTGTTACAGATTTTTTATTATTTAAGATGGAATCCAAAGCTTATACAAAAAACAGAAATTCGAGCTGTAATAAAATGCTTTGTTTTAAAGGGTTTAGCCCCGACAAACATAAAAAATGAGTTAAATTGCATTTTAAATTAGGCATCCTCTTCTTCGATCTGCTGAATTTAACCGCGGGCGTATATCCATTCAAGGTGATGAACGCTTGGACGGCCAAAAATAGCCTCCAGCGACGAAAAAGTGGTCAAAATACACAATGCTGTGTTAAAAGGTACTTAAGGGCGACTTAAGGTACGCGAGCTTGGTAAGACTGCAAACATCTCAATAGACCACGTTCACCATATCTTCACAAATGTTTTGGATATGAAAAGAACTTTCTGCTTGGTGGGTACCGCATTTACCGATAACATATCAAAAGCGTGTTCGGATGAACACTTCTTAGGAGTGTTTAGATTTATTTATTTGGCATTCTTTGACGTTTTATAAGGACAGCAGCGAGAGGAAACAGCTATACACCCGAGACGATGGAACTATCGAAGCAACGAATGTCAGCAGGTGAAACGCCGCTGAAAAAAGCAAAAACGGTTCTATCTGCAGAAAAAGTCATGGATAGATAGATAAATAAAAAGACCTCCAAAATAGATAGTCAGGGCAAACGTAATGTATTTAATTGTCCGAAGAGTGACCTGCATTAAGTTATTTGAGAAATCCCTTCCATACAGCTCATAATTCTCTATTGATGAATAAATAAATCATCAGCCTTCGTTGAAGAGCTATAGAAAATTAGCTCATACTGTAACCATGATTTAATGTAGGAAAAGTAAAACATTTTAATGGAATCTAAATAATTTGCAATTGACATATGCCATATAAACCCGTACCAAATCTAGCCATCTAACCGAAACCTTACCGATGAGAATTCCGCTATGGATTTACCTTTAAAGGGAACACAAAAAGTAGATAAAGTAAGTGATGTTGGTTTAAATTATATGCGTTTTTAACGCAGTGAGTCGCCACTATAAAGGTCATAGAATCTTTAACGAAAATGTTTTGTTAAATCTGCAAATGCTTTTTGTTAAATTTATTGAAATTACTTGTTACGATGAAAGCAATAAAATCGATTTTGTTAAATAAACAGCCCACCTTCTCTGAATGTGTAACTGGAAATGTAACTGGGTTTTCACCAAGATCTGAAATTCCGTATCTCCAATCGTTTTGCATAATACGGTATTGCTATTCAAAAATATAAGATAATACATTCGCCAATAATTCTAGGAGAATTAATCAACTTCGCGGTCCCCGTCATTCCCTTCCCGTTCGTTGTTCTGCAAACATAATCTTACTAGCGGCGGCAGCGCGGCACAATAAAATACTACTTAACTGCGAGGTTCTAATATGTTCTGACAACTTACACAAGTTCCCCAAACGATTAGATTAAGTAAACACACTGTACGCTTTAATATGCTCCAATCAAGCCCCGAAGTGGTATAGACTTAGCGTGAGTTCGGCGATTTGCAGAAGTTACAATAGCGAACCGTGGAGGCTGCGGCGCAGCGGTGGTTTCTAAACCTTGTCGGATGGGAGAGGGAAAGGCGATCAGAACGATGATGGTTGTTGATGATGACGGTGGCTGTAGTGGTGGCGGCGCCGGCCATACACTTCGAAGACCGGGAGAGTTTCCGAGTCTCTAGACTCTGAACTCGGCAATATTCACGGCGTCGACACAAAGACTGCTGCCTGCAATGGTGTGTATAGGAGCGGTATTGGCCGGGACGAATTTCCCTCGAAATTCTTACATGTTTCGCGTCGGAACGGATTTTGCGAAGACGCCAGACCGCTAATCCCTTTGCAAGCGGCATTATTAATGAGAAGGCCAAAACTTTGCTCGGCTGACGTTTTACCCTCTTCACTAGAAACGTCCTTTCGTTCCCCCTACCTTTTGTACCAATTCTGTACCGCGACTCCGAACAAGTCTCTCCGCTTAAAACAATATTAGCGTGGTTTATTGATCTCGCGGCACAAGACTTTCCTCTACAATGCACATCGATTTTATCTAACGATTAATGTAGATATATTATATATAATGTATCATTCGGTTATGTTTCTCAAATAGAAATTTCAGCTTGCCTATACATGCGAAATGACGCATACAGTACATAGTAATAAGCAATTTTGATTTGAGATAATTTGGAGAAACTTTTATATAATTTCATTCTTTTTCTTTCAATTGTCGTGCATATACATAGCTAACAAATCGATGTAGTTGGTGATATGATGATTCAGACCTTGCAGTTTTTCAATAACAAAATTAGAAAAACATTTATTGTTGTTCTTGGTATAATGCGCAACTGTTCAGTTATTGTTGTTAACTCCTTCGACTCTTATTTATAAACAGTTAAAGTTTAAAATGAACAACATATTGATTGTTAGAAAAATTGAGTTTTTATAAAACCATCCAGAAACAAACCGCATACCCAATTTTTCAAAATTTTATTATTTTACTTCTCATTATTATTATTATTTATTAAACTATAATTGTTATGCCAAAATTACATTTATGATTTTTATAGAGTACTTGCATTTAAACGCACTAGGCAACAAATTCTCAGGCCTCATCCAATATTTTGCAATGACTGCAGAGTGCAATGCCTTTTACGGCCTCTTAAAAATTAACTGAAGACGCAAACATATCAACTATAATTTTATTAGGAACTCAAGAGAACGTCGCTTACAATAGACGCAATTATGAAAATTACCTATCATACTTCGAACCGAACTATTCTCATGTATACCGTTCTGATATTTTATTCATCTCCTCTTCACCGCTTTATCGATTCACGTCATTCCACATTTACAAATTGCTACAAGTTTAATGATAAAGTTATTGGTGAATTGTTGCCAAGAGGATTGGAGAATATAGTTTCCATTCAAAGTTTTGCCGCCATGATGGGAAAGGGATAGATAGATCTGCGATGCTTAGAGACTAAGGGAAGCAGAAACATAACAACTGCGGTTTTCTCATAGAACCGTAGCACAATTTATCAGAAACAAAAAAAAATCATCAAGGATCAAGATATAAGCTTCCTTCTCAACATAGGATGATTAGTTGCTAGGTTTGCAAGAGCTCTTTTTTAACGAGGTTTGAATACAATTTTTCCCACCCAGTCCTATTTATTTAATTAATCTCTTAAATTCATTCAGACAGTGGCGAATGTACTAATATCATTTGCCAATAATATCATATCCTTTACATCTAATATGTATAGTTCTATCATCATCTTACTTTCTTACCTAGGTGATAAAGTAAACTTTCTTACCTTAAATGACGTATGAAAGATTCAACTTTCTAACCAGCTGAGAAGAAACAATACTTTCATTCTACCGTAAACCGTTCCCTTAACATTAGTCTAAAAGATCCCCCTTCTATTTCTGAAACGTCTAATGTAATGAATGAAATGGAGCATGTATTTACTTTGAGGTCCATTTCTTGTTTTATTCGCAATGCTTTTTCAAAGGAAGACACCTCATCATATTCTTCCCTTTCATAATTCCGTAAAACCGAAGCCAGAGGCTTGAATTCAAGGCAGAAGAATTTCTTAATTATAATCAGATCACGCACGTTTCACATTAATTACAAAAATTTGAGCCTGATGCTTTCGAAGGAAGAATGGTTGATGGCGATGTTGTGCCGTACTACTCGGTAAAGCACAAGACGCGTAACCAGCCGAATAACATCCGCGCTCATTTGCATTTGAACGAGAACTCCTTCCGTTTATGGCGTCCCTTTCAACTTATCCTCCCTACAGCGAGGTAGCTGATGCGTGTTTGATGACTACTTTATCTAGTGTTTTATGCTCAAGAGGAGAGGTATTCTGTTTTTAGATATTTATGTACGGGATAAAATTATTTTCCCTTTTTTGCGTCGGTGTGCTACGTAACCAAAGGACCGCGAGCACGTTTACCTTTGGCAGTAACATTAAACTTTAATAACAATTCTGACAGATGCTCGGTTTAGTTACTAGGGAAGGAGATTTTTTTGTGTAAATATAATAATTCGTTTTTCCTCGCTCATTTACATTATTTGAAGTTTAGAGCAGATTCCTTATTTTATAACTGAATTCTGGATTTTTTTTTAATTTTATATTAGCGAATTATAAACCAGCAACTAAGGAAAATATGATAAGCATTGTTTTCTACACTGGGAGAGAAGTTTTTGTAACTTTCATACTCACAAATATACGAAACAAACTGTATTTTATTTATTTAGTAACGTCTGTAATAATATTAGCTAATGCTGCCGTTTATATCATCATCTTCATATGAATCGAATGAATGTTCTGCTACCTCTGAGGAAAAAATATTTTTAACAAATAAGTTCAGTAAGCTGATTCTTTAGTTTCGACATTTCACAACAGAAAGAAGTCGGTAGTATCGGTAGCAACATACTGTAATGATATTAACATTGGGAAAGGTATATGTTACATGTAAAACTTTTAAAAGTACTTCAATCTCTGATGTGAAAAACTTCACTTCTAAAATGAATAATAAGAAAATTACAGCGGCTTCTAATTACCATTAAAAATACACCCTTGTAGTGCAAAATATTGATAACTCTTTTCAAAGAATCAAGCAATCGGCAGTGACAAAACATATACATACACGAGACTGGACGTAAAATGGACTTCACCAACGTAAAAGTGATAACCACCACCAAGAACTACGGAAAAAGACTCATCAGGGAAGTCATAGAAATAGAAAAGAACAAAACCATCAACCGAGAAGAAGAGTACCACCTTAGCAGCAAGTGGAAGAGTCTACTACGTAGAACCGTCGAATGCACCAACGGGGTACATAAGAAGAATGTCCAACAGCGGAGAATCAGTTCAGTTATCCTGAAGAAGCCGTCTGCAGGAACGACAAAACGTT
Organism: Oryctes borbonicus; assembly: GCA_902654985.2. NCBI lineage: Eukaryota > Metazoa > Arthropoda > Insecta > Coleoptera > Scarabaeidae > Oryctes > Oryctes borbonicus. The sequence goes on along the minus strand of LR736861.1, from coordinate 11,815,004 downwards.
GAGTGAAAGTTTTGACACACGGTGAAACCCGGAAGAAGCTAATAGCAGCAGCAGTGCTATTTATAATAGGCTGTTGAGTCTCTTAGTATGAAAGAAGTATTCCTCGTGCATTCAATTCTTCAAAATAGCTCGTTTTATAATGTTTATTTAATTTGTTTTTGGCGTTTTCTTTTTGCTAAAACAAAAACCTACATTGCCGAGTTAAGTGAATGAGGATCTTCCGACAACAATTCCTTTTGTCGCGAATACTATTAGATTTTGCCATTTACAGAAAGCATTAGCCGGCCAAGAAGATATTATACATACATGTGCGCTCGTAGAGCGTCTTAAGGTATTCACCCGACAAGCATTTACCAAAATTTCGAGGAGTAAGGTTAACTTCGCAGCATCTAACTCTGAGAGAGTTACGAGTCCGGGACTTGAACTCAGAACTCTAAAACTGAGAACACTGGGCATTACGCTACCAGTGAGTAATTAAGTAAACTAACAATTTTGTTTGTAACAATCTCTTTATAACAAAATTTGTTTTCAGTTTACTGGATTTAATGAGACCAATAATAACGTAAACAGCTGTGTAATTCATTTAATTTTCCATAGGATACTATACAAAAATATTATAAACTATAAGTTAACGGACGGAATTTAATCGTTCGTTAAAAAAAATTATTTTAGGTTCGAACAGACAGAGAATTTTGCAAAATATACTAAGTAAAACTAACAAAGTTTAGGTTAAATTAACGCTAGCAATACTAAGTTAATACTACTTCCAACATTATTTCTATTCCCTTATATAAGTGTAAAGAATGATTACTTTAGTTACTATTATCTTTTACAAGACGCTTCTATTGTTTGCATAAATAATGCAAGACGTATATCATTAATGCAAAATATATGCAAGGCGTAAATCGTTAGCAATTATTACTTATCAGCGGATATGACTTATAACTTACTTTTTACAAAGCATAAAACTCCTTTGAGCGTCCGCGTTGTTTTTCTTGTCAATGCAATGCATTTTTTCTAAGAGTACTAAAAACTTTGAAGATGAATAATGATAAAAAAGGATCTTAACAATATTACGCAAGAAAACAAAAATATTCAGTATTCATTCTCATATTTGCGCATAACGCAAATGCGACAATGTAAAACTTTTGCCATTCTTTTTCGCCGTACGGCGATGATAAACGAACGACAGATGTATATTACCCAAGGATGCGTAAAAGTATCTACCTCTTCTTTTCTCGTAAAAATTACATGGCAATGCGAAACGTCGCACAAAAAAATATGCGTGATGTTTGTCGCCAAGCCGAAATGATATGTTCACAGGACGCACAGCACTGTCTATCCTTTTTATGGCTGCATAAAATGCCAAAAAAAAAATTGCGACCGAAAAAACAATACGACCTCTTTCATCATTGATATAAATATGGTAAACGGTTGTAGGTTTTTTGTATTCCGCATTTCCCTTTTTATTGGCCAATAAAAGACGAAGCTGCTGCTGCGAACTATAGAAATAAGTCAAATAAGTTATAGTGTTTGTATCTGGCAAAAATTATCGGCACTTCCGTAGCTATCCCAACTTTGATTTAATTTTCGAATAAATTTTATGCCTACGCCCGTCTTTAGAGTTTTATGTTTCTTTTACGCGAGATTATTGCAATTTACATATTTATATGCTGGGTTGCAGAAATTATAGATAAAGGTACAAGATCGTATGGTTTGTCGAGTTCGAATTCCATGTATGAGTTTGTCAGAAAGTAAAGGATGTACCTTATCTTCTTATACAATTTTAGAAAATTGAAATAATTAAATTAATAATAAATAAAAATTTCATCGCGGCAACGTCTGTTAAAAGTGCCAATCCAAAGCGACTGCGAGTTAATAATTTATTCTCAAAATGAAACTGACCTCAATATAAATTCAAACGAGTTGAACTCAAAAAAAGTGTTAGCAAGTCCCATTCGAATGAGAGCTCCTGTAAAGAAAAATTGACAGAACATTGACCTCCATGATTAGGAAGGCCAAGAAAGATACCGGCAAATGTTAAGAGACTATTGTTAGCTTTGGAATTATTTTAAAAAGTTGTAAAACACGTGCATAACCGCTGGAAGATTTAAAAGACAGTATTTGAGAACAAATTGAACAAACAGAAATGTTGTATAACGTAGTGTATAACTTGGACGAAATGTTGGTGCTTTTATACCACCAAAATGGAGGTCGCATTAAACAGTTGTGGTAAATTATGTTGGGCATAAGGAATCCCGTTATTCAAAAAATTTAGTTTCTTGTTGATTTAATTTGTTCAGGTTGTATAATAAATTGAAATATATCCCTTACTCTATATAACAATCAAGTAGCCTTATTACGTTTCTGCTCTTGTGAGCAATAATATACTCACAATTCCAATTCTTTTTCAATCTTTCACCACGGTATTTATATTTCATTCTACATGTTGAAAACTCCCATCTAATATTTCCCGCGAATTCTACAGCATTATATCGAAAACGAAACGAAATTTCTCGGAAAGGAAGAAAGCGAAGAAACGAAACTTAATCGCTGACTTTTAGCACAATGCTAACACCCCACGGCTTAAGTTTTTAATATAAAACTGCGATATTAAATTCGAGATAAGCCATCTCGCATTTCTTATAAACATCAACAGCATTCGATATTCGTTCTTCGTCTCCGCCCTTTTTTTTCAATATGTTCGTCGTTCTTGATGTTTTCCCAAGTGATATTAAATGTCGGCAGGGAAATTGCCTATCTTAACAATATTTTTAGTACTAGCTATATAAAAAAGAAGTTTTAAAATAAATTGATTTATAATTAATGTTTTGTTTAGTTATTATGCTTCTTATGTACATCTGTTACGGATATTAGTTCCAAGATTCGTTAGCATTAGGTTCGTTCGAACCTACAGTTCTAGAACCGAACCGAACTTAAGCAACGAAGCAATATAATCCCTTCTCAATGATCCATCCAGATCACCATTCATCAAATTGTCATCTATGTCATATGATAAAGGTGATATTCGAAATGTTCTGCTGTCATGTACGGATCTTGGATATCGAATGAAGCTATCCCGTATTTTTCTTTCTTGGTTACAAACAGCTTGTAACTAAAGTACAAAAAGAAAAAGAATATATTGTAATGCTCAAATGGTGGTGTGTAAGCTTATTTGATAAGTTTATAATTGGGTAGATAGAGCAATAATGATTCAGAATTTTACCTGATAACTACCTGTTAAATTTGCTTAACGGCATCTTGGCTTCGTGGCTAGCTTTTGTGTGAGGCAAATATAATTTAACTTAACAAACTATAATAAATTTTATTACAAATTAAATTAAATAAAATAACGAATAACATACATTAAATAATATCGGTAACTTCTGAATGATCTTAACCATACACACTGTACATAATAAGGAATATGGTGAGCCCGTTCCCTTGGAATTTTTAAATTCCCCGCGATTAATTTCTTAAATTAGGAGGTGTGCTCTTAAATCCATCTGATCGAGTTTAACAAAAATTAGTCAAGATTTAAACAACAATAGTAGAATAAGACAAATAAACATGTAAATCCGGTAATTTTTTTTTTATGCTCTATTAATTCGCCGGTGGAACTAACCTTAAAATTCGAGATAGAGGCGTTCGTCTGAATGGCGCGGGAGAACCTGATGGGGAATCAGATTGGGACGGGTCACCTCTGGATTCAGACTTTCAATTTTCAATTGATTTCTTGTACTCATATACGATAATCGGCAACTTCACGCATTCAAATCAGTTCGTGAAGTAAAGTGTGTGCTGTGCTTGAATTCATGCCGAAACAATCACTAACATCACGAAACGATGCGGTATGATGGCCAACAAACTAACATTTCAAAGTCTGCATTGAGCTTCCACAATGCCAATCGCTACTACCTTTATAAAGGTTTCCACTTTTGTACTGCGCCCGTAAGTTATTAAATAAAACACAAATTAAGCAAAAATGTTCTTTGCACTACATATCTTTATACAAAGAAACCGTCTCGCCGACAAACATTTCTCTTAAGCACTCGAGGTTCGTCAGCCAATAATTATTTCTTCATCGGGCGAGGTATCAGCAGATGAAGAGTCCACCGAGCTCGCTCTGTATATTCCGAGGTATGGTTGTAATATCGGTTATTACTACTGCATGTAATGGCATTTTTTGAGATCCTGTTAACCATTCATAGCAGATGAATTTTTTATATGTCGTTTTTATGTAGACGTAATCTTTCATGTATGGAGATAAGAAAGAATAACCTCTAAAACATCAATGAATTATTTTTCCTTGGGGTGCAGTAATTTCCGTTACAAGCAGACCTGTCCATATTATAAATCTTTATGATTTAGGCAACTTTGCATATGCATGCACGATACGCTTATACACTTTAGTGTTATATTTTTATTATCTATTACAGGGAAAAAAGCTTTGAAGATGTATTTTGGGATCAAAAGATAGTGTCAGATAGACGCATTAATAACCTTTCTAAAACGGGAAATACATTTTTCGTAAATTTGAGTCATAATATCGATTCAATCGAGAAAAAAAATAATTTTCGAATATTTGCGCCATTCAGTAGTCTATTCATTTTTAATAAGATTCATGAAAATTTAAATCCTTCCTTTTCTGAAGTCCAACGCAACGGTTCAACTAACAAACGTTCACATTTTTCAATTCATGTCCTCCCAGATTATAAATTAAAATACCATCCGCCCGTCACAGAGAGAGAAAGATCGAATGAGAGCAAAAGCAGAAAGAGGAATTTAAAATCTCCGAACTCCAGACTCATTCATTCGAGGACAATAATTGAGCAAGAGTCGAAGGCAGCCTTTATAGCATTGAAGTGATGACATTTTGCAAGATATTTTAAAACGTCTCCGGAATCTCTTTTCATCGTACAGGAAAACACCTGAAATGTTTTTCGTTTTCGTTTTCTCTTCTTTCATTCATCCTTTTCTTGCAGTCGCGGATACGCTTTTTTATACTTCAGGGTAATGCATCTCGCAGTAGAATAAGTGATTGTATCTAAATAAAAATGTCTTGCGCTAAGGGTTTCGTATCTCGGAAAATATGAAAAGTAATTCTCCAGCGGATCTATTTTTTTCTGCTCCAGCTAGTTACTTCCTCGCTAAGCTCGCTGCGGACTGTTATATCGATCTCCTGTTGTAAGGCAGGAAAGTACTTTGGATGTTGTCGGCAGTCGGAAAATGACAAGTTTCCAGATTAAGTTGTTAAGTTCAGAGAAACTGTCTAAGAGAGTGTATTGCTTCCTGTTTATTCGGAAATGACTATCGTATGGCTTTTTCTGCTCTAGTCAAAGTTTCGGTAAATAAATGAGAAAAGGTTCCGAGAAATCATTCAAGATAATCAGGTGGAATTTGCGTCATAGGAATTACTGTACGTTATTTTTATAACCTACAACATATATCTGTTGATTTATAGAACATTTTTTGATCCAAATTAAAATTTCATTCGTGATTAAACATTTTGAGTTGGTTTAATTCCTGATTAGTTAATCACGAATTAAAGCTGTTTTACACGCCGCATAATTTCACGCAGAATTGAGCATGTAAATCAGTAAGTCGGCATCGATCAAAGTTATATAGGAGCCAAATAGGCATTTACGTACGATTTCTACATGAGACATACAATTCATTCCTTTTCCATTTTATATACGACAGCCTTAGCCGTATTTAGAGCTTCAATATACGAGGGCTGTTTTTTTTTCAACCTCCGTTCGTGTCTGTAAACTGTCACACGAGCGGTGTGAACGGGGTTGCTCAGAAGGCGACTGCGCATCTCCCCCACTATAATATCCGCCACTTACATCATTACGCCTTTTTCAGCTGAGTTTCAGGCACGTAAACATGGCTGCTACAATTGGTTCTCCCGGCAAGTGTTGCGTAATGTAATTCGATTCCTTCAAACAGAAGAGAACAATGCAGCTGAAATTCATCGAAGAATGAGCCAAGTATACGGCCAAAACTTTATGGCGGATGGTGTTGTGCGTGAATGGTGTAGGAAATTTAAAGAAGCCCGAACCGATGTTCACGATGAAGGGGAACAAGGACGCAAGTTTGTCGCATCAGAAGACATTGTTCGACTAGTTGACAAAATGGTTCGAGAAAAACGGAGGTTTATCATCAGTACCATCAGAATTTCCTGAAGTTTCAAGATCAACTGTGTACACAATTGCACGCTACGCTACAAAAAACTGAGCGCTCGATGGGTTCCAAAGATGTTGTCTAATGAGTATAAAGTTCGCCGAATAGGATCGGCGCTGACGTTTCTCACCCGTTATGATGTTGAGTGCGAAGATTTTTTGAAATCAGTTGTGACTGGAGATGAGACCTGGATTGAATATTGCACCCCCGAAACAAAACAACTTCACAGTCTCAACTCACTAGCGGCAAATTCTATGCTGAGGGGATTGGAAGGCTCATCCATAGATATGACAAATGCATCAATCTTCACGGTGATTATGTAGAAAAATAACCATGTTTGTACATAACTTTTGGTAATAAATTCGTTTTGTTATTTACACCTGTATTGTTTTTATGAGCTATCCGAGGTTGAAAAAAAGAAACAGCCCTCGTATATTTGGCTACTCAGCTGGGCAAGACATTTCCCTAACGTCCTGTGATATGCACAATGCTGCCACCTCCGCGTTTAATAGTAGGAACGACACAATCTTTATGAAATTCCTCTTTAACACTGCGAGGCACAAAGGTACTTCCAGCACACAGAGAAAGAATGTCTATATGCAAGAAAATAGAATGTCTTGAGTTAACTTATGTCACGCAGAACATTTTTCCTCTTATAAATCTACTATATCCAACTGAGTAGGGTATTATCTCAAAACATTTGCTGCTTTAAACAAAATATATGACTTGCTTAAATGAAGCCACCAATTTAATTTGGGATTAAATCATTTTTTCTTGCAACAAAATATATTGATTGATATTAGGTAATTATTTGCCTATTATGTTAACAAATGTCGCTAGCAAAATGTTGATACTAGTTGTGAGTTATGTCAATAGATGTTGCTCGATATTAGAATGAATGCAATGAAGTAGCATTAACTACAATTGGAAGTTGTGAATAACTCGTGAAATTGTGTTGTAGCCGTCTAAATAAATTACTGCTATTCTTATTCCGAAACTTTCTCAGTTTTATTGCTCTTTCTTTGCTGAATCCCATATTAGGCAGAGGGTATAAGTTCACATGTGACCCGGTGAGCTAAAAGCGACCTACCGTGTGGAGATGAGTTTTTGAATAAAGAGGGGAGATGGCCCCGATACAACACAAGTTGGTGACAAACAAGGGAAGGAAGAATTAAACCTTGTATCAAGAGAATAAACATGTTTTGAAAATATGAATGAAAGCGCCGTTTACGTCCTCGAAGTAATTATTACTTGCTTGCAGCAATCCTCTTGTTGCGCGAGGGGTACTAGAGAGCACGAACATAACATCAGGTACTGTTTACAGGGAGAGGGTATCCATAAAACAAATTAGATCGGGACTATTTTGTCCTTCTACGTCTCTTTCAATGAAAATTTGACAAAAAGATACTAAAATCCTAACATTGAACAATTATATAAATGCGTTTCCTGTAAAAAAAAATCGCTCTCCAAAGAAAAATGAAAAAAAAGAACACTGACGTAAGATTTTTTTAAATATTTATTTTGAATATTTCTATTGCATTAAGAAGTATTTATAAAATATTCCATGCTTCGCTTTAAAGTTTCAATTTTCAAAAGTAAAGGAAAAATTAATCTTTTAACAACCATCTTATGATGCATGCACACGATGAAAATGGTTTCTGAATTAATATTTAGCACACAAAGAAAGCGGTTTCTGTTCTAGTTAAAAACTAAAAATATTGTAAAAATTCAACAAAAAACACAATACAGGCCCGGTATTCAAGTAAGTTTTAAGTATCATTTTCTCCTCAACAACGTCAAGAAGTTGTAGAGGTACAACGCCGCCCGCTCCGAGAATTCTTTATATACCTTCCAACGACCGTCATTAGTGACTATTTTTAAAAAGAAGTTTTTCAGTGGCTGAGGAGTCTCTCATATTTTCGTATGTATATACCTGCGAATGCGGGAGTAGTTGCAGCAGTCGCGAAGCTTCAAGCTTTAATGTCACCCTGCTTTTATGCGCGTCCTACCTGGTGAACAGCGAATTTTTCAGCTTCTAATTAATGTTTTGAAGTATCTCCTAACTACTTCCGCGGATGCAATTATTTTTATCGCCACCCCCTGTGCAGTCTAAATGCATTCTGGCAATTTCTGCGAAATTCTCTAGGTCGAAATAATATTCCTACCCCGCGTCTCAAGGGTATGCAGATGAAAGGATTGCTGACAAGAGAAATAAAACCGCACCGAAAGAAAATTTCCTCCTTTCAATCTACGCTAAAAATCCGTCTGAGGGCCACTACACTGCAAAAAATTTCGGCATAGTTGCATAAACCAAGAAACGAAGAAAAATCATATTTTGTAGTAACTCAAAGCTGTACTGTCTGTATAAAGCCGATTATGATAGACCTATATTGGACAAATGAGACCAGGCTCAAACAACATACGAAGCATCCCCCGCGGGCATTAGACGCATATGGGGCAAAATGAACGCCTCGAGCCTACTCTTCTCTAGTTTCGAGTATTTCACATTTAGCACAGATAGGCGGTAAAAGTAGGTATTATGTCTTTAGGAATGGATAGAACAAGACAAAGATTTTTTTTCACATGATTCAATCGTACGGAAACCACGAATTCCCGAAACAATTTTTTCCAATTTAATCAAATAATTTGTGTGATGCGGAGTATGCCGATACTTTAGTGATTTCCTCACCATTGTTACATAATTTCAAGCAAGTGTTATTTATTAGAATAATGATAGAAAGAAATTGATTGAGAGAGTTAACCAAAGATCAATGTCAAATCAAAAACTTTTCACCGAAAGGGAGAGATTTTTCACCGAGATGAAGATTTTTCACCAAAACGGAGAGTTTTTTCACCGAAACGGAGAGATTTTTAACGAAATGGAACATATGTAACACTGAAAGTTATTGTTGCTATTCAATTCCGCTTACTAAGCGAGGGCGTTAGAGCAATACCATAAAATTTTAACTCCGTCAATTCTAACTACTTGTGGAAATGAACAAAAGGGAGTGTCAAAACGGTGTTGGATCTGACACCGTATTTTTATTTGTGTACGTATTTTCCGGCGCTAATTTAACTTTGTTTTCATCTTGGTTCTAATGGTTTCTTACCACAGAGATGATTCCCTTGTTATTTTATTATTCATACAAGAACCAAAAAAGATAGATGGGAAGACTTCATCTTCCTCAAACGATATTAGGTAGACAGGCAATTTTCGAAGAGGCACAGGGTGCATCCCCACCGGAACTCCCCTTCGAGATATTAAGCGGAAAAACTTTTTCTGCAAACTTAGTTTATAAAAATATACATATAAGCGTGACGCATACGGGTTATACACGCACACATGCCAACGTGTGCACGTTCTTCCGTGACGAGTTTTTCAGCGAAAATAAAAACAAGAAAGTGGAAACGGCAAACGGGACGTGCCGTGAATTTTACCCAGAGTTCGTTTGACGGCGTACCCTCGCGTCTCCGGTGGTTTGGTTATCTGGAAACTCCATACGGATCCGTAATAGTATTAAAATATTTATTTTCGGCAATCCATCATTCGCAGAACGTCGGCTGTCAGTTGGCGAAGTAATGTCCCTGAGGGTCGCGTTACCTCAACCACGCCGATATATAACGCACGATCGGTTGGATTTTTCCCTATCCATTTTTCTTTTTTTAATGACCAATTCAGTAGGAGGGTTCGATTAACAATTTCCAATTAAATTCTCGATAATGGTAGATGCAAATATAAGTGTACTAACCAATACTAAAACAGTTCATTATTTACCTACCTTGTTGCGTAATACACACCTATGTTACAAAATGCTTTTTAAATTTGCCGCTATAACTAAGAGCAACCAATGTCAATAAACTTTGGCTTCTGTCGGTAAATTATGAAAATTCATAATTTCCTTGGTATGTCCGACGTAATTAAAAAAATTTCGTCTCAGTAAGGAATCGAATCGGAGAACTCCCGCTTGCCTAACCATTACACTGCGGGGCCTTGTGACAAGTAGGTGTTAAAAAGTGAACATTCCTGTGATTAGCACGTCCGTCTAGCAAGCGAATGGTGTCAAGTTCGATTCCTTACCGGAACGAGATTTTTGCAGGTATTTAATTACGTCTGAAGTAGCAAAATTTGTTTAAATATTGCCTTGAAATTAATAAAAGACATTTAAATATTCTCTTGTTTAAGAGCATACGTACTATTTGACGGTATTTCAAATGTTTTTTTGTTTCATTCGGAATCACAACGAAAACGGACACGATCTAGTTTTTTTTTAAATTAAATACTATATATTCTTCGACATTTTCCGATCAAGCCCTTTTTTTCTTTCCATAGATATAGATTTTGTGGAACTCTAACCAAAAGTGGACACGCCTGGTTTTCCATAAACGCTCCTCATCTATCACAGCTTGTTTACCTGTAACGTACGTAACGTTTTACGAAATTCATTATAGCTAATAATAATTATTATTGAATCCTTTGAGCATCCAACAAAAATGGATAGTAGTGAACAAGTGGATTTACTTTTAATATTTGGCGAGCTACTGCATTATATGCAAAAAGGTATCCCGATAGGTAGCATCCTCCGCTTACCTGCATACTACACATGTACTTAAAAAGTGCTTAAGTCATTTCCTACAGTAAGAATTCACCATACATAGCCTCGTATAAATAACGTAGCCAACGAGAAGGATGAGAATGGCAGATTTTGGCCTGTCTGCGACTACTTCCGCATTCGTCCATTACCCAGAAAGTCAGAACATCAGGTGCAACTACACACAGAACTATAAATCGATACAAATTCATTTTAGAGCAATGCTTTCACCATATATCATCGATTGACTTTTATTGCGAAGCTAATTTGAATCAAATTTTATGGCCAAACAAGGCAAAGTTTGCTAATAATTGCGTCATTAATAAACAAAATACTCGGTTCAGGTCCAACGAAGAGCTACACTGGACAAGAGAGATGAATACTCAAACCTCCTGGGATACTAAGATCTTTAATAAGGGATAAAAACTTTTCATTGCTATAAAAAGTTTTTTTAGTAGCTATGTTGAACACTTCAACACTAAATCTTTTCGTGGGATTTACAGCAACACCCGTAACTTTATATGTACTGAAAGAAGAGAAAATGACGAATGAAAAACTGTCAAAGAATACACAGAATCACTTAAAAGAATAAATTTGTGTCCGTTTCTGATTACCCGCGGTGTTCTCTCCTTTTTGAAGGATACTGTATATGAAGCAGGAATAAAGCTGATAAATAAACAGTTGTAACGTTCCATATTTTAATTATTATATTTTTCAGTATCATAAATCGGAGATTCTCAAATAGCGAGAAGTTTTGTAGCACCACGAAAACTGGCAATTGGACGCCTAAAGAAGTTATCATTGTTCCTACATTAAATTGGTCTATAATCCCACAAAGTGACATTTAAATGGTTATTACTTACCAGATTAACCATTAATTGGAAATATAAAAAACTCTATCAACTCTAAGATATAACATTTGCAACAACACAACTAGACAAAAATTAAAACCATTTTATTTTCGCTGTATCCTCATGACAACATAATCAGATAAACGCAGTAGGTAGCGCTCAAACCGGAAGAGCAGTATTTAGCGTTTAATCAAATTTTCGAGGGTGAAACGACCTACGTGAAAGCAAATGAACCCATAATAGACTTGTCATTTTTGTCATTAATTATAGAAAACTCCCCAAAGTCGATAAACTCTTTCGCGGCGATATTAGATCGTTAAACGAAGCGTCGCCAACTCGAAGGGAAATTACTTGTCGAAATTTTACATTAATTTTAACGACATCGAAACTATTAAAGGCATCAAAGGAGCATTTACTGCAAAGGAAACAGAAAGTTGCCCCGCTGTGCGGTGTAATTTAAATAATGATCGAGCTAGTTTTGGTTGATAATTTTTGAACGAGCGTTGCCGGAAATAGAGAACTTGCGGTTTTTCAATGTCGCGATAATAAGGAAGTACATAAAAAATTAAGGGTTTTCATGTATATTAACTTCCTACTTCCATCACAATTCAAAACTTGGTTGAAACGCGCTCGCTTTTGATCAACCTTTTCATGACATCATCCGGCCGAAATTATCGACAACTTCATTATAATTATCATAAACCGATTTGATATTAGCAGCAAACGGAAGAGGCCTATCGGCGACTAGACTTCTACTTCTAAAACAAATAAAATTTCAGGCAATAAGGAATTAAAAATAGTTTAATTGCGAATGGCTCATTTACAAATTGCGAACGTTTCTTTTGAGAGATGTATAAACCAACACACCAAATAACAACCCAACTTCATCATTTCGAACGAAATTTAACCATAATCAATTGGGTTTTATCTACAATATATAGCCCTCTGAAAACAAGACAACAAATTTGGCTTTAAAATCAACAAACTATTTAATTGCCCGCTTATTATACAAAAGTCTACTACAATTAAATTTGCTTTGCCAAACTAAACATATCAGTCGTTCAGTGTAGATGTAGATTGAGTTTATCTGACATCTGACCATTTTAAGATACTTATTCGTGTATTAATCTAGTAATAATACTTGCTTTCGCTGTTATCGTAGTGAAGAGCAGGAAGTGATAAAGATTATTCTAATTAATAAGATATATCAATCAGTGTGCGCAATTAAACGTGTTAAATGAAACTAGTTCCCTCTAACTAACGCATTAAGCAATATATGAAGATAGATAGTATTTTCTATTGGAGATCTAAGAGATTTGTCGTTTCATTTCGGCTTTATTAAGGTTACATACAACCACGTCCGAAACCATTTATTTCGAAAGGATCCCGTCGAATCATTGACAAGGCTAGCGGTAATTTGTACAAAATCGACCTCTTTCTCACTGTCGCCGTTTCCGACCTGGAACGTCGACATACAGCACGGTTTCCAGTATCAATTTAAAATTATTCAGGATGAATGGCGAAACGCAAAGTACGGATCCCGAAACAGGCGAAGGGACCGTAATCCTAGATCCATCAGACTCTGTTGCTCAGGATGGGTCATTAAGGTCGTATTGATGGCCGAGCGACCGCCCAATCGAATTAGTCCCATTAGCTCACATAATTTAGGCGTCTAATTCAATTGGCTCGTTAAAGGAACGCCATCCATTCTCAAAACTACATTACCGACCGCCGGCGACTTTCCACTGTAGCTGATAGTAGTGTACACATGTGTTCTTTAAATTGATACTTCTTCTCTCGAGTTCGTGCAGCTCAACTGTTAGCGAAGAGAAACAGGAAAACAAAGTTGCTAAGATGGTAACTGCCTAAAGGTATAGTCGGAACCATAAAAAGCGTTCTCAAAGTACGAAGTAACATCACGCTCTTGGAATCGTTACCATTATTATGTGATTGAATTAATTTTAAACAATACAAACCCGATGCCGTGAATTAATGTTAAAATATGAACGGTATGCGCCGAAAAACAGCGTCGACATGTAAATTGTTGCGGAAAATAAAATCTACTTGTTGACGATCTTCGGGCAAAAAAAATTAATATTCAAACTATTAACAGAACACATCAGAAAATGCCTAGAAACAATAACCAAAAAATATAATGCTAAAATATCTTAGCTTCCTCATAGTATTGATGGAATAATTCACGGCAAACGCAACAAAAGTAGAGAAAAAAATACACTAACACACGGACCTGTTTCTGCCTACCCGGCGTCGTCAGCGTGGTTTCGAGAGTATTTTTTATCTCTACCTTCTATCGCTGTTGCCTCACAGTTTGGGGAACAGTACCCGGTTTATGTCGCTGCTTCCTGAACGGCAGGCATGCGTTTCTTTGGCACTACAGGGCGCCAAGAAATGTCGAGTTTGTCGTTTTGAAAGTTGTGGCATTAACTGTGAGGCAACAGCGATAGAAGGTAAAGATAAAAACTGCTCTCGAAACCACGCTGATGACGCAGGATAGGCAGAAACATGTCCGTGTGTTAGTGTTTTTTTTTTTCTCTCCTTCTGTTGCGTTTGCCGTCCATTATTCCATCAATACCATGAGGAAGCTAAGCTATCTTAGCATTATATTTTTTTTTTATTCAAACTATTATCGGGCAACTGCTTTTGCTAAGCCCGTTAAATTGATTCTTTATTTCAAAATTTGCCCATAAACAAAAATGTATGTGGTTTAAACTCCACGATATAATCTTGTCATCCTATCTAACTTTTCAGAACTCTTGCATCGAGGTACTAACGAACCTTTATGGTAAAACGAGGAAGCGCTGAAACCGAATATTTTGATGGCATCTTCATTATTAGGAAAAATTTTGCTTGCATCAGATTAAATTTTAAGAACATTTAAATAAGGAGTAGCCGTTGGAATTCCTTAGAAAAGTGAAGCACTAAAAAGGCTATGTTATTAGTTTAAGAAAGGGTGTGATACATGATAATCAAGAAAACGTTTTAACGAATTGAAATTGTTTCTGAATCTTCACGGTTTCCTAAAATAATATTAACAAGTTTCAACGTTTCTCTTACTTTTTAGAGAATTCCATACGTCGAATATTACGGCCAAATATTTGAATCCGATCGTAGACCAGTTTTACCATATTTGATTTTGTTACGTACTTCTTAAATTTTCTATCGAATCGGAAACATTTTCTTGCGCCAGCGATACATACGTACCTATATCAAAACTCAAGTGAACGTCGCTAGGTATAGAGTATCAGCAGCTATCTCGGCATTCATTTTCCCGAACTCCGGCGTCATCCCAGATGAGATATCGATTTCCGCTTCACCTGAATTGGTATCATTCCGACGTCCAGATTGATACTCGAATAGGGGATCTTTTATTTACAATGTCAAACAGATATTTTGCATATGTTTTGGGATTATTTAATTTCACCGATCTTATTGCATATGAATTGATGAAATAATAAAGCATGGTGTATACACAATGGGAAGTGAAAATCGCGCTAAACACGGTCTTTGAAATAAGCGAAGACAAGGCAAATATTCCTCTTTTACATGTTAGTTTTCGAATAATGTAGATCATTAGCAATCCTTCGATTTCCTCTGGATTTTTTTTTAACGTATTAAATTAATTTATTGGTAATGTTGACAATACATCGAAAAGTGCATTATATCGAGCTCTTTACAAAATTTGAAATAACAATAAATTGGTGCCAACCTTTTCCTCCACACGCTATAAAGAGCTTAATTTTGGGAATATCATAAAATTATATCCCGTGAGCGCAGTTAGAGCATGAATTCGTAAATACATTAATAATATCCTTCGGATATTCCAGAATGTAAGAGGCGGGGTAAAACGGTAAACATTTGTAAGGTACAAGCAAAAACGTAGACGAAATATCAACACTCGCGCGGTAACAGCAGTCTCTCGTTTCGTTACACACACCCTCACAGTGTAATATATACAGTGCGACGCTTTTCTGGTTATACGATACTTATCCGGGGGAATGATCGGTTATGTTCAAAATCCGCAGCTCTGGTGGAGTCGAGATAATAAAAGCGCTCCGTTTTATGTTGCTGATAACGGGCCGGCGAGTGATTCACTGTTTTAGAGAAACAGATAATTTTTATGTTCGCACTAAAGCTTACCGAGACTTGAATAACTACCGCACAGTCAAATGACGACGAAAAAGCCCCGGTTAGTGGCGTTCGCAATCCTGCAGGCAGCCCTAGTGCCAGCCAGTATACTTCTGATATCGGATAATCGCTGAAATCGGAGGCAATAACAGTTTGTTCCCAAACTGTCTTCACTAAGCGTTTTTGAGATACACGAACGAACGCACACATACAACCGCGCGCGTCATCAATATTTTTCATCCTAGAAACTCTTTTCGAAACAATTTTCAATTACGTTTTGCCTCGCATTCTTTCGACTGTTTAACTTTTGTCTGAAATGAAAACAAGTTCATCAGTAGTAAAGCTAAAGGTATAGCTTTATAGAAGGTAATTCACATAAAGCTTTTCTACCAGCAGTTTATGAAGACGCCGGGAAGATACTCGAAACAAACTCGACGAATTTATTTAATATCGACTTTTATCTTTGTAAATTGAACGTAAAACAATGTAATACAGAACAATGAACGTTTCTAAAGAGGAAAACAACAATCAACTATTTTTTTTTTACTCGAAGTAATTGATTTTTATTTGTTCCAGGTAGCGTTGAAGATAATGGATGTAACTGCTATAAAAGAAGACTACGTCATTAAAAACCTATACAGGGAAGCCAAAATTATGTCCAGACTATTCCATCCGTGTATAGCGGCGTTATTTCAAACAATGCAGGTAACTAATACTTATTCGCAATAATTCCGATGCTGTGGTAGCTTAGCTTATTAAGTACTTTTTCTTAATCCATTTAGTTTCAATATTCGATTAAATAATATTTGTACTTTACCAAGTATATCCACCACCATAACAGTATATTCATTTCGAACATATAAAAGTTTAAAGTTCTAAGGGAGTGCTTTAGCCTGGCAAAGGATTAAAGGCCCAGGTTAAGAATTAACATCAATGCACTTCCATTGCGCGTAGCGTATTGAGGTATTGCAATATTTTATCATAGACTCCGGAAGGTATACTCAGAGATGACATGAAAGCACTAATACCACTCCATAGAAAGCCATAGTTATCGAGGAGCGAAATCCATTAAGAAAAATGCCACATTAACTCCGTCCCATTCAAGCCGGGCTGCGTCTCTCAATCGTGGACTCACATTCATCCAGTGTGACTCATAAAACATGAATGTACGAGTGCGAGAAATGTCCTTTGGCGTCGGTAACGTAAAACGAGCGAACTTACAAAGACGTACATACATTGGCGCGTACACACACTCGCGCACCCGTGACATGGGGTGATGTATGGCGGTGAACCCCCGGAGGCGCGATGGGGACCGAACAGCTGATGTCCTCGACATCAATAATCCAGTGCTCCGAACCCGCAAACACGCTCTCGAGTATGATGCATGTGTAATTATCCTGTATAAATGATGACGGTACAGCCGTAGTGGAGAGACCTTAATGCGTTGCTACCTGAAAGGGTGTTCGTTTAAACGGATAATCACCGATTCATCTGTCTGGATAAGGCCCACGGATTGGCATATTATGGTGTTAAGATTTGATAATTAGGAAACATTATCAAATGCCGTGATACTTCTCTCAATGTTTCAAATAGCTGTTTATTAAAGATTTCCACTCAAAAGCCTTCAAAACTGTTGGATTTTTTCAATATAGAATATATTAGCAAGGACTGTGGGGCAGTATGGCAAACATCAATGTATCAGCAATGATCGATACTTTGGTGTTGGCGTTTCTTATCGCCAAATATAAAGATCTTCGCAAAAGATGCGAAAAATGCTTCAGAAGAGTTGCTTGGTTGAATTAAGGCCATGCCATCATACTGATATCGCATAGTACATTTATTATTTATGATTTCCTTGTTTCCTTTGCTTTTAAAAATGTCTCGTTAATTAAGGAACTGATCTACAAAGCGCACTTCGCCAAAATTACAGGAAAATTATGTATGTTTTAATTGCTTTTAATTTTTTTTTCTCTACCATGTATGTGTAATATTTGGTTTAATATTTTATAATATGCTTTATTATTGACTTTGTTTTGTTATAATGTCTATAATTGTATATATTCTTATCAATTGCATTTATTCTTATCTGTATATAATGTATATGCTGTAATAATGCGGTATAATGAAAGGATCTGGTAAAGTTACATTTTAAAATAAAATCATATATCGATAGTAGGCCCTATCCACAGATTTAGCTCCACGCTTTGTGTTCCGAAACGGTGACATGCCGAGAACGTGAACCGGATATCATATCGCCGGTCATCTACCGACGTTCGCTAAAATGCGGCTGCCGCTACTCGCGCGCTGCTTACCGATCTAGCGCATGCTCGGGTTGGGCGGGCGAAGCTAGGCATTGGCATTTTCGGTAATTACAGACAACCGGCCTACACACTTCTCGCACGATATGTGATTTGTAACACTCAATAGACCTAAGATTTCAAAAATCTCCAACGGAAATAAATACATGTAAATAATAAGTATACAGAGACTGTGTGCAGAGAGGACAGTTTTATTTTATTATTATGTATATGGAATATATGTATTTTTTTTTAATTTTTGCTGTTCTGGCTGCTGATGTTTGTGTTTTTTTAGCGAGATGTTTGGACTAATATAGGTGAACTCTAAAACTTGCTAAAGTCAATGAAGAACAGAATTTTTAAGTTCGTAAGACCAAATGCGGAATATACGCATTATTGATTTTTGCCAAAATTACATAAATATCACTTAAAAAAATTATATTTATTAACTCGTAACACTACGACACCATAAGGTACTTTAAATGTATTCAAAAAAATTAATGGCTGCAATTACATTTTAAATACGATAAAATAAATGTAGTCTGCTGCATATAAACAAGGAGTTTATTCGTATTAATTTCCTCCAGCGTGTATTGCTAAGCACATATCGGAAAAATCTGTACATCGCTGTTATTATCGTTAACTGCAGAGAAACGTTCTAGCGTTACTAATGACCACATTACAGCTTACATAAAAATAGACAGAAATTAATCTGCAATTTGCTACAGTGACTTGCAACTCGCATTTGTTGTCAATACAATACGCTTTTCGTAATTTACTTCAAGTTTCTACTGCATCTTCCGAAACGGCAAAAAGATTCCCGGCAAATAACATGAATTCAATTCTAGATAAGGGAGACAATCACGGACAGAGACTAGCAATAACCAAGACGAACGAACATCGCTCAGAAGAGATCTCCCACTTTACGGTCGGGCTTTTCTTATTACATCGCTAATAGTCAATACCTAGGAACTATACGGGCGTTTTATTACCGTCCTAATAACATCTCATTCGTCACTTGCCCTCTGCTAACTGGTTCTTCTCCTTTACATCGTCGTAGTTTAGCTAAAAGTATTCGGAGTTTCGATAAAAAACGATATAATACATACACGTGTTTGACAGGTTCCGTCCGAAAATTATCGCTAAACCTCTAAAGGTACTACAGAATTATAAAATACAGCACTGTTTTATTTACAATTTTTTTTTCCAAAATGGTTCCCGCCAATATTAGCTGATTGTTGTTGGACACTCATCAAAGATATTGCCCTCGTCAATCACAGATGATAGGCCAAAAGAAAGCAAAAATCCCGGTCAGATTAAAGAATTTTTAACGTGTGCTAAAATATACGTTTCTTCTCCGAACTATGTACTCATTACAAAGAATCCGTATCCAGTTCAGCTTTGTCCTAGACATAATCGTGTTCAGCACATTGAATTTGATAAGAAATTACTATTTTAATCTCGGGACTTTCTGAACGAAATTTACGAAATTTTCTTGCCCAATGATATAAAACAACTTTCAATACATATCTAACAAAAATGATTTTTTTTTCAATTGTGACTACCCTTTTCTCGACAGTACCTTTGAATATGGAGAATTTCACCTCAGCACAGCATATCTTGCTAATATCGGTTTCTGATAGAATCGTATCGCGTAAGCATTATGGTGAAGATATTGAATATAATTTGATAAAAACGTGAAAGGCAAATCGGAGTAATAATCGGATAAGCGCAAACAAAACAACGTCGTGATGATGGTCCAGCTACTACAAAATAGCAATTTAGACACGCGACGGCCAGAAAGCATATATTACCTCCCCGATGACTTCGTTTCTATTACGCTTAAGTTGACAACAACGACAACATAAAATGTTACGTTTATGGATTCGACGGCTTAATGACGGTGCGAGCATCGCATGGGAAGAAGACAATAAAATCTTAATGTAGAGAATTAATTGGACTAGTCGTTAAATGGGACTGTAATGTGTTACGCAGTGCTGTCAGAGCAAAAAAAGTATCCAATAGGTTTCAACCCCAGGGTTTTAGTGGCTACACTATAAACACAGAAGACTCCGCCGACTATAGTAGCAGAAAAAACCGAATCATATTGAATAAAATAATTGTAACAAAAAAGATAATTACTACACAATGTGATTGTCTTTAACGTGCGGTGACAGCCCAACGAATAATAATAGCTTAACGTTTGCTATAACTTCAGGAGCCATCAATGTGGAAATCATGTATGGAAAGTATGCCATTAGCACCCTCCCGCTGTAAAGCACCCACCGGCAAATCAAATCGTTTGACTCTGGTGGGATTCGTACACGCAGCGCTTAAGATTGCCTCGTGCAGGCGCGAAAAATTATTTATCTCAATAAAAATGTTGAAGAAGTAATTGATTAGTAATTGTGTACGGCATATTAAGGATCTCAGTCTTATTGTTAACTTCCTTTGACTTCAGTAAGCACACCACGACATGACAAGTATTAGAAAATCTTTTCAAAGGCACACATAAAGGAGAAAAAACTAGATAGAAAATGTCAGAATTAAATAAGATCATGGATAAAATTGGTTTCTCCAATATATCAATTAACTAATCAAAATGTTATGTATTTTCGTATCTCTAGCGCTTCTATTCAAATTGTCAACTTGAAAATGAACATAGTTGTCCATGATCTGTTAAAACAACGTATTTTCATGAATTCCGCAGTTCCGATTCGCTGAAAGTTGTTCGTTTTTCTTTTTTTGATGGAAAACAAAAACTTTGTAGTAGTGCAGTGAGAAGTATATTGAATCCGTTAATAGCTAATAAAAAAAGATGTTTACTGTACACAGATAAGTCCTATTACTTTGTGACTGCAAATTCCACGCCACGTATTAACTGTAGATTTATTTTGACTTTCTTTGGTTGCTGCATTTTCTTTTCCAAAAATCAGTCGCAAAATTCCTATTAAAAACTAAATTAAATGATGTTCACAAACATCATTTAATTTCTGGGAGCTATCATTTTGTACGGATCAAATTTGTTTCCTCCCACCTTTTACTGAACGTAAAAATTGCGCAAGAAGTAGCTTGTTCCGTATTGCATCCAAGAATATTTTCTACAATAGCACGAGCCTTACATACACACTAACCGCTGCGTTTAATATTCTCTGAATTAGATCTCACGGACTCCGGACTGGAATACAGGGGTTAACTTAAACTAACAACAAAGAACAATTAATTCGATTATTTTGTGAAGTAATCTAATTCATACTAGCCACTAAATAAAATAATAACAAGCTTTAAGCGCAATAGCTACGTCAGCTTATTAGTACTGCAGATTATTTTAGCCTGATTATTCTAAAACAGTTACTCTGCCCTATAAATCTCTTAAAAAAAAAAAAAAACATTGTTTTACTAACAACTGAGATATCTGGCAGCACTGAAAAGGAGTTATTTTTTTCGTAATTTCCTACATACATCCTGTATACTTTACGCAATACATGTAGACGTACATACCTACATCCACATACAGTTGCAAAAGCGAACGCGCCGACGAAGTATCGCTTTACCTCGTGACAAAGTTCCAGCGCACTCTGTTGATGAGTTTCATCATGACTATGCGATTATATCTAGTCCCAGGGGCATGTGGAATCTCCTTACATGCCGTGTGACAGCCGAACGAACCTGGAACTCAATTTGATTAATCCCCCCAACATAAAAGCTATCGCTGCTTTCAGTCGTCATCCCTTCGGGCATTCCCTCTTCCATCTTCGTTTCCTCTTCTCTCCCTCTCGTTCTGTCTTACGTAGATTTAAATAAAACTAGAATTTCCCTTAGTGGTATTACCGCGTTATTCCAATTTTTTCCTCTGCTCTGTGTCCGCCTTCCATTTTTTCCTTTCGCAAGTTTCAAACCAAGATTTTTCGAGGGAAAGGACTCCTTCCCGGTACGTGAAACGCTTTCAGCGGGAAGAATATCGCCGCGGGATATACAGGCGAAAATAATTATTGAGAGTTGTCTCTCGCACGGGACACCCCTACACATCACATGTTGACATACCGTAGGTATAGGGAAGGAAATCGATAAATAAAAACGGTATTGCGTCGCTTACACACATACAGTATGCGCATAAATTAACTGAGACTTCGTGCCTACAAATTTGGAGGTTGTCTAACTAGCGTAAGATTTCGTATGCATCGCATAGTTTCTGTTCGGTATTGCTCACCTTGCACCTGAAACGTTTCTCTGCATTTACTTATGGGTAAAGTAGGCAAATTCGAGTGCACACCATCGGCGCAGCTAACGAATGGACTCTCGCATGCGAAACACTAGTCAGTATCTAATTCGCTGCCGCCTGGAGCGTACGTAATAGTAGCAGCGAAGTACTCTATGTTTCGTTTTTAACAATGTCGAAGGTACGTAGATTGAGAAAACAGCTATCACTAAAGACAGTGAATAAGAATTATCCGGATTTGACACTTACTTCTGGCGTTTACTTTCTTAAACAATTATTTCATTTTGGAACAAATACGCCAATATTACACTACCGAGCAGAACCACGTTACGAAATTATTTACCATCTCTGCGTGTACATTTAGAGGCTGAACTAAGAAATAAAAAAGGGTGCTTGTGTGTGAATGAAACAAGTGATTGCTAAAAAAGATCTGTACTTAATGTTATGGTGCGCAAAATGGAACCACGTCAATCGTCATTTTCAATTTTATTAGCTTCTAGACGAACAAAAGAATGTACTGCCCCAAGTAATTTCAAAAGTGGTGTTAAGCACTTTGGAAAAATTTGACATATTCAAGTCTTCATGTTTATGACAGATGGCGGCGCAACCGTGCTTTCTGTAGGCCGCTCTCTTAAGGAAGATATATCTCTCCCTTCGCATGCAAGAGTCCATTCGTTAGCTACGCCGATGGTGCGCACCCGAATTTGCCCACTCTACTTATGGGTATTTACTTACAAGCAACGGAATCTTGCATCTGAGAAAAGGAGTTATTCTTTATGCATATATCGAGTTGCAAAAAGCGAATAAGACCTTTGTTCTTGAACAAAATTCTTTTAATACAATCCTCAATTTTATAAACATCGTCGTCAATTTATTTAAAATTATTAATGCAAACATCGTAATAGTTTATACGCAAATAAATGTTAGCTACATACGTATAGGTAGGTATAGAGCCGTATAATTGAGTTTTATTTGTAAAAATGTAACGAAAGATACAATTTATTAGGTTATAGATTTTTGCTAAATTTAAAGTCATGAAATCGCAGAAACTAAATACGTAAATTCTCAGTTGCCGATTATTGATAAATGTACAAATAATAACGCAACGAAAGAAAACAAATACTCTAAATAGAAGGGGCGTATAATATTGTAAAACGTAGTCTTATTACTTGCGCCATCCAGGAACTACGCCCATGATCTAAACGGTTTCGCACTGCCTAGTATATAATAATTATTAATTATTGTTGACAATAATCATACATTTTTTGCATGCTTTTAACCCTTTAATTATTTAACGGGAAGTAAGACTAATGCAAATAGTAATTTTAATTATTCGTCGGTTAACAGTTATTTTAAGTATAACTAAAGTAAATTAATAAAATCTCAAACAGTAAATAAAATAGCTTTAGAGCAGGAACAGACGTAGTGGTGACGACTATGATCACGATTACGCAAATGTGGGCCTTTCCGCTCATAATAATAAACGGAAGTTATGAGAAATGTTGATTTTCTTATAGCAATACATTTTACCAGAAAAGTAGAATCTAAAGTTTGATACTAATATAAGTTGAATCGAATTTCCGCTGCCAGAAGGTAAGCCAATCATAATAACAGTCACCGCCGCTCTATAAAGCTGCAATAGATCGCCTCGTAGTTTGATCCACGATATTCGTTCGAACCGACAGCGATTGCTCTATCGTCCTGGCCTCTATTCCGCTCCAACTTCAACTAAACTCTCGTATGATTACTTTGCAGTTCGGGAATCTATATTACTTGGTTATGGAATTAGTCGGCGGTGGTGACCTGTGCTCGTTCATCAAGGCCCAGCGTAATGGAAAATTGGACGAACGGTGCACCAGAGTGTATGCCCGGCAATTGGTCTCCGCTATCTCACACATGCACAACGTCGGCATAGTTCACAGGTATGTTGCACCACCACCCTCTATCTATTATCTCCGTCGTTAGGTGTGTGGGTGTATATATGTGTGTGTATCCTGTCATCCGTCTCTGCGTCGTAGACCGCTATCGAACGGAGGGTCTTCAAAATTAAATTTGCAACGAAATGTCGCGTCGAAACAAGTCAACCTGACGGGATCGATTATGCTGAAATATTTACCACACTTCCGTAACAAAAATCATCGTTTACGTTCAGAATTTAAAGTAGATTGTAAAATACAAACCTCTAGAAATAACTATCTCACATGATATGGAAGTATTGAATCTTATGTAGTGTAAGTGTCTTTTATTAGTTTGCACGGATTTGTATCTAACCATATTTTTTTAGAATTAAGAGCGCTGCCGGATATTTTGGTGGCCTTTATTTCTAAGTTCATTGATTCATCGTTTTTCTTTAATGCTTATTTTTAACAAGAGCAATGTTAGAAGAGAAAGCATTAACCAGTGGACTGGTATGTCGCTGTGCCATCTTGGGACCAGCAGTCCAAGAATTGCTCGACAGTTGGTTTGGCATCTGTACGCGGTTCTTTGTCACTGGCTTCTAGACGGCATGACTACTCTTTTTGGCACTAGATGACGTCAGGAAATATTTTTGTTGCTGTTTTTCGAAATTAGCTACATAATCTTTACAAAAGCTGAGAAACAAGCCCGTTAGCTAGTGCTTTTTCTTCTCACATTGCTTTTGCCGTGAGAGGTTCCATCAATATTACGAGCTATATTAGCTATCGTTTCCGGGTATTTCTTTAATGTACTTTTGAGCATATTGTGATTGACGCATTGACATATTGTACTTATAACGTTGCATTCACTATTCTCACATATAATTGTGTAGTGAGCAAATAAATTACGTGTCCATTCCAGAAGGAAACGCATAAGCAGAATTATTCACCACCAGTTGACTTACGACCAAAAAATATTACTCATCAACGTTTCTTTCTTACATATCGCAATGGTTATTGTATATATGCTTCTATACCGTTTGACGCAACTGGCAAATTACCTAAAATGCCTATAATTTTTCTCAAACTGCCAAATCCTGAGCTATGTAACGGGCATTGTTTTCGCCGTTCCAGTGTTTCACCTTTTGCCAATACTGGTATGACGATAAAGCG
Source organism: Oryctes borbonicus (assembly GCA_902654985.2). Classification (NCBI taxonomy): domain Eukaryota; kingdom Metazoa; phylum Arthropoda; class Insecta; order Coleoptera; family Scarabaeidae; genus Oryctes; species Oryctes borbonicus. The sequence continues at coordinate 11,789,648 of LR736861.1, read as the reverse complement.
CTATAGAGTGTGAAAGTCATCTGCTGCAGCCGGAAGTTAGATTAATACCGTAATGAAGAAGAAAACTGAAGTTCCACAAATGTTTTCGCCCCAGGCAAACACATCAAGTAGACATTCAAGTGCCTCACAGTCACAATGTTATTAATTGTAACTCTTATGAATCCGTCGCTGCGGACGCAACAACTCAACAATACTTCTACTTATATTTTGTCTGGAATAACGATAAATACTTATGACTCGTTTCAGGTTTCTATAACTGTATACAATAACCATAATATAAATCAAAGTTATAATTAAATAAATGCTTTGGTGACCTTACTTTTGGTATTACCTTCGTACTACTCTTAACTCTCCTACTGCGTACTTAAATTTGTCATTTATACAAATTCAATACGATAGTTTCCACAAGCGTTACATTATTTTCCGGAATTTAGGCGGAGCAATATAGATTAAAAATAATTACCTACTACTACATCCCAATTTACCACTTATCTCGCTTTTCACTGAAATAACATATGAATGCCTTTATTAACGTAATCCAAAAGATAAAAATAGTCTTCAAACTGGAGCTCCATATAAAGGGATAGAGCCAAATTTACGACGCTTTAAACTTTACTTTATGTTCCGGAGTCCGGATACAGCGAAATATTCCACCGAAAAGTTGGGACTTGCGACTGCAAACAATAAACATAACAGCGTGCGCGGAGGCCAATTTGACTTACCCCCATCTGCCACTCTGCAGCATCAACAACCCTATCTCCTATCATTTCAAGTTTCGGCGCGTCTTCTCCTTTTTTTTCAATGTGAGTACGCTGCGAATACTCCAAACCCAGTCCGCCGGCATCTCTTAAGAGACTACAGACGAATGCAACTTGGCATCTATGCGGACCGGCATCGTTCTCCACGTTTCCGGTATATTACTTCCACGAACACTTTGACTTCTTATCCGTTGCGCAGATGAGGTTACTTTGCATAGTATCGCGTTTTGTGACCTCGATTTCCGTTGCACAGATTTCGAGGATTTTACAAAGGCAGGTTTGTATCGCATAAAAGCAGTACGGCCAAAATAAAATTAGCAAATTTTGATGTTATTACCACTACTCAAATAGATAAATTAATGCGATTAAAATTAGTAATGGCTAATACGACACAATTAACGATAAGGAATGTCTTTTAAATTAAAAGGAAAAGTGATCACGAAACGAAATCAACGATCACGAAAATATAAGCATGCACCTTATTGGAAAAAATACTTACGAAGTAATAAAGTACACAGAAACATGTCAACATGTGCACATGGATGTAATAGTATTTCAAAGAGTAATAATGTTCTTTCTTTTAAATTTGAATGAAAATTGGAAACGAAGTTACTAAGTTTCCCATACTACCAACGGTTAATGTGACGTAATTATCGCAGAGTCAGGGGAAACCACGGCCACGACAACTTCGCCTACCGTATGAGGTAACACATCTTCAAAACACCTAGTATATACGTTGCTGAAGGACATTTCCATGTCAACAAAAAGTAATTTTAGAACATCTGTTTGTGTATATAAGAGCGTATTCTATTTAAAATAAAAATGTTGGCGTCACTTTCTGTAACACCGAAAACTGCCAATAACCCCGAATCACGTCAATTGATGTAAAGAAATGCTTAAAAAATCCGACAAAGAAATTTCGAAATTCGTATATAGCACGTGTTACGTGTCGTTATCATTTAGAGGATATGTTGACTTTGTAACGAACCGTCGTTACCAATTCAAAGAACCGTTCGGAAATGGAAATAGTAGAGACATTAAGTTTTTAGAGTGATGTTTCATTATCGATTCTTTGATTTATTTATTTATTTTTCTTTTTTTTATGTGAATAAATTTTGGAAAGCACGATAGACAATTTATTATTAAGATAATAACTTTGTATTCATTATTTGAATCATATTTGCGAATGTTTAATCAAAATTTATTTATTTTCACGTAAACAAACTTTTAGAAAACCCCATGTACTTCTTCTGGATGACGGTGCGTACGTGCATAATCTTTCAATTCATATTCTCGACTTGTGTTTTTTCATCCAGAAGGAGTCTCCGCGTCATCGCCCGGAATGGTATATAAACCCCTCGAAAATCCTATTCGATAGGAGTCTACTCCTGCCCTCTCCGTATCGCTGTCGGTGCTAGACGCTGGCCTAGGCGGAACCCTCTCCGTATCGCTGTCGGTGCTAGACACTAGCCTAGGCGGAGCCCTCCCTCCGTATCGCTGTTGATGCTAGACGCTGGCCTAGGCGGAACACCCTCTGTATGGCTGTCGGTGCTAGACGCTGGCCTAGGCGGAACACCCTCCGTATCGCTGTCGGTGCTAGACAGTGACCTAGGCGGAGCTCTTCCTCCGTATCGCTGTCGGTGCTAGACGCTGGCCTAGGCGGAACACCCTCTGTATCGCTGTCGGTACTAGATACTGGCCTAGGCAGAGCCCTCCCTCCGTATCGCTGTCGGTCCTAGACGCTGGCCTAGGCGGAACAATCTCCGTATCGCTGTCGGTGCTAGACAGTGGCCTAGGCGGAGCCCTCCCTAAGGACGCTGACCTAGACGGAAGTTTTCTCCGTATCGCTGTCAGTGCTAAACACTGGCCTAGACGGAGCCCTCCCCGTAACCGTGTTATTCTTTTCTTTGCAAAGTTACATTAAATCTTATTTAATTCACGTTAAAGACCGTAAGTTTTTTCACCGTGATTATCAATCGGTACTTTGCCGAATTTTCCGTTTACTGCTTAGATTGATAACCGATTTTTATTATTTTTTAACACATTGAATATTAAAATACTGTTTCTAATTTCTACATCTTTTGTACGTAAAAGTGTATCCGAACTTATTTTCCGAATTCCGTTTGATTTCACTGATCGAAGTTCCTTACTTGTTTTGTACATAAGATTGTCACCGACTTTAAAATTTGAATTCTGTTTGATTTTATTTCTCTGAAGTTATTTGTTTATTTTCCTTTGTAAATAAAACGATTATTTTTCTTAAGTGTACTTACCTCTTTTATTTCCGATGAACTTTGGACATAATTGCTAATGGTTGATTTGTTAAAAAACGCACAAGCATCACGATACACCACTCACTTGAATTTAATAATCAGCAAAATTAATTCAAAACTCCACGAGGTAATTACCATATAAGCAACATATGACGGTTAGAACATACCGTAACCTGTAAGCATATAAGTACCGGCGTCATCTATTGGTGAGAGACGCAACTGCAAAGAATAAGCAAATACGGACCGCACAGATATTTTATCGTTATCATAAACTTTGTCAAAAGTAGTAAAAGGCAAAATAAGGGATAAATTACTTTATTTGTAGACAAATTACTAATTTGCTAAAATTAATTAATCTTAATTTTCTGTATTTTCAAAAAACCAAAATTTACCAGAACCGATACACGAATTTCCGAGTTTGTGAGTAGGAGTAAAAACACACGCAAATTAGAGCGTTGCAACTTTTATGCAATCTCTTAAGCACCTTATTAATCTGGTAGCAACAGTGGACGTAGAAGTCGAAAACTAAGAAACAATCAACTGTTTGGGTGTTCCCAAATGAACCGAATCCAAGAAGAGTTGTTCGTTTACGAACCACTTCCAAGGAAAAGATTCGGCATTCTGCGCAATTTGGTTTGTTTTCTGCTACAGGTCTTCTTTCAATGGTTTTTTTTTTTATCTGAACACTCCCAGTTTGTATAAATTGAAGCAGTACTCTTCCGAAAACCGGCCTTATTTGGATGATTTTTATTAGAAAATCCGTGAGCCTAAGTACGTTAGATTTAAATGAAGTAAGCTTGCTTTCATTTCGATGCTAAAAACCGAAAATAAAGTAGCATACATGTTTTGTATTTTTGGGACACCCTGTGCACTATAAAAATAATTTCAAAATGTACTACCTCTAATAGGCCCCTATCCACTCCAAAAATAAAACTTCACGAAAATCAAATAATTTAGTCGTAATACTTCGCGTCGAATAACATGGATAACCCAGCATACATTAAATTTTCTATATTTTTCCGACGTATACGAAAAATGATATTTCAGGAAGTGCAATATTTACCGAATAAGGTACCAAATCTAATTTCCTCCTCTTCGGCATATAAAATCCATACCTACTGAAGAAGTAGGTTGAAGACGATTCATCGTAGACCGGAAACTAGATATTCCAATGATTCAATAACTTGTTTACATCTAATAGTCTCTGCAACGGTGAATGGCTTCCTTTTTAACATCAAATGCATTACTTTTCGTACCTAATGACATTTTAAAGTAATAAAATGCTCTCTAAAAGTCAGGCTAAATTATTTATTTGAAAAGGGTTTGCTTCCCGTTCTGCAAGGAAACATTTCCACTTGATTCACTAATAAATTGATATACTTCTTCGACTTCCCCATGGATACTAAGAAAGTTCCAATGCAATAGGTGGATAAATTTTATTTTAATGCAGAATACCAAGAGAGAAATAGAAATAAGTAAATATGTATATTTTGCAGAAAGTACAAATTTCTTACTCATATTGCGCAACTATACAAGATTTACGTAATTTATGCACTCTAAACGAAGCAGAATATGAAATTCTTTTAGTTCTTTGTAAACGGTAATATGCTGAAATCCCAAGTAAATTGGTAATAAATTAGAGGAAGAATCGCGATAAGAAAGCAAATAGTTCACAAGTTACTAAACGCGAGAACGTTTGGCAAAATTATGTGCAGTTGTGAATGCTAATAAAGAAACTTTTTCCTGCCTTCTTGAAAACCAGACAAATTATTGGTGTCTGTTTTCTCAAAAATTATCCTCTAAACGTAGATTTTAGTGAATAAGGAGGGTCCGGCAATCAGTACGGATGATTTTTGGTTAGCTATAAATAGGAAACTAACCGACAGCCGATTGAAATTTTTGTACTGATTGTCTGCGATTTAAGTTATCAGGGTTTGCTTTACGTTAAATCAACGAGTGTTCGCTGTTGAGAAGTGTTTTCAAACGCAGAGCATCGTGCAGACGCAAAGACTCTTTAGACGAATATGTTAAGTACTTGGACACGGGAGAATACCGAAAGGTGACACAATTTTAAATTAGGTTAATCATGCTGTTAGTCCTCTCTGTGTGGTAAGGACGCCGGCAAATATTGAGAGAATACTACGTGCAATTGAACAAAATCCCGCACGCTCGCTTCTAAGTTTGCATTTGCTCCACAATTTCGAATAGAAGTTTTGGTCAAATATTGAAAAATGATATGCAATTCAACCCTTACAAAATTCAAGTCACTCAGAACTCTAGATACTGGACTACCGAGAATCCTATGCAATTGCACGAAAGATTATGCCAGTAGAGTGACCGTTTGGTGTGAGGTGTTTGCATCGAGAATAATTGGGCCTTACTTCTTGCAGAGATCCCTTGCAGTAGTCAGTATATACGAAGTGTCAGAAACGTGACATCTACTAATTAAATATAAATCACCGGCACTGATTGCCGAACTGCGTGGGAGATAATTCCATTCCTGGGCAATTTAGATAAAAAAAATCAAATAAAAAATATTCGGAAAATAAAATTATGCCCTAGTATACAGGGTGTTCAGTTGCCACTGTGAATAATACGAGTTTAGTTTTTAAAAGGAACGCCATGTGTATTATTACGATTTTGGGTCCTCCTTTTCAATTTCCGCTAACTTAGAGACACGACGATTAAGCCGGAAATAACTCCATTCAAGACTATCCAAAAAAAAACGGTACGTCGTGCAGTACAAGCCCTCCAAGATTGACATTTTTACCTAAATGTAATAAAAATGTTACAGTCCAGTTTTTATACTCTGTCTCAAGACGATCCTAAAAAGTAAAAGATTTCAATAACGTTGGCTAATTCTCATAGCAATCGAAGCCTTACAAACAACTACGGAGATGCTTTCAAATTGCGAAAAATAAACGATTCCCTTTTCGTTGAACATTTAAATGTAACAACGTTAATTACAGAACTAAATGCATGTATATTTGCAAGCACACAGTGCTCCTAAAAAAAAATCAATATTTTTCAATAAATGTCTTGTTATCGCCTATAAACTGCTAAAAGTAATCTGTTTTGCACTTCAAAGACAAATTGATTAAATCTTGGAGCTGCACATTAATAAAAATGCGAATTGGATCCACTCGAATTATACGGACGTTTACCAGTTGGAAAAGTTTAGCGGCGGCCGTTTGAACACTAAAATATTTGTCAAGTAATCTATCAGGCAAATGCTCGAAAGGTTCGCGTTTCCCTCTTTCTTCCCACTTATACTTCTTCGAAAACAAAAGGAAAAGTTTGTTGTGAGTTCTTTTTAGGGAAAACAGGAGCTTTTTGACGAACTTTGCCGTGGAAAAGTTTTCCATTTCCAGTGAAAGTTTGAATTAAATATTAACAAAGTCCTGGTCGGTGATATTAAAGGAAGGCAAAAGATTTAGTTTTTGCGAAGAGGCCTCCACTGAAAAGTTCTGAGTACACGTATACTTCTAAATTACTGATGATTTCATTAAAAGGGAAAGTAATATGAAAGGTCCAATGGCAAGGTCCTAATTAAATGAAAGCTGAACTAAAACTAAAATACACCAAACATATATATATATATATATATATATATATATATATATATATATATATATATAGTGGTATTTGAAATTTAGTGTCATCCTTTGTAGGATTTTAATAATATTCTTGGGTTTTTTAGCGTTTTCTTATATGTGGCAATTTAAGTACAGTGTTAGGAAAATCGTCATCAACAGTGTTTTATTTTATTTCCCGCGTAAATCTGTAATATTTGTGCAATATTCCACTTAAAAACGATATGCACTTAGATGCTTGCTTGGTAGCAATAAAACGCTTACTATCAAAGAGGTCTAAAATATCCTCTTTTTTCGAATTGCGCTCACACTCATAAACTGCTGTTCTAACTGTTCTATTCGCGCCATCTGCTGTCCATTGTAGAACATTTTAGGGTGGATTGGTTAAATACCGTTAAATATCGTTATCATTCTTGTAATTTCGATATATGTTTAAATTTACTTTTTCCACTTATCCCAGCCAAACAGATTATAGGGTGGAACGCTACTATTTTAAAAAAGTTTGCGAATGAGCAAACTGAACTCGGTATAGCACTACCTCATGTATGACCAATGTGCAAGCACGTTGGTTAAACGTTTCTCGAAAAACTCCCTGTACCAAGAATAACGAACGTAGTGAGTGCTTCGTTTCTCAACGCCATTATTTCAGCAATTGTATTACAGTATACTAATAATAGCTGACCGACACCTACACGTAGTCTAGCTACGTCCTCGGTTAAGAAAGTGGTTGCTCTTGAGCGGGAGAAAGATGGAAGAGCGCCCGAAGTCAATGAAATGCCGGGGAATTTGTGAAAAATGTGGGACGAGATGGAAGCGCGCGATCGATGCGGTTTGAAAACTAGCTACTTTTGCCGATTAATAGACGTAATTTTGTTCAATTGTGGCGAGCGCGAGTATATTAGCGAGCGTTTGGTAATTCTACGCGATAGTGGAAGAACCATTAAACGAAACCTGGGCGAAACGTTAAAACCGACAAAAGAAAACGCGGCGTATCCGACGAGTCTTTATTCAAAATTTAGAATTGAAGTCAAAGATAACCTTAGTAAGTGTAATTACCTATTGTATATGTTCGGTTTCAACGAAGCCAATGGCGTTGAGCGTTCTGCCGGCGAATCTTGAAGGTTAAGTGTTCGGTGTTCGAATCCCTTGTACGATGACGTTTTTCTTTTTACTTTTCTTTTATCCCGTTATTATCCTTATTATTATTTATAGTTTAAAGTGGCAAACCATAGACTTATGAACTAATTTATTGATTCGTAAAGAATAATGCACATAACACCTAACTTTTTTCCTCTATTTACATATGTTTGCTAATGTTCGTGCATGTAATAAAAGTAATTTTAATAGAATCTTGGGCTGATATGTTGATCAAATCCCACCTCTTTATCGCATCATCTCACCTTTTTCCGTGTCAAGAATTATGTTTTACCATGTTATTTTTGTGATGGTGCTTAAGGCTGTTTCCCACAATTTTTAATACATTTGTCAACGCCATGCCCATCTCGTAGTTACGTTTTTTTTCAATATGTCAACCTCAAAGAAAAATTTACTTACTTTACTTCGCAGTCGGTTCCGAATGTCCTATTTCTAATTTACTATGACAACTTGCGCTATCCATAACTATCATAAATGGCTCCTCAAGATGTCATAGCAGCTGATCTTCAAACCAATTAATAAAGCTTTTATTGGACATTTACAAAAAAGATTTTTTTTTCAATTAGTAAAGAGTATTTTCCATAAGAGGGCTTTTAAAGAACAATGTTCAGAGTAATAAATTACGCTAGTAGTTTTTACAAGTTCGGAATACCTTTACATAATCAAAAAATAATGCTAGGCTTTTTCCGATGTGTACTTATCTATGCCTTAATCCAAAGACACGCTGTATATACGCGCATCGCAAAGAGATACGACCCAACTAACGTAAGAAAATTCACATAAACCAATTTCTCATTCTCTTCGTACACTTATTGCGAAACAATCCCCAGATACCTGAGATATCTGCTAATTCCTGGTTTCCAACCTCCCACCACCACGACAATCCCGGAAACGTCGAAAAAGGCCAAGCGAACGGCAACGGCAGAAGCTGAAAGACCCAGAAAATGAAAACGAGAAAACAATCGATTGGAAGAGGAAGCGTTTGCGAATGCCACAACGGCAAATTGGATTATTGAAATAAATGACTGCTGGCTAATAGAATTCTTTAGCCGACAATCCGAGACGGAAATATGTTTCCGCGTGAAATAATACAAATGAGGATGCACTTCGTAAAACTAATAAACGACGAGATTCCTGTAAACTTTCAAATTATTCGTAAGAATTTCCTGGAATGCTTGTTGTTAGCATCAAAGACACGAGCATAAAACATTATTGTATTGAAAATGGAGGAAATTGTCAGAAGTGCGGACCTTTGAAAACGGTCTAGCGTTTTATGAATTTTTATTATTTGCTGACGTAATAAGCTTTCCTTCGTCTACGAGGAATTCCTTTGTCTGTGCCAGATCAATCTAACAATTTTCATAGAAAGTTTATCTAAAAAGAGGATTATTTCTCGGATTTAGATGTAATCGTTTACTACATTATACGGCAGTATAAACATAAGTGAATAAAATAATAGAAGAAAGAAAATTCCAGACAAGAAAAATATAATTTGTCTGAGATTTTAAAATATAATAATCTAAGCAATGGAGAAATCTATTCCCTGAACCTGATACTGTTTGCCTAGCGATGATACCTTACTCCTTATACCTTCAAAGAGGGTCGAGTTATATAAACGAATCTCGTTTGTGTGAACAAGCCAAAAATGCATGCCACCAATCGACAAAGTCAAAAATGTCTGAAATTAGGCAGGAAATGCGCAATTGTTAAAACACATGAAAGATGTAAATGAACATAAACTTAATAGACGGTCGCTTATTTAACCACCTAAAAAAAAGAGGGAAATCCTACCAATTTGTAACTCCCACCTAACTGGATCATCTGAAGGAAACAGGATGAAAAGGCTCAAGAACCCTCGTACTTATTCCTGAAAATTTCTAGAGACTCATTAATACCTGCAACTCAGAACAAAGTATTAGCGACATTGCGCAACCGAAATCAAAGAAACCATAAAGACAATCAAGAGAAAAACTAAATCAATGAACTGAAAATCTTTACACTCACTTGTGCAAATACCGGGCATAATCTTAGCTTTTAAGCTTCCAACAGACTTAGTCCTTTTCCATTCTCTCTCATCGTTACGATAATACTTACATACCGAACCAACGTACAGTGGAGATGGGGCCTTTTTTCACCAAAATAAAGTGGGTATGTAAAGTAGTTCTACAATAAGGTGCAGGAGCACAAATCAAATATATGTTTTTACGTCAACTGTAAATATCTGTGTTTAAATATTGTAATTAGCCACAATGCTAATAAGCTTTGATTAAAACGTAAGAAAATATATCCATATCTTTACCATCAAACATAAACCATACCAAAGTTATAGGTAATAAAGCGTAATAAAATCTAAAAATACAGAGGGATTTGTTTGTTAATACACGGACGAGGTAGACGCGACGAAACGCCCTGTACAGTTAACAAAGGCCGACGCTCGTGAATGCGTCGTCGTCGCGAAAGTTAACAATGCATTTGTATGCATGTCCTTCGCTTTAATCTCATAGCTCACTTATTGTAATCCCGCTTTATTGTTGTCATTTTATTACTGGCGAAATAAAATACTCTCTCCTTGTACGTTTCAGCCTTTAACGTGCGCTTAAATGGGACGTATCATTTTTCACAGGGCGCGTACCAACCGTGTATTGCGCCGAGTGTGTGTCTCGTTACGCATGTACCAAATACGACATTGTATTCATGTTTGTACACATCTAAGAATAATGAGGTAGCGTATTTCACGTGAGTGGTAAATACATTGAATTTATTTTAGGAAATTGTTTACGTTTGAATTATGAAACTAGTTCTTGAAGATAATCAATGGTGGCTCCCAAACACTGATAAAGCCACTTCACACGGAAGGATACACAAAAACTAAACACAGGATTTAAATTCACGATACAAATATACAATCTACCTAGAGAAAATTATTGTATCACTCCATCTCAACCCCCAGTCATAGTCAAAATTTAATTTTCTATAAAAGAATTCCTCGTTACTTTTTCAATGTTCTTTACCATCGATATAGATGCTGATTGATCGAACATGTGTAATGTAAGTAAGATCTCGACGTGAAGGAAATTAGAAAGAGACGTTTCAAGAACCAATTGTTTTAAACTTTTCGAAAAACGTACTTAACTTAAATAATACTTAACGTTTATTAGATACAGAATGAGAAGGCTGGGATTGTACGACTTTTTTGCCGAATCTACCTTAATTACATTTCTAATTAATAGACGCTCTTTCCTTCTTGCTGGAAAAACACGGGAATAAAGAATGTTAATTCGTTGTTTCATTACGATTTAATTATTCGCGTGCGGTGGAAACTAATTAAACGGATTTATCAAAACAAGTTTCGAGATCTTTCAATTTCCCTCTCGCTCTATTGCCAAGAATCCTTGTCACGTTTATTTCGCCTTAGCATTATTAACAGTAGCAAATTCTATAGTTTGCGGAACCTATTTCTACTCTCGAAATACGTTTACAGTAACGCAAGCAATACACAATGTTAAAATACATACGAGGATGGTGTGAGAAGTACCCAACTTTGGAGACAGATGGCGCTTTGTGTCAAATTCTGCATTAACTAAAGAGAAAAAGACCCCACTTAGGGAAGAAAAAAACTAGTCGAATTACGGTACGTATTGATGCCCCATCAACCGTATTCACCAGATGTGGCTTATAAATATGTCTTAACGGAAGGCGGTTCACGACAAAAGAGGTCATTCCTATTATTTGGATCGGTTGGAATATCGCTGGACTAAGTGTATGCAAAACAATTTCGTCGTCTTCCTTATACCGGCATTTCTCATATATAATAATTATTATTATTTAAACCTCGTACATTCACGAACATACCCTTTTTCAGCTCTAACTTAACTAATATTCCCCTAACTGTTCGATTTATCCAGAATTACGTCGTTGGTAGTGCGTATTTGCTGGAAACGTCTGCATAAATCTTTAAAAGTTTCGTAACGTCCAAAGTTCGACCGTGATCTATTAAGGTTAAATAAAAACGTTCGAATTTCTCACATAATACATTTATATGGGTCAACGTGTCCATTGACTGCTGTCAATGGCGCTCAAGGTAGATGTGATTATGAACTTTTCTCTCGCAAGATAGGTCCATCATCAAAGGCGAAACTTCCCCAACTGTAATGACTCCGTCAAAATATAATAAAAGTGATCGAAAAGGGAGGAAGCCCCTGAATAGAACGCGCACATCGCTGCAGCATGTCGAACATCCGACTCGAGAGTCTTTAGAAACACTCACAAAAGTTCTATGAGAAAAGTTTGAGGGTGCGGGCTGTTCGAGGGAAGGGCGTCTGGCAGGGTTTTCAACGGAACGAGGAGGATGCGAGTAGCGAAACGAAGAGTGAAAGTAGATAACTTAAAATAGAAAATCATCGACTAAAGTTAAGTACGCAATCTACCGCAATCAATATTTGAAGTTTAGAAAGGTCCGCACAATTAGAGGAAAACTCATTTGGAATTTCAATTTTGATCCTTATCGATGTTATATTCAATTTTTGGCAGAGATGTTTTGTATATTGGGTTTAAAATTAATTTAAAAACTTTAACTTTGAAGTTCAAATGAAAATGTTTTTTTTTTCTTATAAAAAAGATTCTATAAAAACAAATTGGTCGTTGTTTGTCCCAAAGTTTCTTTCGATATTAAGCATTAGGATTAAATCTACAATATCAAGCTGAAAAAAAAACGAAAGGGGCAGAATTATCTTAAGTAAGGAAGTTTCTGAAACTCAAATATTCTCGTTTTGATGAGGGAGAACACTTTGAAAATGAAAAATTGAAAATCTTAGAACTATAAATTAAAAAGTACTTAGCATTTCGATTTAAAGGACGCGGGATCAACCCCCGACTGAGACGATTGACTTTTAATTACAGATAAAAATCGAATTATGACTTCTTCGCAGATAAGTAAGTAAAGTTGTAGGCCTCGTGTTAATCACATTAAGAATCTGCGCCGAAAATTGGAACGCTTCTGGAAATTCTAATGATCGTAGTAACCGATACTTAGAAGTGCGAAGTGAATTTCGTAACTCAAATATTCGCCAAGAATGGCTGTATTGTTCCCAATAACTCGGAACGGAAATTTTAGTCCATACAATCTGAATGGTAATTTTATTCTAGTTTTTTACTGTAAAACTTTTAAGGTTTTATATACAGGTGAATCTGGAGAAGTGAGAAATATTTTATAGATAGGTACAGGTGGGCAAAATAAGTAAAATGAAAATTAGAGTCAAATTGTCAACTGCTCTTGAAATAAAACTGAGTAATTCTTTTTAATAGATATTTATTTCATCAGAGCTGAAAATTAGTAAAAAAGAAACATCAATAAATGTAGATAATTACAGAACATTTTTAAAATTACCACCCCCAAATTCAAAGCACCTATTCGTTCTTTTATTGATGTTAAAAGTTTAAAAGTATCGCGGTTATTTTTTACTACTGCATGTGCATCTCTAATATGGTCAAATAAATTTTCTGTTGGGTGCACTCTTATGGTGTGTAGCTATGGCTTCATGCACCCCCAGAAAAAATATCCGACTAACGCTTTAAAATACACCGGTCTCCTGAATACTAGCAAACGATCTTGGAAACGTGTAAGAATGCGAAATTTTAATCAATCGAATTAATATAAAATTAACTGGCAACTAATTATATCAAATTAATCATCAGTATTAATTTGTCAAAAACAAAAACGCTTATTTCCTGGAGGGAAATTCAGAATTTCAAGGATAGACGACAATCAGACTACATCTTATGTGTTTATTTCTATTATTTCAACGCCCTATATTTGCCTACAAAATATTTCGCAGTCCTTCGTATTCCCCCTGTAAAGATATTTTATTCTACGCACAATACAGGCAATATAGAAAAATCTTGTTCTATTCCTTTACGATAATAATAATTTAACCTTTAAATAAGGAAAACAAAAAGTTTCTCTTCGTTTGACTTATTTCGATATGTTACGATTCGTAGTACATCTTCGTCAACATTTTCAAGCACTACCAATCCCTTCCTGTCATCATACTGTATCACTCGTGTAATTTTCTCTCTTCCTTCTTTCCCTTGCTTCATTATCCTCTCTGTGATTTCTATTTTTCACTTTTCTTTCTTTTCCTCTTTCTATATTCAATTTGCTTTCACATGTCGTTTTAATTAACTGTTTTGAAAAGTCATGTCAAATATAAAACTGAAATAGTGTAAAAATGGATGAATCAAACCATCAATATTAAGGTTACGGCCTACTTAATTCTATTATTCTAAATACTGAAGAAGCTGCCAGAATGACCAACAAAATGCGAAACAGAAATTTTGACACGGCGCATTCTGCAAGAAATCACCAGTAATAAACGTACAGCCATGAAAGTCTACGTAATGTTTATTAAAATGACATAAGGCGTATCGAAAGGAAATAAAAGCTTTGTTAAATTGACATTTAAAATAAATAAAAACTATTGTTAAATTAACACATTTGCAGTATTCCAAATAAATAAAAAATTATTGTCAAAATAAATAAAAAGTGCTGTTAAATTGACGCATAAGACGCTTCTAAAATAAATAAATATTATTGTAAAATTGGTCTTTTTGATTTAATTGAATTTTGTTACTTGTGATGATAGAGATTCTCCCTTACGTGCCCCCTAATCTTTGTTACAAATAAATGCTGCTGATGCCTGGTCTATATTTATTATGAAGTCGTTAGGTCTAATAAGGATGACGAAATAAGAAGGCAGCCGCGGAATATTAAAACAGCTTTCGCAAAAAATACATAATATAAATTTGCAACGTGTGCAGGAGCACAGATTATTACCCACGATTACCGCATACACATGTCCCAAATAATAAAGAGGGTTACCATTAAAAAGAAGGCGCTAAATCACATAGTTCAGTTATCAGATTAATAATTCACAAATTAAATGATTAGTACAAATATCCATCGGACGGTCAACAAATGAGTGTTTTACATTAAATACTTTAATATGTTTCAGTTAAAATTGTAAATTGACAAATATTAATATTTCTCATGAGTTTCTTCGTTGATAATTCTCTTCTTCCGTATTCCATTTCTTACGATTCGTTCAACGCACCGCTTTTGAATTTCTATCAATTTCCAATCTCCAGGAAGTAGATTAAAGCAAATTCAACATATCAAACCCTAATATACTCTAACGTACTCACACAGGCACAGGACTCCTACATATTTTCCTAGCGCCCTTCGTTCGTGCAGGCTACGTAGAACCGTACGAAATCCGAAATATAAGTATTGATTGTCACACACTTCATGGTATTAAGTCTTCCATTTGGTCCTTTATTCGAGGTGCTGAATGTGCACCACCGTCACCGCCATCGCCGCTTCTCCTCCGACTGCAGATCGGAATCAATATGAGTGGAGGGCCGAACGCCGTCGTGTGAAGAGCTTGTAGAGTCAGCAAGATAAGATTTAGATGAAACCCGCAGACCCACCACGGATTGCGGCCGGCTCTTTACCGCTCAACATGTCACAAGTTTCTAAAATATTATATTCGACAATAACAAATCGTCACCCAAAAATATCGGGCCGAACGAGAGATATTTATTTTGTCACGGTGAACGGTTCCTTTTTCCGACGACAGCCTTTCTCGGAGGCTTTCTAGCGTGAAAAGACAGTGAATCAGATCTGGGGGAGCATTAATTCTCGCGACAAATTTGATATCGGCAACTTTTCTCTTTTTTGTCTCTACCCGTTTCTTAACGAGTTGCAAGTGTTTGAGATTATTTACTTTGCTTTTCGCTTCGATATAGTGCAACTTTCATCGCTTCTTGAAATAAATAAGCAAATAATGAAATTGAAGAAATGCCTTAAATTGATATCGATAATTAATACAAATTATATCGCAAGATCAGGATTTATTTTATATTGTTTATTCAATGTCGAGTCTAAGTAAAGAAGCGTTAGATAATAACTATAATTTATGTATTAGAAAAAAAATGCTTCATGTAACAAGCACTATATATAGGAGGATATATAAGGTTTGCTCACTCATTCTACTCATTTGAAAATAATACAAAAAAGAACTATAGTAATAATCCATCTTTTTAACGAAAAAGCATAACAGGAATGGCATTTTCATAAAAATTCATACGGGCTAACAGGCTAGGAATTCCTGTGTGTAGTTCGTACCGAAAATCGCAAACAATCTCAAAAATGAACAAAATTAGTGATAGGTAACCTACAAAAGTGAATACAATAAACCAGAACATTTATTCTGTTAAAGCTAGATCTTTCGCGTCAATGAATACTAACTGCTTCTTAGCTAAGCTTAGGTTGAACTTGAAGGAACCTTCAATGGGATATTTGTGCCTGTTTTGCGGAGCAAAAAAAAAATCAAAACTCGGTTCGACCTCTCGAAGATTGAGAGATTTTGTATTTATCTTTCAGGCAAGTGTATATTGAAAATCCGTTCTAATATAGATATGTTGTACAAAAGAGGCGTAATAGAACTTCTACGGCTTTAAAAACGGCATTTAGGATAAACTTATAAGCTTTTCTTCTTCTAATAAAGCTAAAAAAGCATTTAAACTTATATCTGTTTCATATCTCCCTCATATCAAAGTGATGGAATGTTAGAACGGCCAAAAAACTAAGTTCGGAGTTCCGCCACTAATCGATGGTTCTATGGCCGTATACGTTCCCCATAAAATTTCAGCCCGCTACCTCTAACGGTTTAGGAGATATGGGCGTTTGAAGTTTTCGGAAATCTCGTCGAACACGGCCGGAAACGGACGGAAAATCGACATCGCTCCGGTTTTCGTCGATTATCTCGTCAGATATGCGTCTGCGGTATGCGAAGTGGGTACGCGTTCGATAGAGAATTGAACGTGGGATCGATTGCGCCTACACGGAAGCCCCTGGCTCTTGGTTTTGGCGGGTTCCTCGGGCTTCAAAGTTGAAAAAAGCAATTTTAATGTTTCAACTTTGAGGCGGCGTAGCGTCCGAACGGTTAGAGCCAGGGAGTTGAGATGTCGCTCCCTTAAAACGTTCGTCGAGACCTTTCGAACAAGCCCGAACTCATCCCCGTAGCTCATCCGGTTGCCGAGATCTAGACAGGCCGTAAAAATTTCTACCCAAAATGATGGAATTTTTTCGAGGCCAAAACACAAAGTTCGGAATTCCCGATCTAACATCACTAATCAATGACCCTATGGCCGTATATGTTCCCCATAAAATTTCAGCCCCCTACCTCTAACGGTTTAGGAGATATGGGCGTTTGAAGTTTTCGGAAATCTCGTCGAACACGGCCGGAAACGGACGGAAAATCGACATCGCTCCGGTTTTCGTCGATTATCTCGTCAGATGTGAGCGGCGGATCGATTGCGCCTAACCGGATCATCATTAGCGTTTGTATATTATTATTAGTTCCTTTAGCAATAATTCTGGTTCAACATTGGCTTTGATTGTACTTTTGGTATATTTTTCATTTTGATAGTTTTCCGGCATTCCCATCGTTAGAATTTTGGGATTTCGTGAAATTTTTGAGTATTATTCTATAAAATTGTAATTGTGTATTTTCCTGATTGTTATCGCCAAGCGTTCGATTTATTAATTTCATTAGCATCCACCCTTCACTTGCCTATTTCCATCTAAGATATCTATTTTGGAATAATTTAGAATTTGTACTCGGCAACCTACAATTGATATCGTATCGGTTATATTTAGTGGAGGGTATATCCGAAAAGCGAGATATGAAAACGTCGAAGTCATAGAAAGGAATATTCAGGCAAGCAAAATAGCACAATGGGAAAACTCCTTCGGTTCAATTACTGTGTCATGAATTAAGTTTTCCGAAAATAAAACCGTAATATAAAGTCGGACGGTGATAATCCCGATTTCAGCAAAAATTCTAACGTGGCAATGCATGAGCGCACACGGCGGTAAGTTCGTCTGCGATGATGGTCTCCAACACTGATTGAATGGGAATGCATGAGGCAAACAAGCGAGCGCGAATATACGGAGGTTTGCGTCCAGAATACGGTCGGTAGCGCAGTGCCACTACTTTCCGCTCAGAAACCTCCATCCGTTTTATAGGTGCACCGGAATCGTTCGCCTTTTACTACTTTCTTTTGTATGAAATCAATTCCTTGCATCAGTCGTCACACTATTTTCGAAAAGAGATCGTAAAAAACGACAGCACAGTCAGTGAAGAGATAGTACGCCACCACCTTCGCCCGACGAGGCAGCAGCTAGGGTAGATTTCGCTAACTACTTGAGTGTCAGCCGTTGAATTCAATGAATAGAAGTCTGTTTGAATGGAAAAGTTGTGAGAAGTGCACTTTCGGTTATCCTTCCGTTTGTAAAAAACTCAACTCTCTTTAGATTCCTTTACCGTCAATCTGTCAGTCCGCCGAGGACCTTTCGTATTATTGGGAAATGTCACCGAGCTCGAACAAAGGCGCACCGATACAGAAGAATTTAAACCGGTATGGGGATCCCGGGGCCCGGCTAAAAGAAGGAGGCGGGCAATTCTGTCCGAACGTACCTTTAGAGATTCGACGGAAACTCGCTGACTGGGTCGAAAATTTTTCACTTAAGTTTGCATGAGATTACGCTACATGCAAGCATGCACGTTTCCGGCAATTGATTCCGAACTATACGTGGAAATATGTGCATTATGAATTTAATGCGTCTAGTTTTCGTCTCAACTTCTGAGGCGATCCCAACAGAAAACGCACATGCTTTAATCGTCACAAATTCAATTTCGTATATACAGGAAGGCGCAATAATGTGACAACGCTCAATATCTCTGCTATTAAGAGTGATAGCACATTCTAATAAAAATTGTAAATACTCCTAAGCATAATATTTTAAAATTATTTAATACTGAATCGGAATATCCCATAATTCCAAGATAAAAATAACTTTTGTTTCTTTTCTAATAGGACATCCTATGTATTAATTTAAATTTTGGTAAACCCCAAACTTGCAATATATTGCGTTGTACTGGGCATTTGAAAAGTTATAGTCAATTTTATTCTAAAAACCTAAAAAATTAGGAGGGCCTTCCAAGCCTCCTACATGTATGGTACTGTTTAAAAAACCAAACTTGTATCGTGCGCTGCCGAATTTCAACAACCTCTATAGTTGAGCATAATTTTATGTTGTGCAAAACTTGCCTCCAAATATCTTTATTTGAAAAACGTTTTCTCTAAATTGTTCGGGAAAAGAAGTATCTTCTCGCCCACTGGGTGAACACTGGTAAATTGTACAAAAACATATTGTTACTCTTATTATTTAAAAACTATGTCATTTACATTTTATTAGAAAAGCAATAAAATCTGCAAGCACGCGAAGCCACATACGATGAATCCGCTAAAAGTAATGGATCGCTGTAATAAGTTTGTTTCCGAAAATAGATAATATGAAACCAATAATTGTTCTCTCGCAGCAATGTAAACAGATACCTATCATAAGATAGCTTGTACGTATGTATCCTGAAGCAGCTGTAATGATCGTAAATTGTCCCCCGTTCGTTTTAGCGGAAAACGAGTAGGTAATACATCGCAGAAGCATTCATCACGGTACCGGTCCGCCTAAGAGACAACGAGGCGAAATGAAATAACCAATAAATAAGCTAGCGCCGGCGATCATTTATCAATGTTGGCAATGCTTCGGTGTGTCACTGCTTGCGGCTATTTTGCGGTTCCCGATTCGATTCATTGAGACATACGTTCGACGACCTGAATGCTTCGTTCCATTGCATAGATATGTATTCGAAATATACCGATTGTTCGTTGCCCATAGGGTCGTGTGTAGTAGTCGGCAATATTCGGATATGGGAAAGAGGAGGCGGGCGCTGACGCACGAAGTCGGGTATCATCGACTGATTATAGGGTGCTTGAACGTACATACTGTATACTTATCGATAAAGTTCTCCAGTTTCCGTGCGATTCACGAAATTAGCTGAGACTAGACAGACTCGTGTTTTGTCGACTCTCGGGGAAACCAGTAGGCAACACGAACCCATTCTCATGAGACGAATAAACACGAGTCTGTCTAGTCCCTACTAATTTCTCGAAGGGCACGGAAAGTGGCGAGATTTACTTATCAATTATGGATAATATCGGGTATAGATTCTAAATAGTTGAAAAAGAAAAACTAAAGGAAAACTTACAAATTTACAGAATTAAATATCAACTAAAATAATTCTTTAAAGGAGAAGAAAAGCACCAGGAGCTTCAGCGGAAACATTGCTTGAATGTATGGTGTATCGTATTATGAATAGAATTTAACAAAAAAAGGACACAAAAACCTCCAAAGCAAATTTGTAAATGAAGCTTAGTTAATAAAAGTTGTTTCTAATAAGAGAGTTGAAAATTGCTGTGCCTTAAAATACCAGAATAATATTAAATAAAGGAGGTTTTGTACAAATGGAATATTTTGTCCTGCAACCAACAAGAGACTATCCAGAACCTGGAAATTCAAAAAATTATGAAACTTTGGGAACATGTAAACAACATATATATATGTACCACGCATTTTTTTTTCTGCTGAAAAGCATTCCGAATGGGTGAAATGAATTTTTGAAAATTGAGAATTTCCATTCCGCTTTGTCTTAAAACGTTTTCTCTACCTATTTCCGTTGAAGAGTTATGCGCACAAGCAGAATGAAAAATTTTCAAAAATTAGTGTTTTTCCACAGATAAAATTGTAATGCATACCTAAATGTGATCTACATGTCCACAAAGTTGCACATAGTTTTTTGAATTTCCGGGTTCGGGATCGTCCCGTGTTAGCCAAGCCATTAATTCAAAACCTCTAACAAAATATATAAGGCAGCACTTTAAGTTTTTCAAACGAACACTAGATAGCGCTAATGAGATTGAAAATTACTACTTTCTTACAATTTAACATTCATTATTGTTGGAACAGTGACAGCACACAAATCAGCCAAGCAGTTTAAGAAAAGTAATTTTGCGAAAAGATTAAATTTTCGTCGCTTTTAATAGAAGCTTAACACAACAACGCCCCGAATCATTCAATTTTTAATAATCAAGCACCATCAAAAAGAACGGTTTATAACTGCTTTGCAAAATTTTATCCGTCTGTGATGAATTTCATGAAGGTCAACCACAATCGATTGTCGAGGAAGCATGTGATTTAATGCAAGATAGAGTCATCCCTAAACATATCGAGGACTACCGCACATTCGATTTTGCATAAACATGTATGTGAAAAAAGGATCTATTCCCGATAAATTCCGCATAATTTGACCCAATCACAAGAACTTTCTTGTCAAATTGGTGTAAATGCTCATACAATTCGACAGAAGAACTTGAAAATCCGTGTACAGAACGACGAAATTTGGATATATTCGTACGAGTAAAAAACTAAACACCAATGAACCGAATGCAACGAAAGTTGCTGGTTCGCAAAGCGCTTCCAAGGTAATGATTGCTTGTTTCTGATGGTACAGAATGGTATAGAACAATTCGTTTGCCAAAAGTTATTAATGAAATCAGGAAAAACAATTAGCAACATCGCATCATCCTTTGAAAAACATTGAATTAACGTTAAACAAAAAATGCATGGACAAAGATTTTTATATCCTCGACAAGCTGCTAAAAACCATGTTTTGGAGATAACACCAGAATGGGGAAAATATTTCTTAATCGCTAATGTTTCAAAAAGCAACAAAATGATTTATACCAAAGATCCTTTTTCCTTTAAATACTCGTATCTGCTACACATCTCCCAATTATGGCCTAATTCAATACATAATCAAAAATTCGCTTGAGTTACAGTGCTCCGGTGAGGAATGGGGCGACATTCAATATAACAATACAGATGTCATAACTTTCAATGACACCACACCGAAATTAACGTGCATTTTCCTTTTAACTGCAATAGGACAGATGTTTTCATCCTACCCTGAATTATATATTTTTGTTATATAATCTTCTATAAAAAATTATTACTTTAAAAAATATATTATTGATTTTTTAAATTTACCGCTGTTTTTCGAATTATAAAATCTACCAAAGAAAATTATGTAAGACGAAAGATTTAAATTTGTCATACTTGATTTCAGCATCGGTTTACGAAATATGTAGATCTCGCACTTACTTATCAGTAGCCACTCTACTTAGAACTTTGACAAATCGAGCACTGTTTCGAGCAATGTAAATATATTAAAAAACAAGAAAATAGTAACTAATTTAAAGTATGTGAATAAATAAAAATAAATTTTACAGCATTAGCGTTGTCAAAAATGTGAGTGAAAAAAAAATCGTTTACTTTAAAGTTTCTTTCTTACAGAGACCTGAAAATGGAAAATTTAATGCTGAACTCGATTCACACCCAAATAAAGATAGTCGACTTCGGTCTAAGCAACACATACACGGACTCGAATCCGCTGAGGACCCACTGTGGCTCGCCGGAATACGCCGCACCGGAACTCTTCATAGAAGGCAAACATTATGGCCCGGAAGTCGACCTTTGGAGTTTGTTAGTTGAAGAGACTCGCACTTTCGACGCGCTATTGTAAAGTTTTCCCTTTCTGTTAAATAGGGGCGTCATCCTTTACGGAATGGTGGTAGGTCAACTGCCTTTTGTCACCATCAGAGAGAACAACATGACGTCGCAGGAAAGGCGGAAGAAGCTACTGGAACAGATAAACAAGGGAATAGCGACGCAACATCGCAAAGCGATGACGCTCTTCTCCAATGAGTTCAAAGTAATGATAGGCCGCTTACTCATGCCCGACGCTCCAAAAAGGATCACCATAAGAGAACTGATTTTTCATCCTTGGATTACCGAAAAAGGACGGAAAGCGGTCAGGTCGAATCCACTAAAAAGGCTCGATAGGCAGCACCAAACCGTCGTAAGTATAACTCTGTTTCATTACGATATCCCTTTCTCGGAATAACATTTTTTTACGATCAACATGAGAAAGAATGCTTATCGACGAAAATTTATAATCTGCTTTTAAGTTGAAAGGCGAATGTTTTCTTAAACTACCGTAAACTTTTATATAGAAGAATTGCTAAATATAATTAAATATACTTACGGGTGGTACTTTCGAGTCAATAAAGGATGTAATAAATTATCGTGAAATAAGTAATTAAAAAAAATAGAGCCGAAGGTGCCCGAAAAAACATATTAATCTAAAAATAAGAATCTTTTTTTAATTGAAAGATGAAGTTTTGACAAGCTGATCACGAAATTACGTCCAATAAACAACTGCTGCCTTAAAAGATCCTAAATCTAATTACCAGCATAAGATACAAATACAGCGTGTGCAAAAGTTAATGTGATATGTGAAAATGTTTAACTTGGAAATAATTCTGCACACCCAATACAACTTACCAATATAAATTTCGTGTACGGACCATACAACACAAAATTGTTTCAAATCTTTTTGCGTTACTTGATTTCCACACTAAATGTCTCTTTTCTCCTATTAAAGATAATAAAAGATATGAGTTCTCTCCTTCGCCTT
Organism: Oryctes borbonicus; assembly: GCA_902654985.2. Lineage (NCBI taxonomy): Eukaryota > Metazoa > Arthropoda > Insecta > Coleoptera > Scarabaeidae > Oryctes > Oryctes borbonicus. Next base: position 11,766,372 of record LR736861.1, on the reverse strand, counting down.
TCTTTAACCGAGGTCGATTTCGCTATAAAATCGGAACCGCAGGGAAATATAGCTGGTATTTACAATATTCTTGCATTCAAACAAACTCTTCATCAAGTCGAAGGTGATGGGATAACACGAATTGTAGCAGACCAAAGTTTAAGCTACGCCACGCCTCGATCTAGAGGGGTCACGTCTAAAGGCGAAAGAACAGGAGAGCAAAAGCGGAAAGAAGGCCTGAAATCCGCTCCTGCACAAAAAGTCAGCGTGAAGCAAACACCACCAACGCCTGGAAGACAATTTTATTCTGCGCAAAAATCGCCTACTCCTAAGAACATCGCATCCACTCCTGTAAACGAAGATAAATCTGTAAAGAAAAAAGTTATTCCTAAAATTCTTCTCTCTAAATACGAAAAGAGTAGCCCCAGCAAACCGAAGCAGCTAACCGACTTCGTTGCGATTAAAAAGGCTTGTTACTCGATGTCTGCCGATGAATACAAACGAACCGTTAAAATTTCTGGTCAGTTATCTCAGAAACCTATCCAAAATCGCAATCTAACGAAGTACCCCGTAGAAAATATATTGAGCATAGATGTACCAACAACTCCTGGACCAGCTACGCCAAGACTTCACACACCTCGTACATCGTCATCGGTAGCGAATCCTAGTGTTAGAGAGAACCGAAGCAACAGCGCTCACGTAACGGAGAGAAATAGAAGCGCTGATTTTAGAAATGTTAATGGAAGATTATCAGAAAAATTTCCCGCGAAGTAAGTATCATTGCATCTAATTTTAATACATTGGTAATACTCTCTCTTCTTAGATTTGTTGGGCATCTTTTAATTTCTTTATTAGATAGAAATACTCACGTTTTAACTTATGCAGAAAAATATTGCTCATCAGTGGGCCCACCGTGAAAAGCAACTAAACTCTCGTTGTCACAACAGGCATTAGATATTATTTTTTACTATTACTTAATTTAGTATTTAATAATTTAAATAAAAATATTACCAAATATCTTTTCATTTATATGGTGCAAAAGTGACTGTATAGGAGCTTATACATCATTAAAAATAGATGGTGAGAGGATGTGCAGTCGTATAAAATATCAAATCAAACATTTCCCCCGAATAGAACAAAAAAGAACGGAATAGGACCGCTAAAACTGCTTTGCAAGGCCACAAACAAAAACAATTTTTCGGATAAAGAAATAAATGGTTTACAATAGGTTTATTTTTTATTATTATGCAATATTATCAAATTCTATTAAATAGAGATTACCTAAGTGCTCATTTATTTAGCTGATGGCATTCCTCGGTTATTTAAATGCACTTTTACTAAATCTCCTTTTAGAAAACATTGATTGAACACGAGTACGATGGTAATTTGGAGTTTTTTACAAATGATCACTAGATGGAATTACTTAGATTTGACATTACTATTTTCGTAAAATTTGAAATTTGCTATTGTTGAAGCACTAACACCACAGAAATGGGGCGAGTAGTTTGCGTACAGTTAATGCTTCATCGCTTCGTTCAACTTCTTCGTAATGAAGCACCATCAGGAAAGATTGTTTACAACTGGTTCAGAATTTTGTTGTGGTCGTGCTTCCATCCGTGAAGGCCGACCAAAATCGATTGTTGCTCCAAAAACTTTGACGCTCTGGGCAACATGATTGAAGAGTATCGGCACGTGACCTACCGTGAGATAAAGGTATACTTAAGCAAGGCACCACGCCTGAACTGATTACTCCAAAATTGTAGGATTAACTAACGAAATAAAAACATAGTTATTATTTAAGTGCTATCGACGTCACAAATTTGAAGAAATCAAGTAATATCTATTTATCAAACATTGCAAAAGATATCAGCTCTACAATCCTTATGCGCTAGCCTCCTGGGCACAAGCTTATGTCATAGCTTCTTTGGCGCAAATGGCCTTGTTTGTTCTTCTTTTTTTTGCGGACCATCTATGAAAGAGAAAAAATATGTTAAGCATTTTATAAAATTAAACATAAAGTAAGGCCATGATTGCCCTTATTGGCCCATTATATCTGTAATGGCATATATCACAAAAATATAGCCTACAACAATAATTGAAACAATGAAATGGGTGGCTCTCTCACTATTTTAATCGGGCCTCTCCCCCCTTTCGAAGATTGCAGCGCACTGAACATTTAAGAGGATGTTCCCGGTGGATTCGACACAATTTGACCAACGCATACAAAAAGGCTAGTCTCAATTGTCCTAAAAAAAAAAGTTCAAAAAATTCGACAGAAAAATTTCAAAATCCGTATAACACATCGTAACAGTAGATACATTCGTAGGCGCCTGAAGCTGAACAACAATCAACTGTTTGAAAGTCCTCAGGTCATTATTGGATTTATCCAATAAAAGTTATTCGTTGGCAATGCGAGCTTGTTTCTTTTGTTGTACGTAACTTGTCGCAAGCATTGGAGAATCGAAGAATATTTACCATGCCAGTTGCCATGCAGCACGTTGAACAGTTGATTCACCTGATTTATCGCATAATGACTTCTTTTTGTTCCCTAATGTTAAACAAAATATGGATGAACAGCGATTTTTATCGCCTCAAGAAGCTGTTCAAGTCTTCAGAAGCATGTTTTGGGGATACTATCTTCTGAATAGAAAAAAATCTTTTGAGAGTAGAGTACGTTCAAATTCATGCTAATTGTATAAATCTTAATGGGGAATATTTTGAAAAACATTAAAACAATTTGTACCAAAAGAGTTTCCTGTTTCATTGTTTTTGTAAAAGCCTAAAAAGTAACCCACATATGAGCGATATACCCTTAAAATAACCTAAATGCCTTATAATACAATTTTTATCTCTTATACTCTTTTAGGCCGTTATCTTCAAGAATACAAAGCGCTAATTTGGGACAATTATCAACCAGAATGCAAAGTGCCAATATAACAACCATTAAGCCGGATAAACAAGCCCAACAACTACCTTCAAGGCGTCCACTCACCGGACCTACTCATACTAAGGAAAGGGCGCTGAAAAGACGCAGGTAAATTAAATAAATATATGCCGTGTCTTTAGAATAATTATCGTTAGTATGTTGCCAGTAACTACCAGCACCAGTACACCAAACAAAGGTACTACAGCAACGCCGACACCACAGTCAGCACAAAGCCGCAACCGTAAAACTTCTCAGCTTCAAAAAATAGCAGATCCAAGAGACTTACTGAAGTCTGGAGACCGATCGAGGAGGGTAACGTCCCCGTTACCAACAACGAAGGCGTCTAATTCGAGAGCAGCCTTCGTCAACGAGCCGATAGCTAGATCAATTGCCGGATACGTGGTCAATAATATACCGAACAAGTTACAAACGTTTAAATGGATAAGGGCAAAGAAAGAGGGTGCTTGATACGCAAGTAATGTAACGTGGACTTTAGTTTAATAACATGTGAATGAATAACTTCATCTTTAAATAATAATTTGGGGAAGCAATACTATTCAAATACAATATACGTAATTTGTTAGATTCTTATGTTATATTCTTATTTGAACTTGGATGTCGAAAAGCTTGAACAAAATAAATAGTACACAATATTTGATTATAATTTTGTAATTTTATTTTTAATTTATAAACTTTACAAAACTATGGGAAATTATCAAATCTACTTGATTGTCTTTTACCGCCTTACGTGAAACGATTTCCAGCTTCATCTTCAATAATTGTAATTTTCTGTTAATTATATTGAAATAATACACTATATTTTAACATTGCAAAATATTTCAATTATAATGATAGCAAGGATTGTGGCGTAGTATGGCAAACAACACAAAGGTACCGGCACACTCCGCACCACACATCATGTATCCTCGAAACAGCCGTCCCGGGTTAATTAATTTATTAAACTTGTGTAGTGCGGAGTGTGCCGATAATTTGGTGTTATTTGATTTCAATTGTGTGGTGTTATTTGGTTTCAATTGTTTGGTGTTATTTGATTTCAATTGTTTGGAGTTATTTGATTTCAATTGTTTGGTGTTATTTGATTTCAATTGTTTAGTGTTATTTAATTTCAATTACACTACCACTAGAAAAAAAAAGTAAATCATAAATAGTGTTCTAGTTGCTTTAGTATTAAAACATAAACAATAATCTCAATTTAGTCAAGCTAATATGCTGCCGTCTATAACAGAATAGCTGAATCACCGCTGGAATTGTTCGAATAACAACCTTCATTCAAAATGCCTTCTTACACTTGGTACTACCCACCACCAGATTGCTTCACATTTCTTAAACAGAACTTTACACTCCAAAAGCAATGATTAGAATTTTCATGTCTAGATGGCAGCCGGATTCTTAAGTACAATTAATATTCTATAAGAAAAAACATATCAAAGAAAAGCACCACAAAAATAGAAGTAACGAATCTCCAAAAAATAGATTGTGTAGGCTTAAATCGTTTTACCACCTGGAAATGTATTTCTCTCTTCCAGTATTCTATCTATGAACTTGTACTTTCCCTTCATGTAATTGTTGTTGCTGTTTTCTTTGTTCTTTGTATGAATTGCCCGGAAGGCAACCGATATCATTGATATTGGTTTCTCAGGGGTGGTGATTGCATTTTTCTTAAAGAAACTATTTGGCAAACAACACAAAAGCATTAGCGCATTCCGCACCACACAAATTTAGTTGATTAATCCGGGACAGCTGTTTCGAGAATACGTCGATCCCTATTTTCAACCGAAAACCGAATGAACTATTTGACTTGTATAATAAGTTTGCATAAATAATGCCATTGCTTGTTGAATCTGATCTATAGCGTAAGGATCGATGTTAGGGCCGTTACTGTATATTATATACGCTTGTCTTAGTAACAATTTGAAGTTCTGTAAATAAATCTGACTCTATGGATTTGCGAGAAGTAGAAATAGTCATGACGAGGCGGCATTGTCCCAAGGTGTGAAAGGGGAAAACATTCCTCTGCAACCCCCGATCGTTGGGTTGGAGCAGCGGGTAGATGGTAACATGAACACGGTTCAGGTTTACTAAATAAAAAACACCACGATTATACACCTTACTTTAATGCAAAACTACGAGCAATATTTTCACGGGCCTATTACTCTGATATCGCGTACGGACTCTGCTTAGACTGTACATCTTGCTATCGTTTGCAATATATTCAAAACTTTTGCCAAAGATTTGTTTACAATGTGAACAATATAACACATGCCTGAAGCGCCGAATTGGTCTGACTAGTTAAATGTGGATTCTTGAGGAAGACAGTTTGGTTCCACATGATGGATACGGTACGTATATGCGACGTTTGATATTTGCCTAAAGAAATGCTTAAAGGAAACCAGTAATATGGTTCTACTAAAATACGAAAGTATTTTTCTTTGTGACTGAAGTTATCGTTAAAGTATTTGTGGTGCTTATTTTGTGCAATTTTACGACTGGTAATAGTTCTAACACAATCATCTTCTGTAGCAACTAACACTAGCAAACATTTTCGAAACTTAAACCTATTCTTCGAAAGCTTTCAATTTGAAAAGACGTAAGTTTTAATACATTAGCATTTACTTCTAAATTGAACAATATCTAAATCAATTACATTTAACTTCACTTAGAAGAGCAAATATTTTACATTTACGGCAGCAGCGGATTCCCAACTGTCTGTTTTTATTAAGTCGTCAGTATTACTTGCTATAGCAGAGATTGTATCAGTACTAACACCCGTCATCAAATTCCACGGAATAATTAAATTTTGCAATGTAAACACTGCTTTGGAGACCATTACAAATTCATTCCCGATAATTTCATAGGAAGAAATGTAATTCGTTAAACTAAACCAGTGTTGTATTTGGAAACTATTATTTTGAATTCTTCAAAGGACCGAAAATAGTTCACAAAACAGGCTTATCGGACCAAATGGACTTGATGGGCGGATAACCGGTGAAGCTATCGGCAAACGTAACGAGCGGGGGTCGGGCCAAGCCATTATGGATCTCAAAATGCCCACCCACGAAATTAAACTTTGCGGCTTATCATCCACTCTAATTCTTTATTATTAAACTTCTATACCAATCAGTCATTACCACAATTCACTATATTAATCATGGCAAAATTGAATGTAATTAATTGGTGAAATAAGAGTGTGTAGTCCAAAACATTCTTCGTAAATTCCGGATTCGGTCCGTATCATGGTTAATCGAAAATTGCCGCGGTTAGTTTCGGATCTGGCATGGTTTACACGTTAAGTTGTCGTGCTAACGGCAGTCTACCACCTTTCCCCTTCCTGAAGAAGCCCCGTATGATTGTGGGGGAAACGTCGAGCTTTCGATTAACTATGATAGGTTTCATTTTAACCGACTCTGGCCGGGGAAGCCTACGTTATTATTCTTTGTAAAATTTTGAATTGAAGTTACATCTAGCTTTTTTTACAAATTTATATACCACACATTATTTCTTAGTAGAGGCGATTATTACTCATACAAACACACTCTTAGAGAAATACAGCTTTAAAAAGGCAGCTGCGATGTATAAATACATAGAAAACCATCCATATAAAAATAATACGCTATTTTCACAATTCTTCATTGTTTGTTCTTATAAATGTATACAATTAAAAAGATAACAGAAGGATATTTAGTACAAAATGTTGATTTTAAAAGGTATGGCAGCTCTTGGTTGGACCAGAAATATATTCTAATGCCATGGGACATCTCTAGGTTGCGAAATTGCTCCCAATTTAATGTAGCGTGCTGTTTGTGAGACTGGCGGTGTTGGTAAACCAGCTGACGAACCTACAGAGGACTGATAATTTTCACTAGGTAAGAGTTTCGAGCCATCACCTTTAAGGGCAACAACTGATTTCCACGAATTGATATAATTCACTGAAACGTATAAAATTGAATTGTTTTTATCATTGTTCGACCGTAAATATATACATACTTTTAAACATCCTCACATAACCATCATCTCCGCTGGAAGCTAAAATGGTGCCGGTGATATTCCAGCATACTCTCCAAACGGTGCTCGAGTGATCTTCAAACTGCGCTGCCGTCTGTATATCTAATTTTGTTATACCACTTTGAATACTAGCATTATCACTGCAAATATGATTTTATTTAAGAAAATGTTTCAATCAAAGAAATATACCTTCATTAGTGATTGGCGAATCAAATGAAAATAATACTTGTAGGACTAAACAAATGACGGAGGCTTATTATGGAAAAACAATAAAATGCGGAAAAAACGAAGGAAATACCCAACGAAATAATTAGAAATTAAGAAACTAACGCTGAAGAAACAACAGAAGAACTCATAAAAGCAGAGGCGTATATATGGAATAATAGAAAAACTGGAAGATAATAAGTCTCAAAATATACTGAACTAAGTATAGCAGAAAATTTAAAATATACTGGGAATGACCTACAAAAATGTCTACAAACTGGTTCTGAACAGGCAGAAAGAAATGCCAGAAAAAAAAACTAGAATGCTCTTTCATAAAAGTGAGGATGGACAACGGTATGTAAGAATTGAATCAATAGCAATAAAGCTAGAGGCAATAATCGAACTACATAATACATAATTCGATTATTGCCTGTAGCTCACTACGTAGCTTATCAGCCACAATTGACAATGGCAACGAAAAATTTAATATCTCGCACAGATTAAAAAACCTGCTCGATATAAAGCTAAGCAAGTGTAGCATAAGTTCGTAGCTCACCAAAGTTTTACTTCTTCTCAATGAAGTGTAATATATTGTTTATTGTTCTAGAACTAAGGATTTCAGATGTATTAAGAGTCCTTTTTTTAAGTTGACGCTTACAGAAACCATTATTTCTTCGAAGTACGCATTAGACAAACGTGATTTTGATAAAAGAACCTAAATGCTACATTGCTAATGGGATGCATTAAGTTGGCGTGACATATTTTTGTTTTAATGGAACACCCTGTATATTCATTCAGTTTTAAACATACAGGTGTTCCATAAAAAAATGATTTTTTACTAAACATTTCCATTCTTTAAACTCCTATATACGTCCATTATTTTCCATTTAATGTGGTTGAAGCTATTCTGAAATCATCAAAGTCATTACAAATTTCGTAATCTCGCTTTCATTAAATATATTTTTCGCATCAACTATTTGTGTAGTCAGAGTTCCCATAAACTTGCCCAACTCTATATAAACCATTCTAATTCTACATTGCATATGATTATAAATATCAGAGATAATGAATCAATTGAATTGTTTAGTCTTACCTAAACATTTTCATTCGATTCTGCCATCACCAACCTTTATACATACTTAACAGGCGTAAGATTAAGTATTCTAACGTCTTTCGTAGCTACTGCTAATACATGATAACTTCTTCCTAAATTAGGGGAAAATGCCAAATCGTGAACTGGTTCAGTAATACTATTAATAGTTTCTATCTTAGTCCATCGTCTACTGTTTTCACTGAATTCATATATGAAAACCTTTCCACCCGTTGCAGGATTTGTATCATCGCAACCTACAGCTAACATAGGTGGATGGGCCCTAAAACCTCCTACATGCGAAACATCTTATATGAATCCAGCTAATAACTTACTTAGAAAAACTGGGATTCCAACTTAAGCAACTACATGATGTTTTACATTGAACTTCATGCTGCAAAGTCCACTGACTTAAATTCATTACATCGGGTGCTTCGTAGATTCTAATAATTCCATCTGCCGAGCAAGTCGCCAATATCAAACCTTGCGTCTTTGGTCCAAATTTCACATCTGTTACCGATGTTCTTGAATCTACCAAGTTTGTTCTTCTTACCCAATATCTTGTACCTCTTTCGCCTGGTCCAGGATTTTCTCCAACTGCAATTTTATATCTATGAGTCTTTCCGAAAAGTAATATAATATATATAATCTACGTGATTGTAATCAATGTTTGCGGTAGATTCTAAAAGGTATCGTAACTAGAAAATTTACCTATTTCTTCCCAAACAGCGGCAGTTCTATCAAACGAACATGTTGCGAGTACTTGACCAAACTCCGGATGTGCCCATGTCACCTTCCAAACAGAGCCACTATGTGCCTTCCAACTTGAACTCAATATCCACTTCCCATCATTATTTTGATCCCATACCTACATTTTGATAAATGTAAAAATATAATTCATTGCACCAGTAAATACATACTTTTACATATTGATCACTGGAACAGGTTGCCATTCTTTGGCCATAAAAGTCGTAAGCAACATCATGTATTAAATCTTTATGCTCTGCATTAATTTCTTGAGCTTCGAACATTTTAAAAAGAATTATTCATTTAAATGGTGTAAGTAACATAACCGTTAAATATAAAAACAAACATCAAACGTGATTCTAACCAATGTGGTCAATCGAATAAATGAAAAATCCCTAGATTTTCTATTCTACGGAATATAAATACAGAGTACTCATAAAATAACTAATCCTATGCTAAAATTATTCTTATTTAATCCTTCTCATCCTTCTCATTTAATCCTTATTATAATAAGGATTAAATGATTTTTTTTTTCGAAGTGGTCATATTTAACACATTATATTGTTTCGAATAATAGGTCTACAGTAATTAATTCTATAAATAAATAACAACTCCATTTAATTTAAATACAGGAAACAAAATCCGAAATTCTGTGCAAAAATAAATAAAAGTATCCTCACATTCTTTGAAAAAAATCATAACCTAAAACAGAATCCACTTATTTTTTGAAAACTACCCGTATTTTGTTATGTTATAAATACACAGCGTGGAAAGAAACTAACAGATAAATTCATTATCTTTGTTAATATTTATTTTTTTGAAAAAATCTCAAAGGGGTATACTAGGGTGTAGCTATTTAAATTATTTTAGGTTATACTACATCGTTGTCATTTGTTTTTAAAATTATGACGTCATCAAATGTTTTTTAAATTACAACTCATATTTTTTATTATTAGTTTCAGTAGTATTTTTTATTCCGTTTTTAACGATATAAACGATATCAATGTTACACTTGAAAACAATTAAGAAAAACAGTGTCAAAGTTCGAATATCAAAAATTAATGAAACGCAGTTAACGCGTAGTTAACAAACAAGAATGGGAACTAGTTACACCTGTCAAAAGTAAACAGTAAAATTATTATCATTTGCTTGTTTTAAAGTAAATTTTACCTTTAGTAAGCTCCCTTAACAATAAAAATGGCACAATTAAACATACAGAGTCAGATCACATCAAGAAGTTAATCTACCGTTAGTAGAATCGAAAACAAATTTAGAGAACACGGCAATGTAATGATTCTTCCAAAAAGTGGGCGCCAGGTGACATTAAATGAAGATGCACAACTTGATGTGTTTTTAGAAATTGAAAATAATCCACATTCAACTAGCAGAAACATTGCTTTGGATTGCAATGTAAGCCACACTTCGGTTTTAACATTTTTGAAAGTTCAAAAATTTCACCCGTATAAGCTATAATTGGTTCACGAGTTGGCAGAAAAGGACTTTGATCACAGATAAGAATTCTGTGAACAAATGATGAAAAGTTGTAATCGCGATCCAATGTTTAGCCAGGGTGTTTTATTTTCGGATGAAGCAACATTTTGTTTAAACGGAACGGTCAATAGACAAAATGGTAGATATTGGGCCAGGGAAAATCCTCATTGGATGCAGGAAATTCGTATTCAATATCCTCAGAAAGTTAATGTATGGCTAGGAATTATTGGCAACCAAATTCTTTTTTTCAAATAATTTCACTGGAGGAAGATACCTGCAATTTATACAGTTATAACTGGTGCCTGCATTAGCTGCATTACTTTCCAATGCAAACAATCCTGAACTACCAAACAATAGCGTTTGGCTATAACATGATGGCGCTCCGCCTCATTATGCAAGTAATGTTCGACACTATTTGGACCAAGTACTTCCAGGAATATGGATTGGAAGAAAAGGTCCGATGGAATGGTCGGCTAGGTCTCCCGATTTGACGTCTTTAGACTTCTTTCTGTGGGGGTACTTAATAAATAAAGTGTATAAAAATCGACCACATAATTTAGAAGATCTTAAGCAAAGAATTCGATATGAGATTATATTAAACTCTTCAAAATGTAAGAAATAAATTTTATAATCGCCTTGAATATTCTCAAATGGTACAGGGTCGTCATTTTGAACATCTAGTATAGTGAAATAAACACTGTTTATTTTTGTGCTTATTTTTGTAATTAATTTTATTCTTAAGTTTTTTTCTGGTCAATAAATTTAATATCGTTGAGAACAGATTAAAAAGTATTACTGAAATTAATAATAAAAAATATAAGTTCACGTTTAAAAGAACATTTGATGACGAAATAACTTTAAAAACAAATGACGTAACAAGATGACAACGATGTAGTATAAATTGAAATCGCTATACCCCTTCGAGATTTTTTCAAAAAAATAAATATTAACAAAGATAATGTATGTATCCGTGAGTTTCCTTCCACACTGTAGAATGCTTGCTTGCTTTATTGCAAAAAGTATTGTAATAACGTAAATAACTTCTATATATAGAATGGTAAGTATATCCACAAGTATTTGTTTATAATCATTTTTTTTTATTGTATTAAAGTATCTATTCATGAATAAACTTCGCAATAGTGAATAGATAATTTTGGCGTTGTGTATATTTACTAATCATTTACCAGCTAACTATGTTTTAAGGTTTAGCTTAATTTACCTTCTTATGTTGTTTATATTTATACAGCAAAGGAAGCAACTTACCTCAACATTGGAAACTATTTCCCTGTTTACATACATCTTAATTTGAAATAGGGAAAGAAATCTAACAGTCGTTTAGAAATAAAGAGGAAATCTCTCTGTCTTTGCTCATTATTTAGATTATGACATGTCCATATATAAATATGTAATATTTGAAAATAATATTGACACTAACAATAAATAACTTGCAGATTAGCCTGTGACACATGTAATATTTGGCTAATGGGTTTAATATGTTGAATTTGAAACTATGATATTTCTTTGTATGACTTTTTCAAATAAAAATAAATAAATTTTTGAAAAGATTAAAAATTACGTTTCTTTCTGACAAATCTTTTAAAGTTATTTACTTAAAAATGCATTTGATCTATTCAAATCTTTGAATTTTTGAAACTGGGTATATAATTCTTTAGTTTTAAAGTAACTTGTCTGAACATCATTAAAAACCAAAAGAATGCTTCAAAATATTTGTCTCAAGCAATAGCCTTAAGACAAATTAAAAAATTTTAATGTCAAAAATTTCATTATTTGACCAAATATGAACCGATGTAACAAGAAAAAATTGTTCGCGTCTACCTAGAGATTCAAAATCTAAGAGGCGATTCAGAAATGCCAACTTTCATTTTTTTCTTACATTTTATTAAAAATACACACTGTATATTTTTTTCAAAACAAATTCCTTTGTTTAATTATGAATTTAGTTGATTGTAAGAGTAGACAATAATATGTATTAACATTTAAGATTTTAAGGAAGATTTTATCGGAAAAAACCGTAGAACGACAATCAGTGAAACTGATGAGCCGACGGGCTGGCCGGGTTGGCAAATATAACGGATCGGATCGGGCCGAAATAACAAACGAGTTGGGCCGGACCGACATAATTCCCAAAATGTGTGCCTCTAGTAGAGTAGTTGTACGATGCATAAGTTAGATTTAGTAGCTCCATAGTAGAACTTACCGTAAAGCTTGACAATTTAAAGCGAAAAAGAACTGAATAACTCTTAAATAACTATAAAAAAGTGTTACGAATTACAAAGAATAACCCAACTTCCAATCGATTACCGTCACATGGGGTTACCTTGATTATTTCCAAACTTATTAGTAGTTACATTGGGTTAATTCTGTCCCTACATATAGTACGTGATATCATGATTAGAAACAAGTACCTACATGTTATTCAAATATTTTTTAAAAGCTCCCAATCAAAGTTGCTCCACGAGGTGAGGTAACTTTGATGGCTTGTATGAATTCAACAGTTTTTCACGAACTATTAATCTTAAAACATAATAGGGACAACTTTGACCACATACTAATGAAAGAATTTTGAGAATTTCTGAGTTGAAAATTTTAGCCAAAAACCAAATAAACCATGAGATTTAGTCAAGAACAAGAACAGAAACATTTTCTTATTGAACAAAAAAATATTTAAAAAATTTTAAAAATAAGAAGCTATAAAGTGTAAGTAAACATATAAAACACTATTCTACAATAGACTACCGTTCAAAGAGAAAACACAAACTAGTCAAAGATGCTGATTTTGCAACATATGAATAAACAACACATAAGTATCGGCAACCTCCGCACCACACAAGTTTAATTAATTATATAATAATTAGTCCGGGACGGCCCGAGGACACGAATGGTCCTCATCATCAACCGGTGACTGAATGATGAGGACCATTCGTGTCGAAACGGCCGTCCCGGACTAATTATTATATAATTAATTAAACTTGCGTGGTGCGGAAGTTGCCGATTATCAACATATGAATGCTGGAAAATCAATCAGAAAATAGTTTCGGATTTTTTTTAGCCAATCGAATCACGTCTGATTAGTTTTTGTGATTTCTGTTGGAATAGGCATATTTTTAATGCTATCAGGCAGTGTAAAAATCATTGAACTCCTCCTGATTGATTAATTTTGTAGTGTTCCTCAACTGCAGGAAGGAGAAGCCTTCTTGGAAATTTCACAACTATAAAAAAATAAAAATGGTTTTTAGGTTTTGCTCATGGGATCAATCTTACTCAAAATTACGTACCTAATTGAATTTATGGTCGACAATCATGAAGTTAATGGGTTTTCCGCCAACTTTAAACAACAAAATTTTGATAAAATATGCATTTTAACTTACTTGGAGAAATTGTTTATTTGGCTGTTTAATTTTCAGTAAAATTCGTACATTTGTTATTTTATTGAGGCTTCTCTCTAGACACTCTAAGACCTTGAACAAAACTAACACTAGGAAATGTATCTCTTAGCAATAGGTAGTTTGGTGAAATGAATGTCGCATTTGTTAGAGATTTTTGTTTTAGTTAAGGCGCGCAAAAAAAAAAAATCAAAGTGGCCCCACCTAACGGTAATTAAAATTTGAGTAAGATCGAAAATGTAACGATTATTAAATATTTTATAAACATATAGCAAATAAATTTTCTTCTCTTCTTTCCGTTTCCGGCACATGCAACAGCCAACGCGTTGTGCATATCCAAATATGCGGTGAAATTCATGGGCCAATCAAAAAGATTTCTAAGCCTTATTATTAAATTTTTTTATTGATTCGTTCATTTTACGCACTTGAATCAAATCGTCTTACGCAAAAAGCGTATAAAATACATAATAAACATAATTAAATTTCTTTATGACCTCAATACATAAAGTAAAGAAGATATTTTTTCTTTTATTAAGGCAAATGTAAATTGTTTATATTTACTTTTTCTGATTACGAACAGCGTCAACATTTAAGTACTTAACTAAGGCATAAGCCTGCAGAAACGAGTGCGCTCCACGAAATTAGCAGGGACTATACAGATTCGTGTTTTGTCGACTCTTGGGTAAACCAGTAGGCGACTCAAACCCTTTCTTATAAGACGAATAGACACGAGTCTGTCTAGTTTCTGCTAATTTTGTGCAGCGAGCAGGCATACTGGGATAGAAGTTAGTAATTTGGTAGATAGCAGTTGACCTTTGATACTTTCCTCATTCTCAAAATTGTAAATGATATTTGTTGTTAGTACAGCTATTAGCTGGAAATTGCCGGAAAGAATTAGATTAAAATAGCTTGAAAGCATAAATACATTCGTTCTTTTATGCAAGAGTATGCAAAATAATTGCCGAAAATACAGAAACTTTTGTATGAACATGACTTTAATCGTCTTTAATTGAACGGAAATGTCAGAATTTGCAAATTATTGAATGCAAGTTGTATCGAGGTAGATCTTATACAAAGGCGGATGATTCTGAGTAGATACTTAAGAAGAGGACGGCAGCGTATTTCCAAATGTCTACTTATTTATTGGTATATATATGTTTGGTGGGGGATGTTTTCGGGTTTCCTATCATAGACGCGCGTGCTGATAACGTTTTGTATGCGTTCATGCGGAATCTTGTGCTTTTATCAATGCGCATGGTATAAGATCAAAATAGCATATTTGTTCTTATTCATCGGGAAGTGTAAATAAACAAATAGTGCAGATCGTATCGTCATCAAAATGTCACAGCAATGGTGTTCCACGTTTGAACGGGTCAGTATGTGAATCACATATTCTCTAAGAAGACAAAAATACGCGTCATTAAAGTGAACAACTTGCATATTTCTCAATTCTTTTACAGTGGACACCATCTGATTACAAGAAGTTGCACAAAGTAAAAAACGTAGTATTACAATTTATGCGCAGGAAAAAAAGTAATGGTGAGTTTTTTTAATTTTATTTCCTGGTTTAGTATTAATAGATCTATGTCGACCTATGCGTCAAAATCTAGATTGTAAAAAATATAAAATACTGTTAACAAATTGACAATGTTTACCACGAAAGCTTGAATTGCATCTGATTAGTTTTTAATGTAGGTCTTTGGTACATCTTCTTTAATTTCTTTATATGATTCGTTTGATAGATATAGACCATGTTAAATACGTATTTAAAATCGAACATTAAATAATTTTTAAATGATGATAACATTTGAATTGATATTACTTTAATTTATTTTAAGTGCGAAGTTAATGCATACATACGTAGCTACGTATTGGTTTTTTATAAAGAAATTCTTGAACTGCAAATTGCAATAAATTTGTCGAAACGCAAAAAAAAAATTTTTATAAAAAAAAATTATACAACGGAAGATAAGAAGAATCACTACACTAATCAGATTGGGCTTTACAAAGAGCACTTTGCACATTACTTTCTGTATTGCAGATGTTCCAATAATTATGTCACAATTACCACGCGAATCAATGACGACCTTGTATAAGCTTAACAATTCCAAAAATCTTCGCAATTCTCTAAATATATCAGGGACATCAATTCAAAACACTAACGAAACGGGAAATACTATATCTGAGGATGAAAAGGTACATAACGCTCAAGTAAGCATAAATTTGGATTCGATTTCAAATTCAACCGTGGATACAATAGAAATAGATGGCTTTAAGTTCAAAATTAAAAAATACGTTGAAAATGAAGACGGTGAGAATTCCGAGACGGTAAAAGTTAAAATTATTCTCCCGAAAGGGACTTCATATAGCTTTAGTGATGAAGACAACGACGATGAAATTCAGAACCACCAGAAAGAAGAAGCTTTCAAACCCGAAGATTTTCCGACACTGAGCGAAAAGTTCGTAGCATTTGCAAATTCTTTGATAGATGTAGGTTCGTTGGATTTCATCCCTACTGATTTAACTTGCTCTAGTCCGTTGCCGAAAGTAGAAGAATTGATTCCAATACCAGAGATAGAGGAGCGGAATATCGACGATGTCCAAAACAGGACTTTAAACAATAGCTTAGATTTTTTAAATGACAAGGATATGAAGTTGGTCGAATTTATAGATAATATATCCGCAAAAACGTTAGAATTATCTCTAAATGAAAGGAATTGTTCTAATCCAATTGTAGCGGGGAACCTCAAGAACAATTCACCAAAACGAAGAATTAAATATTATGATGATATAAATAAACAGAATTTTTATAATCGCAACATAACAAGTCAAAAATCTTACGCAGATCCCATTCATAATCTTTATAACGCAAAACATCACAATATCGACACTTGTGATTACAAATACGCGAAGCCGTTACAGTTTGACGCTAAGGACTCGAAACCAAAATTGATACAGAGAGAGACTTTTAGTGAAGTTCCGATAATGGGGAAAAATGTTTTACTGGCTAAACTAAGCATCTCGAAGCAACAAAAGGATGAATCAAATAAAAAGACAGACCCAGAGATTATTGAAGAAATAGTCAAGGACAGATTTCGCAACTTTTTAACAGACTATTTTAGGCGTAGCATGGAAAGAAAATCAAGAACTCAAAGAAGTTTATATAGCGAGGATAACAATGAGGAGAGCCACTCCGAAGCTGCACTTAATTGTGATCAAAACCAGGCAACTGAGGAAATTGTTTTTGAAGATAATGAAAACGGAGACGAAGGAACTATGGTTGAAAATAGAAATCCCGAGCATCACCATCTAATTCCCGAAATTCAGGTCATCTATGGAGGCGAATCAAGCAATGATGAGGCAGACCAAGAGGAACCCGCCCCATACAAACGAACCGCATCAGTAAGCGACGGAGGTTTTGTTTCTGAAGGCTCGTCGTCCAAATTAAATAAACCACTAGACATACAAATCGACAGTTTAATATCTTCGGCAACAAGTTTCGCGTCTCGAGATTTTGGCGAATTTATTGAAAGCGGACTATTCGATAGCGAATACCATTTTATCGGCGGTATAGAGCATGATTCACAAAAATTCGGAAAGGCAGAACTGGACGATGATGTGGATTTATCAACCACCACCTCTTATGAGGACCCTTTTGCTGTGAGTATTATTCTTTTTAACTTAAAATAACGTATGTGTAAATAATTTTACTATAGAGAAAGTTACGAATTAAAATCTGCAAATAAAAAAATTTGTTTTATATTTGTACGGGACACAGCAGTAGCACGTCCTTGTCGTGGCGTGTTACCTAATATAATGTTAATTGGGCATCTTTAGAAAATATATTCCGATATCTATACTGGGTGTTTTATAAAATAGGTGGCAGATTAAAATTAACTTTTTTAAATGGAACACCTGCATATTTTTCGAGTTACAACTGTGCTAAAAAAATTGAGAAAAATCACATATTCCAAAAAAAGTATTCCATCGTCTAAACGCCTTCAAATTTAGCCATAAAATTAATTGTGTAGATTGCTCGAGAGGACGATGCCAGTAAATTGTTTCTATCAATGAATGTACAAGATGCTCATCAGAAAAGTATTGATTTTACCGATACAAATATTAAAGCAAAAACCGTCTTACTTTCAGGAGATTTCCGAACAGGATTTCGAAAAACTTTTTCAGTAACTGGGCCAGTGATAAATTACAAGAAAATGCCTATTTTGTTGTTCCATGGCAGAGCAACTTTTCTCAAAAATTCTAGGATTTTCATCTGCATGATTCTAGGGTTTTGAATTTTTTGCCACAAGTGGATCAGTAACGTCCGTGGAGCGTTTGAGCAGACATAATGAGCGACTATATTGTAGGACCTTGTCTTTTGAAGATAATTTAAATGCACCTATATGCTTGGAGTTCTTATAAAATGAACTGCTACGATTATTGGCCAATGTCCCTCCTGCAGTCCGGGAAGAAATGGGGTTGCAGCATGACGGAGCACCTCCACACTATTCTATTCCTAACATTGTCCGAATAACACATATCCCGAGAGATGTTAGAATGAAATGGTCCTGTAAGATGGCCGTCTAGATCTCCGAACCTAACACATCTTGATTTTTATTTATGGGGATGTTATATAATGCTAAGGTGCCAACAACAATAGTGGACATTAAGCAGAGAATTATTAACGCTTTTCAATGCAAAACATTTGAAGAATTAAGACGAGTTAAGAAAGCATTAATAAATAGATTTATTTCGAACAAGAAGCAAGGCACTGAATTTTTTTTACCTAAAACTTTTCTTTCTTTGATTATCATCTCTATATTTAATTATCTCTTTAAATTAGATTAAGTCCTATATAATATTTTATTAATTTCGTCATATTAAATGTACAGCTACATTTAATAATTTTGGATATTTTGGATTATTCTATAAACCGCTAAAAATAGGTATGGGGTAACCTAATAGAAGACCAGAAGGGATGCAGAATCACACCATTTAATAAAATCGAGAAAAATTATTTTGGAAAAGTCAATACGTTCCTGATGACCAGCACAAAAAATTTTATTGCTAATTTTGAAGCGTTTGGATACTTTAATTATTTTACGTATACTAAGATCTTAAGCAAAGAATTCGACATGAGGTTACATTAATACCACCTGAAACTTTTCAAAATGTAAGAAATGAATTTTATAATCGCCTTGGGTATTGTCAAATGGTACAGGGTCGTCATTTTGAATATCTAGTATAGTGAAATAAAAACTTATTTCTTTGCATATTTTTGTAATTAATTTTATTGTTAAAGTTTTTTTCTGGTCAATAAATTTAATTTCTTTTTATTCCAATATTCTAACTTTTCTCAATTTTTAAATTCAAGTGTAACATATTGATAATTTTATACCGCTGAAAACGGAATAAAAAGTGCTACTTAAATTAATAACAAATATAAGTTGTCATTTAAAAGAACATTTGATGACGTAATAACTTTAAAAACAAATGACGTAACAAAATGATAACGATGTAGTATATAGTAGAATAATTGAAATCGCTATACCCCTTCGAGATTAAAAAAAAAAAATAAATGTTAACAAAAATAAATAATTTAACCGTTACTTTCCTTTCACACTGTATTTTCTAAAGATGTTTAATATATGTTATATTACATCTCAAGAATATCAAATTGCTATCCAACATACATCCCATATATTTGCCGTGTCTCAGAGCTTTTTTAAGTACTTGAAAAATCTAAAAATTGTGATGGAGACAGGTAGCATAATAAATTTTATATATTTTTTTAAATAGAAATCGAATGAAAAATTTAATGCAAAATGTTGCTACATCTATTAAAAATTAGTAATACAAAGTACTTCGCTAAAATCGATTATTTTCTATGTAAGCGGTTGAAGAGAATTAATTTTGAAGTAGGATAAGATTGGGGGAAATTTAACTAAGAAAATGTACTTATTTCATAAATCTCTATCATTCCTAAAAGTTTGTCGCAGATTTTTGAACCGTCCCTATGTATTTATGTCTTTACGAGCGTACGCAAAACTTTTGCAACTGCCTGTATATTAATGGTAAAAAAGAATTAAAAACACCTCATTCAACATTTCTTCAATTCACTCATATAAAGATCTTTTAGTAAACTTTACACTCGGTTGTGTTATATTTTGTTATTTATAGGTATTGTACGTATTGTATACATAGGACTTATCTTTTCTTACACCATTTTTTGTACGTTCCTGGTGCTTTAAATTTACGTCTTCCTTAAAAAAAAAAACTCAACAGAACGTTCCTTTGTGAAAAAAAACTCTGCGGGCGGTGCGAGTTTTGAAAGACGCATATGTTTATCGAACGATGTAAGAACTTCTGTCTCTATTTACTATTTTTATATTTGCACAAGTACGTACACAAACATGCAGATGTAAACGTAACCGAAAAACTTGCTTACAAGGGTATATTGATGCGATAAAATTAATCTGCACGGTGACTAATAGTAATAAATCACTCTTGTAGGAACCCTACAACATATACAGAGCGCACTGTGAGCCGACGCTCTCGATAGATCACAGTATAGGCACATCAGAATTGTCGGCCTTGATATCGGGTCAAAGCATGGCCACTTTATCGGAAATGCGTCCGAAGAACCTTGCGAAAACGATGGAAGATACCATCGACGAAGAGATGGATCTGAATTCTTTAACGTACGAGTACGATGCTAAGACCACCGCGGGGCAACTATTGGCGGATCTAACGACGGAGGCCGCGATTCAATTCCAAATAATCCAGCAGACATTAAAAGCTTTGGATTTATGCAAGAGCGTTAAAGAATTCGTGTCTAGTTCGGAACAAATAGAAGCGGAGAAGATTCTTTTAACAGCGAGTAAGTTATTGTACCACGTATAAGCTATTACATAATATGATCGCGATTTTCCTAAGTAACGTAGGTTAACCTTCACTGGTATCAACTTTCAACCCATAACACTGGTTGAATATTATACAGACAACTGAAAACTCGGATAATCTATATATTTTCTTTTTTTTTGTTTCTAGTACTTTGTGTAGCACTTATAGAGAATGACATAGATGTATATCTTGTGAGATTGTGTTAGAGATCATTTACAATTGATTTAACCAAATATGAATTATACAGAAGTCAATCTATTAATTAATAACAAGGTATGCAAGATTGTACGCCCATAAGGTATTGAAAGGAAGCAATCTGAATTACAAGTTCGCCCAATGTTTTGAGTAGAATCAATAGCAAATGCAAGCCTTGAGAACGGTCGCTCTCATATAATCCTTAGAATATGTAGTTGACTTGAACTGCTCATTTTTCATATTTTGAATTTAACACGGTTTTTTTTTTGTCAATTTTAATAAAGTAATGCAATTTTTTCACGCATTTAAACGGCATGGCTGATTTCTTCAAATTACATGACTAAAGTAACATACTGTTTTTTTTCTTAATTTACTAATGTTTATCGCTCATATCATCGACACTATAAATAATCCAAGAAATTTTAATTCAACGAACCAATCTCCCAACTTGATGATTTCATGGTTATCTTATTTATTTACCTTTTAGGTATTATCCATTCGAAAATCTTGGTGCAATAATAAAAAGTAAAATTTAAAGGTGTTTTCTATTTTATGCTTTTATCACCAATATTCACAGTAGTTACACACTGTTTTCCTATTAGCAAACATAATCGCTACATTTTAAACGAGTATTTTGTTCAATATAGATAAGAACATGATCGCTTTATTACATCTAATAAAATACAATATTTCTTAACCTTCCAATAAATTTGAACAAGGCATCACAATGAACACCATTCATGATACGGTACAAACAACAAACACTTCCTTTAAAATTTAAAAAAAATAGGCTTATTCCTTTCCTTAAAAAAATGAGAACGTGCAAAACCTGCATTCTATCACATGTTTACATTTTATGTGAATTTGTCACCACTTCTTAACTAAACTTCGCCACTTTCCGTACGATTCGCAAGCGGCGACATGGGAGTGATCGTTTGGATGTGTGATTCGTAATATATGCGCAAATTCATGCTTCGCCTATTATACTACGCGATGGAGTAGGGAGATGACCTTGTTACCGATGTAGGTATGGAAGTAGAGAGATTTATTCTATCTGGAAGAAAGAAATGTGCATTTGGTTTTCTGCTATTAAAGCAATACGCATAAACATACGAAAAATAAGAATATTACATATTATAGTAGCGTTGTATGTATAAATAAAATCGATAATCAGTGAATGAAATCAGTGATTTTAGAATTGTTTTGTGTGTGTGAGTTGGAGTACACGACAGAGAAAAAAAATTGTCGTTTCCTTGATCCACTTATCGACGACATTTTATTACGTATAATGTATGTGCTGCACTACGCTCGCGTGCATTCCAACCGGTCGTCAAACACATACTGGCTGTGTTACTACTGCAATAACATCGCTTGCGCTTATATTACGAATCACACATCCGAACGACCCCTCCCATACCGACGCCTGTGAAGCGCACGGAAAGTGGCGAACTTAATTCGTAACACTGTTATTGCTGGTAAAAACATTCGGTGTATTTTAAATTCAGATTGCTTCCTTTTAATCCGTTATAAAGGTGTATCTACATAAAGACCTTTCAAAACACTTGTTTTTTTATGGCATCTAATTTTAAAATTATATTAAATCATACAGAGTGGGTACCTAAAATAAAATTTGGTGCTTAGATTAAACATAAAATTATCATATGCAAACGCATTTTTATGGTTTTACATTGCTAATGTCTGTATTCCGTTAATGTCTTAAGTATGTTTCATATATAGGGTGTGAAAATTTGTTCTCGAGGATTTTTAATGCTATTCCTTCAAATAAAACTATTGGCAACTCTGAAATTTCGTCTTGCACATTTTAAATAGAATATCCTCTGTGTATTTCTTCATTTTCTACATTCAAGTTCCGTTAAGGCTCCTTCACGACTATCTTTGATGGTTTTTGAGAAAAACGGATTTTAATGAATTTTTGATGTTTTATTAACAGCAAAATGAAAACAATAACTCGAAAAGTATTTAGCTTGTGGGGATGAAATTTTGTGGTTTTGCAGTCGGTACGTTTATAGAAAGCAAAAACATTGTAGAATTAATGATACAGGGCCATACATACTTATTAATTAAACAAGTAAGAAAAATAAAACTATTAGAAATAAGATGCAAACAAACTGAAATTAAACATTAATAATCTTGTAAAAGGTTATAATTAATAAAAATTTCCACTTACAGTTTTAAACAGTTGTAAATTCCTTTTTAATTGTAACGTTTTTTTCATTCAAAATTATAGTGAACATTTTGAACACGTTTGATAAAATTTTGTTTATTTTCAGGTTATTTACCTATTGTCCTTATTTAACATATTCTTCCTTTTGTTGCTTAATTTTCGATCCAAATTTATTCCTAACACAAAGATATTAAACTTTAACAGGCAAATCATATCCGCTGATAATATACGTGGCGTTTGATTTATGCTTCTTGTTTGTTAACCTAAGTAAATAACCTAATGTATCCCATTATTGAGCAATTAATAGTACATTATTAATTAGCAATCTTTATATATATATATATATTTCAAGATAAAAAGTTACATATGAGAGTGTAAATATTACATTTCAATATTATCTACTTAAAGAGTAAGCTTATTATCCTTCATAGTTGTCTTATTCGCAGCATATTTACAGACAGATTCGTATTTTGATAACTCAGGGAAACCGGTATTTACAGTCGCTGCAAAAATTTGCTCATCTGTGGATATGCAATCTAAAATTTAAATTTTCGTCAATAATTGTTCCTAGAGATGACACCGCCGTCGTCACCGTGGTGGTTTGGACGACGCTTAAAAGTAACTAATAAACACGGGAAACTAACAAATACAGATGCCTAGAACGCCCACATGTAAAATTGATTAAGCCGCCCTCACAACAGTGTAATAATATAATGCTGCACCGAGTAATGCTGTATTTGCCGCCCCTCTGAATACGCCGCCCACTTACGGCGAGCCTGCGCTTACAAATGCCTCATTGATTTATAGCTGACTTGTTCCTTTAGTGCAGTCATTTGAAAGCGAAGCGTATTTGTTTTAAATATTTTATTAATGTTTATTTCCACAAATAGTTCTCTTTAATGACACCAAATTATATTTGTCATGCATTCATCACATATGGAAATTATATGTCCACAGCGATTCAAATATTCAAGCTAAAAGGGATACTTACAGCTAAACGCGAGTTCTAAATTTGGATATTGCATCAAAGTGGTTTCTGGTGTTTGTACTGTTTGGTTACTATGATAGCAGTAAACAAAATAATAATATTGCTGTTCTTATTTGTTGATTCAAAATTACAAGCCTAAGAACTACCTGTAAAAAAAAGCGTTAGTACATAAGATGTATGAATGAAGATAAGGATAGTGCAATCATGCCGGAGTGGAACCGATTTGGTTGTAGACATCTTCCGTAAGGATAGCGCAGCCTAAAGGTCCTGTTAGCTAAAATACACAATTCTTTTTCGTTTTGCTTCTTTACACAGGCCGCCTGGAATATCGGATCCGTAGTTTAAGATCGTCAGTATTGGTATGTTTTATTTATTGTTATATGATAACCAATGATGGCCAATCAGAAACTGTTTGGATGTAATTTCCAAACGAAACACTCGCCTTTGCTAAAAATTTTGAATCGATAATCTAAAACGCTAACGCCAGTATCTTTTTTGTTTTGTTTACTGTTGTCTTGGTAGCCGTACAATACTAACACCAGAAATCAGAAATTATGTTAATTTTTAAATTTTTTATGCTTATATATAAAGCTGGTCAAGGTTTTTAGATATAAAACGATTGAACTTCCCATTGTTTCAGCATGTCAACGTGAAGCAGTCATGCAAGCGATCAATAGGTTACAATTGGGAGAAATTCACGAAGAGATCGATTATCGAGGGTTCGTTCAACTAAGTAATTTTAGGTTTCCTTCTAAACCGATTGATCGCACGAGCGATTCAGCAAAAAAGAACAAAGATTACACTCAGTGGTTCGTTTGCATTATAAACTGCGGTACTAAGGTCTTTGCAACCGATGCTGGAATGGCTGACTTTGAAGGCAATGTTTGCTTTAATACGCAAGTGTCGTTCGCCGATCTAAACCCGGATTTTGAGATTACGGTAACGATCTACGCTATGAAAGTTAAGAATAATCTTCGAACCTACAGTCACGAATCGAAATACCACTTGAATAAGGTAAGTTCCATTTCTGTTATAACAAGCTAAGTTCTTTCTTGAACTTTACATCTCATTGTCAGTGGTTTTATTTAAAAGCACGGTATTATTAAGTTTATATAGAAAATGTCTATTTTATTGTCATAATATTCTTTAGATTGCTCTATGAGATTACTCAATCTTGGCTAAACTCAGATTATATTTAACAATAAAAATGGACGTCGCAGGCTACTTGCGTAACATTAGAAATGCATTGAAACCCGTACGCAAATAATTCATTGTCCGAGGAAACATGCCGGAGGTTTTACCATAAACATAAATACCAATGCTGTCGGCTTTGTTTTCGCAGTACACATTAAAAGATGTGAAAAAAGTACCAGCTGTTACTGTTTTAAATGACTATCTCGAAGTAGCCATGTAAGATAAAAAAATTAGTTCCTTTTTATGCCTATCGCCGGATTGCAAATTAAATTGATTGTATTTTAAAAGGATCTTCAATAGAAATTTTGTGAAAGGTAAAAGCTCTTGTATAATAATACGGTACCGCAACATTAACTGATCTTAAATGCTCCATATTAAATCGTTCGAATCTTACATAATACTGAAGTACACGAAAAAAAAAATACTAGCACAAATTCAACATCACGCTTTATTCATTAAATATGTTACTTTCAAGCCGTAGATATTTGAAGAATAACGTAATTTTTAAATTCTTTAGTGAAGGATACTACATTTGCTGTGTTAGGAAAGATATAAATGTGTGATTGAAAGTAATATTATCTGTCGTGGCTTCTGATTTGCTGCAAAAAAAAATCACACAAGTTAACTGCAGGGTAATTAAAAAACAATTTATCTTAATTTAACCGCCAAATAAAAATCAAAGCGGAAAATACAAATGTCTTTTACTTCCATAAAATCAAATTCGCTAAAGAATAAACGAGAACCAAAACAGTTTCTTCAATGTAGATACTTGGGTGTAATCATTTCGACGTAGAAGAAATGGGGAGTCTACCGTATTATTTCCAAAATATTGAAGAACATCTAGTAAGCTTAGCTACAAACAAAATCAGAAAAGAACAGAATTACCGGCCATGTGGTGAACAAAAATCCAGAAAAAAAACGATAAATTGCCGTGCAAAATTAAAAATTCTCGAATGTTTTGAAAAAGGTAATAATCCATAAAACCATAAGGGATAATTAAGAATGAAACGCTAAGCAGTTATTATAAACACCTAACCTCTTTGCAAGCAGTAAGGGTAAGCTACTGAAGTAGTGGTAAATTGCTTGATATTGGCCATATCTGTGAAAATAACGAAGGTATCGTTTTGAAATGTATGCGGACGATATTATGGCTAAGGATGGTTTTCTATCGATATTTTTAATTTCATGGTTTTCTTGTTTAAATCAGAAGCGGAGAGATCTTTTGTCTTTTTAAATGAAAATTTAAATGATCTAGCATATCATGGGACTAGAATGTACCAAACATTGAGAAGTTTTTTTTTTCTTCAGAATACTGACAACTTCATTGTAAACATCAATATCTCTCCGTTGGTACTGGCTATGCAAATCAGCTTTAAAATTTTTGTGAATTATGTAGATAACTATTTAGTGATATAAATAAATATCAAAAGTATTATATAGAATGTTTCGAAAATCCAGTCCAAACATAAATATATTCAGCGCTAGGAGAGATCGGTTGATTCCATTTTGCTGACGTCCTGAGTTCTCCTTCTTGATCTACATGTGTGATGGACTGAATATTTTCTTTGTGATTTGCTTCTTCGTAATGTTGCATATAACTAAGATCATCAGTGCTCGATGAGAAACTAGACATTTTTAGGAAAAAAATATCGATTTTCACTCGATTTTGAACATATGTGGAGTTTATTATTTTTATTAAGAAAGCGCGCAGAATCGCGTCGCTGTCGCTTCTTGTTAATACAAGCGCCAACGTTACAACACCTTCGACCGCTGCATCGCGTCGCGTCGCCGAGCTGACATTGATCTACTGCTAGCTCTTGCCGGAGCTAGACAGAATTTTTTACATTTTGTAAGTAGCTTCCCCTTACTGCTACAGTTGTTGAGCTATGATCATAAATACGGGGGATTCGGTTGAGTATATCTTTCGTTTGGGGATCTGAATCTTGTAACACCAAATCGATGCAAGAAGTCTGGAATCTACGTTGCAAAATACAATACATTTCATTCGAGAAAAACAAAGGTATAAGATGTTACTATGTTTACTAGATTATTAGCTGAATAAGCTGGCAGGAGATGTGAGACAATCTAATTAAAAGTAGCCGAAATAGATAATCCATCCAAAGATTCTTGTAATAATTACTTCCAGAAAAAAAATATATATATGATTGAATAAGGAAAATAATTCAATGTTTAAGTATAAAAAACTCTGAAATCATATTTCCTGCGTTTATTGACGTAAATAAAATAATTGTCTAAATTAATGTAGAAACCAATAGTTTGCAAACTATAAATATAAACATGCCCTAAGTCTAATGTATAAAATTGGCAATATTCACTTAACTATTACTGTGTACGTTTAAAAATAAAAGCTTTAATGTGAGGCACATACATGTATATGGACGTATATCCCCGCAAGCTAAACACCAATTGGAATATTGCTGTAAATAACAAACTATACATTTATAATGTTTCACTATTCTAAGTTAGAACAACATTTTTTTAAGTCTTTAGATTTGCTCTAGTAATTTAGTTAATACTGCCGTTGATTATTCTATTTTGTAATACGAAAATCATACCATGCAACACTCCTAATAAATATTACCTTATAATTGCAATCCCTCGTACACATGTAACTCACGTACGTTGTAATAAGGAAACGTAAAGTTGGTCAAAATAAGCTTGTGGACATTTTAAATTATGAATATTTGAAGGAATGTGACAGTTTGAAAACACAGACTTTGTACATAACGTGCGAAATATGCCCCATGTTTGGAGTCGAAAATGTTAAATATGTTTATATATTTGAAGATATTGCTAGCAAATGTAAAGAAAAACAATTAAAATTACAATTTTGGCATACAACATATTTATCTTCAAGACCTGTTTGACATCAATTTAATCAAATATTCATTATATTATAAATATCGATTAGTCGGAGTCTAAATTCTTCCTATCAAAAATTCAGCTCTCTACTCTTGTTCAGTTACAGTATAGCTTTTGTGCTTTAGTTAGTTTTTTTTTAGTAGCAAACGCAATCAAGATTTCAAAATTATTTCTTACCTAAAACTGCTAAAGTAAAGGTGGATTTACGTGCATCCGATGTGCTTCGGTTCGCTACTGACTCCTACACAAACGCAGCACTGCTGAATGTTTAGCGATGTTGAACCATTTGCTCCAATTAGAAATGAAAAGAATGTGCTTTATGAAACAGAAGGTATATAACATTATAAAAAGTATATGTATCATATCGGTCGTTAATTGGTGATAATGAAATAAGGGGTTGATTAGACAAAATAAACAATCGTAAATTTTATTTTTTTTATGCTCGGGGTATATGGATATATACCACCTTTTGTAGGTCCACGATGTTACTATTTTCTTATTCAAACCTATAGGTTGCAGGGTTAGTTGGGTACAAAGTACGAGAGGTTAGAACTTTTGAATATAACTTTTTTTTTGTTACAACTAAACACAATATAATTAAATAAAAACAAGGATCAAGGGATTATTCTAAATAAAATAAGAAAATATTTGACAATGTGTCTACTGCCTCTATGGTCATAGGATAAATACTTAAACAAATACAGGAATTACTAGGTATGTTGATTGAATTGTACTAATACAATAACTTATGAGGAAATAGTTGATAAATTCTGGCGTCGTTTTATAGAAAAACGCAGCACACTTCTGCCTCTGATGAGAGTTTAGGGTCTACTAAAATTTAACGAATCATGGAGTGGCGTCCTTTTCCAAAGCGAGCCATAAACAAAATAGCATAGGAATCTTTTTTAAGAAGAAGAAGATATCAGAAAAGAAATATTAATTCCTTTTTTAATTTGGAAAATAATGAAGTCTGTTGAATTCAGGTAAATTTGATACCTATCTCTACCAATTTTCTTATTTTAAATCTTTGTATTAATAATTCTCGTATGTCACTGAATAATTTTGATGCATCTTCCTTGTGAAGCAAATTTACTGATAATATGGTACAACTCTGTACCTGATGTTTAAATATAGGGCTTTCCCTTCCTTTTGTATAAGTTTTTTTTTTTTACATACAACTTAATTTTACTTCAAATTTGTGATATTTAGGTTTGACAGTTCTACCAGTGATAATCATGCATATTTAACTTAGTCTATTCTAAAACTACATTTACTAAATTCTTATATGCTACTTAAACTATTTACCAACGTCCACTGTCATTGTCTTTGGCTATTTTACCTAATTTTGATAACTTAATCTATATGATATTATACAGGTGTTTCTGTATAAGTTTACCTTTAAGAAATTGTGTTGGGTATCTTTTTAAATGGTTTCTTTTGGTTTCAATCGGAGCTACGACAGCTCCTTTCTGCGTAGTCGTATGACTGTCCCTGGCTTACCTCTCCGCTTCGACCGGCCTAAAAAGATATCTATTGCGGGCGGTATCAGTATATACAATAGTGCTGTAGATATTTGAGAAAATTGTGATCTGGGTACTAATTATTTTAAATAATTTAATTCAATGCATTAGATACAGTGGCTTATCTACGTAAGTTGGCGCCCGTGGCAAGCATTTAAGTTGCGCCCTCGTTAAAGTATTTCAAATTTGGTTTATCTCTTTTTGATTTGGTTTGAAGGACAAGGAATTTTGTTTTTTATTAACTTGGTTTGGCATTTTGGCATTGGCAGGAGTGCGCCCCCTGCCATTGGGACCAATGGCACGTAGTACCCTGCCTGTCATACCCTATATACGCCACTGATTGTACCTATACATCGTGATACCATTCTCGATATTTTAATGGTAATATGCTTTTTTATTTAGTTTTGTTAAACAGTTATAATCTATCACGATACATACATAAAAAATGCTAATCGCACTTTTACTGCATTTAATTATCCCTTCAAATAAATTATGAATAAATATACATAACTAGAAGGATGCAATTTATCTCACGTTTAATATAGGAAAGTCTATGTGCTACGTTCTCTATGCAAATAAGTATCATAATACGTTAAATATGACAGATCTCTTTAAGTAACTTAAAAATTAACCAATTTAATAATCTGCATTTTAAATTTAAAGTGAAATACTGCATTCTCTTCTTGTTTTCGTTGGTTTCTCTATATACTTGAGCAATTTGATTAATTCAAAGCTAACATACTTAGTGAGTAATATACATAACTTAGTGAGTTAATCAAGTTATATATTCAATGTAATGCAAAATACAGCACTCGATTTAAATTGTTACAATTATAGTTCTTGTACTTCCTGAATTTGAATGTTGCATCATTAAAACGTAATTTTTTACGTACCTGTGACTTTTAGCAAATATAGATCTCATGAACAAATTGTCGAAGCATCAAAATAATCTTGTTATTCCTTTATTTCGCTTCTTATACTTTATAATCATCTAATGCAATTGTAGAAAAACAGAAATTCATTTGAAATTAGACGTGATCCGGGTTTGAAGGCGAAAACCAACTGCAGCAGTTGGTTTTTGCCTATGGCATGGTTCACATGCTGAGTTACCGTGATCAACTGCTTCCCGCTCAGTTAGTTTCGCCTCTTGCGTGGTTCACACGTTGAGTTACCGTGCTAACTGTTGCCATCACCCTCCTGAAGAATCCCCATTTGATTGTGGGCGAAACGTCGAGTTTTAACGACATGACACGGTTCAAACCCGAAACACGTTTAGTTTCAACTGACTCTGGCCGTGGAAGCGTACGTTTTTATTAGAATTTCATTTATTTAACGTTTCTCCTATTTATCCATTTCATTTATGATTTATGAGTTACATACTCTCTACGTAGTCTTAACTTAGATAAATTAGGTTGTAATTGTTACACTGAGCACGCACATTAACATAAATGGTTAAATTGGAACGTGTACAGGGTGTACATAAAATAATCGGGCATTTCATAATTTCCTCAATTGAAATCATAAAAATCGACCCTAACATGACTTGCATTCGAATAGAATACTGGCGTCACCCTGTCTAGTAACATGGAACACTTATCCAAAAAAGTGAAAGTTATCGTGTCTTTATAGCATTTCAATACTAAATCCTTTATTAGATAATAATCATTGAAAAGATTGTATTTATAACAACTGAATAGTATTATTTAAGATCTTAGGACCGTTTACTTAGAGTCATGCAAAGACGGTTTTATTCGTGTATACAATTACCAATACATATTTTTTAAGTGTGGTAACGCCCCAACGAACGAGGTGTATTAAGATTCTAAAGCTTGTCATATTCTCAGGAGAGTCTTTTTTATGTGTAGATTGTGTGTGTAAAGTGTTCCATTGCCTTGTTACTATCACTCCTTCGCCGTAAAGAGTGAACTACAATTATCCTTGGTAACTGGGAAGTATACCGAGACCACTAAGAAATGTTTTTTGATCCTAAATATAAAATATTTTTAGCAAACTAAAAAGCAATAATTGTAGCGTAAAATTAATTATTACAAATTTTGAAAAAGGTGGATTGTAACGAGGAGGATTAAGTGATTTATTCTGTATCAGTTATAGTTAGTAGTTATAGAAAATCTAATATCCCTAAATAATTCACAATACACAGAGAATCGATATTCCCCAAACATGTATACTTATTTAAGCAACTACCTATATTTTTTGTATTCATGAATAAAAGATCCCTTTCAACGACTTATGTATAGAAATTCCATACTGAACCGGGGGTAAACTTTAGTTAATGGGTAATTTGTCGTGGTAGGCGGCCTACACAATCCACGAATTTTGTCCATCCTATGTTGTCTTATTGGCTATAATGGGTAAGCGTTGAACACCAATCATTAACTGACAAAAGTGCAGACTTTAAAAAAAACGTAGTGTAATGTAAAGTAATATAAACAGTAACAATTATTATTATTATTAGGAGAACTTGAAAAACTATGGAATAAGAAGATATCCTTGAGCAAATTTGTTTTATTAATACGGAAGCAATAGTACCAACGTTTCATTCTTACCAGATCTTAGACTTTACTTATAACAAAATGTTCTTGATATGAGTACGCCCCATTAAAAAATATTTTGGGATATATGCCGAAATTAAAACTATTTGCTGTTTTAATTCAAGCAGAGACAAAAATTCAACCAATCCAGAAACTTAGACGATATTGTAGCTTTATTAACAGCAAAGTAGGGAATAATGGCGGTGTATGCACCTTTAATGAGTATAACAAAAGGTATTAAATTCTACAGAAAGTGATATACAGTTGAGGTTCCGCTAGTTATTAATTGCTAATTACTTTTCTACTTCCTTCTATATATTGTAGATATCGATTTTTTTAATAATATCAGTGATTTCAATGCTAGATCAAGCAATAAAGTTAAAAATGTCCAATTGTAAGTATATAGAATACTGTATTTTAAAACACAGAAATTACGAATGTAGAAGTAAAGTATTAACTTGCAATTCTATTGTCAAAACCAAATTTGTTCCAATAAGGAACACCTTTATTAATTATTCATTAAAATTATAAGTAACAAGTATTGATGCAATATTTTTTTTTATTATTATTATTATATTAAAACTGGTTCAACGAACGCAGTTCAATAAAACACTTTCGTAAATACAATAAATTAATACAATTCGCATAATATTTTCAACAGACAAAGCACCTGCGCGTAGTGGATGAAGTGCTAACTTACACTTCCATTATCAACGTAAAATGTCGAAAATATAATTTTCGAACTTGTATAAAGCCTTGTATAAACTTTTGATCGTGAAGTACCTATAAATTATACACTACCGGTCATAGAAGTTTGGTCAAATGGAAAGCGTTCGTAAATTAAGAAAATGTAGATTGATGTAAATTAAAAACATAAATTTATGACGGTGGAAATTAAAAATTTCTAATATATGTAACGAATATTTTTATATCTATTATACAATAATATGATTTTTTTCGTGGTGATAACAGCTCGCTTAATTCGAGGCATCCTCTCAATTAATTTCTGCAAAGTATCTGTGATCCCCGGTATTGTTCTTCGTCGGTTTGTTTGGTTATTAGTTGGAGCACAACAATCATCTGGCGTAGTTGTCTCATGGGATAGTCTTGGACGCACACCATCTTACAATTCATTCAATTCTTGATATCGACGAATTGCATTGATTCGCCTTCGTGGATGCATAGATCGTTTAGTATTGCCTGGCCGCAAGATATTTTACGCATAAATTTTCATTGATTGTGGATAGTATTGACAGCGAGTAAAATCGGTAACAAATAAGAGCCTCTAGAAAGAAGTTGAGATGCATCTGCTTGGTTTTATGAATACACTGTCTGTAATTTAACAAATTGTTTTTCACTTAATTCCGCGCATATATCTCGGCAAGTTAGGATTTATTGTTAGCAACACATTTCACTTGAATTACAGGCGGATTTAAAACAATAATTAAATTCATAGTTGTTCAATCGACTGAAACTCTGTCAAAGAAATTTTTGTTCCCGGCCAAACTTCTATGATCACTAGTGTATATAATACACAACAATAGGAACGAATACATGTATCGTATTTCTATACAAGCAACTGCGTTTAGTAAACCTCCGCGCGAATCATGGACTATCGCAATTAAAAGAAAAATATGTAATTTATCGAAGCAACGAATCGTAAATCTAATGAATATTTATGGCAAGCCGTCCGCGCAAAAACACTTTTACCGGCGTTATTCTCGTCGTTAAAGGAAACCGTATAAAATATATACGTAATACATATGTGCGTGGACACACGCGTAGAATACGCGCAAATTTCTTCACACACACAATTTACAATAGTGCCGCGAAATGTAATTTAATTTTTTTTAACATAAATTCTGTGAACGCTTTACTTAATTTGCTCAATATTTACATGCGGCCGTTCCGTTTTAGAAAGCGAAAACATCAACTCGTTAGAATTACCGTTATTATCACATTATCTCGCACCATTTTCCATTGCGAAATCATCTATTATTAGCGTGTGCCAAAAGTGTATGAATATGGTAATTCCAGAAATAAAAAGCATGCATTCACACGATAGATGCCTTGAGAAATGTACATTCAGGAAAATATTATTATTGTCTATCAATAAACGTAATGCTTGTATAATTCATTGAAATTTTTACTATTTGAGATTTTTCAAACTAACATCGATATGATAAATCTTTTATTAGTGCAATGAGCAGGTTTATTATTTTAATAGAAGGCTGTTTATTAATTTAGTGAATATCACCTTTTGTAACGTAGCAAAACAAATGTGTTGATGTGCAACTGAAGAATACAACAAAAAAATATTACTACTGGTCATATTCATAACAATGGATAATAACGTTTGATCAAAAATAAAGCTAAGTTCAAAAATACGTGGCAGCATTTAAAAACCACAAAAAAATTGGCACACATGCTTGGCTGTGTAGTAATAAAGCAATACGAAAAATAATTATAACAATTGTAACTTAATTGCCCGTTTTTCTTAAAGTAATTTATTAAATGGGAACTATATTAATAAATGAGCGTGTTCAACCTTTTTTTTCTGGTCTTGTTAGGCCTTTAAGTATCTAAAACTAATTCATTAATATTCCCGTAATTTTTCAACATTATAGTCATATACAGATTGAGAGAGAATCTATAGTCGTTATGTTGGATATATTTGGAGCGGAAGAGATATTTGTCAATTAGTTACAATTGACGTATGGTCGATGTTTCGGTTTTGATATGTTGCGAAAAAAATAACATTTCAACATTAAAACATCAACTGCAACCAACCAACAGACAATTGAGCCATGGCCCAATTTGAGTAATGAACGACTATTCCTTCTGCCGTTCCGAATGTATCCGATCAAGGTAGCAACGACCATAGGGCCGACTCACAGAATATAAGGAAAAAGTAGCCATGTTTGGTCTTTGACAAAATCTAAATTAGTTTAGGCAAACTATGCACCAGTTTAGGAGCATACTGTTCTTCAACGCCTACCTAATTCTGCAAGGTTAGCAGTAACTTCTTGATTATTACACAACATTCTTTTGACCTACTAAGACGTCTTAATGAAATAAGGTTAGCTGCGGTACAATTTTAAGTGCTTCTGCAGTATGTTGATTCAACCAACTCAACTGAAAGTCCGGAATATTTTTCCGTGTAGCTCAACGTCCAGAAGAAGGTTTCTTCTACATAGTAATTGCATACCATTTAATCATCGTCTTCTATAAACAACTTTGCATATAGATTTTGTTCTTAGAGCATATTCTATACACGGTGAAACAAATATGAAGTAAATTTTGAAGGAAAATTTTCTTTAAATTCTAATCATATTTTTCGGAAAGCTATGCATGCGTTAGTGACCTAAACTAACAAAAAAGAAAAAATTCTTCATTCATAAGACAAATGGTGTGAGTAGTAAACGCAACGGCATGATTATTGTTAGACTTGCGATCTTGAATCCAATTGCTTCCTTAATAGATTATATGAGCGAATAAAGATTTATCTAGTGTTTTCCTATCTTGGAAGTTTTGCAAAAAGGTTTTCTTCGATGTAATGCCAGCCATTACTTATTCTTTGTGTGAAATCCTCTTGTTATTTTTTTAACTTTTTCCAAATCGACTACGTATGTTGAAAAACAAATCGTTTCGTTGTTTTAAATGCTAGAATCGTATATAAATCAATAGAGTTATAGTTTATAAAACTATGCAGTTTCAAATGGGATCCTATGAATATTCGAGTAGTATCTGCAAATACGTTCAGAATATCGCCATAGGAGGAACTGCTCAACAGTGTTGAGAAGGTAGAACTACGTTAGTTATCGCTAATTAATAACATATCTATGTATCAGCTATGTACAGTAAGGGATAAAACTATTCATAACGTCTTGAGGTTATAAAGCGACCAATGGAAGGCCTTACACGCATGATTTACATGCTAAGGCTCCTGAGGTTGACTAGCCTTAAAAGCTATTTATTCCATTGGGCCAACGTACAATTGAATTTGCAAATTAAACGGGTTATAATTTTCTAGAGACGGGTTATGCACACAACGTAGTTGCAGGTAACATTACTGGCACCCATCTTGTGAACAATGTTGTTTATGGTGCTGAACAGGAAATTTACAAATTTTATGTGTTTTGCTTATTAACAACTTTAACGTCTACTATTGCCGTTAATCATAAAGGCTAATGAACTGTTTTCCACCATGCGCAGCAAAACGTACCATAAAATAACTAACTGTTACTGGTGCAGTTAATAGTGGTGGCCATGATAATCTAAATCTTGAAAGAATGTAGTATTAAAACGCGAACAAAATGGAAGAATACGCTATAGACAATATGCAATCACAATCTATGGTTATAGTTTGACCTTTACATAATTATAAAAATTGGAATGATTGCAAACGTCCGATTTGGTCCGACGAAACGAGCATAAATAGGCTAAATTCAGTTAGTTGTAGTGTTATAAGAGGTGTGGTTTTAAACCGCAAATACTCGAGAAACATCAACATTTTACGGAGGACTTCCTATGCTGAGGATATATCGGTTTCACCAAACCATTAAAAATATGAAAATTCAATGGATTACTCCATAGTAGAAATGTCTTTCGGGTGATGTCGAGTAGTTAATATTTCACTTGACGTTTCGCTGAAACGTCCTGTCAGCTTCTTCAGAAGATTTCTAAAGACTGCTGTTGTTGTCTTTTGCTGCTCGTTATATATCCTATTTTTGTTCCGCTTTGCTGATCCATAACCGTTCTGCTTTGCTCATCCATAACCGTTCTGCTTTGCTGATCTATAACCGTTCCGTTCCGCTGAACCGCGTCGTTGGTTGTATGACGACTTCGTAGTGCTAACTTCCACGTGTTGCTGATCTTGTATCCATCTTAGCGATTGAAGTTGTTGGTGTTGGATTACTCCAGTTTCACTAATATTAGTTATAAACTATTAAAAAGTATGGTCGTCAAAACTGGCTCCACAAATTAGAAAGATAAGAAGTTATAAAGGCCTAAATGATACTATTTTCTTTATTTGAAGCACGGTATTCACCAAAAACAATTGCAATTAAGACATCAATTGCTTCTTACCCTGAAAGTCTTTAAAAGCAAGATCTATAATGTTTGCAATAAATTTAGAAAGTTGTTCGGTTGGTAAATTGATGCAAGAAGTAATTGGTCTAAGGGGATTAGCTATAAACTTCCAAATCCTACATTTAATGCAAAACAACGATCGAAAATATAAATTTTAAGTTTTAAAAAGGAATTGAAGTACTTGATTGTCCTCTTAATTCTCTAGAATAATCCCTTCGGAATAGGTCTGATGTCTCATGGTAGGCCAACTTTTGATAAGCAAATTGCTATTGCTATGAAGAACGCTAGTAGTGTTAGTGTTAGTGGGAAAAGATTTATGAAAAGTTTTTACTAAAACCATCTTTATTATCGAAGGCTAGAGTGGCTTGAAAATAAATATCGTAAAATTTTAGTAACAACTGCCTTGTCGATTTATTTTTATTTATCGTATTTCGTAATACAACATATAGAGCTTAGAGAAACGTTAGAGAACAACTTGCGCATATAAATAAATGCATGAACAGTTTTGCCCCTCACTGCAACTGCATCATTCGAAAGAATTGGATTAACGTACTAGCATCCGATACACGTTTACCTTGACTGAAATAATACGTCGGTGTGAAATACACATCCGCGCTAACTGATATTGCATTATACTTCTTCATCGTCGTCTTATTTGCCAATTCTATGGTGGTGTCATTACGCTATTAAATCTGGTGCAGAAGTATCTCGAGGCGCGGTGTATATGTAAATTGCCTTCGCAATTTAATGATACACATTAGAACCGATTTTTTAGCTGTCATAAATGGCCTGTCCGTTCACGGAAGATTTCCTACTACTTCCAGGGACGTAATTTTGAAGCAATTGCGCCTTTACGAGCGCTGGCATTATTGCAAGCTATTTTTATCGGCTATCGGCAATGTAGGGCACTGCCGATGCGAGTATCCGAAGAAAATGGACTTTCGAACATCTACGTGAACGTACATTACTTACGTAAATGCAATCTAGATGAAAGAGAGTCTATATAGCTGAGCAAAAATTGTCTTTGACTTTAGTTACGTTTCCTGGGTGGTGCCGCCGCTCTATGCGTCTTTTACCGGCAGATGATATTTTTTCATTGTTCCGCAAACGTATTATTTAATACAGAGAATTTAAATTTAAAGGACAGATATTACATCCTTTTGTGGGAACTCCACGAAGCGATGACAAAATTACATATTCCATTTTTACATTTTGCTTCCGATGTAACTTTCTCTCTGATTCAAGGGATGTCGCGTTTATTTAAATTGCGTTTTAATATTTTGAAATGTTTGCACATTTTTGGTGGATTATAATTATATTCATCGAATATGGGATTTAAAACAAATATATGTGAAATCTCTCTAAATTAACACGAATTTATGTAAATAAGCAAAATCTATAAAAATTGCTGTACGGTGCCGTTCAGTGAAGTTCGGTCACACAATAAAAATCTATTATATCACACTGTATACAATTATTAATACATAAAATTAGAAAAATATTAAGCATAAACTCTTTTCTAAGAGATTAAAGCCATAAATTATCATGTAAAGTAGAAATATTGCGACAACCACAATAAAGTATCTTTTATTCTCATTCCAAGAATTTTTCGAAAGTACCGATCTTTTGAAACGGGTCGTTTGGGGATTATTAACGAACAATACATTTAGGAAATATACCGCAGCTATCACTCTTGTTTATTTATCGCTTGCGTAAAGATATAAATTTGCTTCATTTTACTATTGAACGTGTGTTGGTGTGCATCTGTCGTTTTTGCGCGAAAGTTCTAAGAAAATTTACTTCAAAATGGCACGTGGCAAGCCTACCAGTGTAGAAAAATGTTCACGCATTATTACGCTGTTTGAAGAAGGATATTCGGGGCGACAAATTGCTGAAAAAATAAATATGAGAAGTTCAACAGTAAATGACATCATAAAGCGATATCGGACAACTGGAACTATAGAAATCGTGTTCGTTCTGGAGCATCTACGAAAATAACAAAAGCTGAAGATTTGAGAATTGTGTTATTAACATGAATGGATTAATATTCCACAATACGTTTTAACAAAACTTATCGAAAGAATGCCTAGAATAGTTCGAACGGTGATTAACAGCAAAGGAGATTATTTCGCTGAAAAAAAAATATAATGTTCAGTGTTATATTAGGCCAGAATAACTTCTTATTTATTTATTTTTGTCTTTTTTACCTGTACATACAATAAAATTGCATTTTGTTTTTAGTTTCGTTTGTTTCTGTAACCTTTTCATGTTTTTTACTAACCGACCGAACTTCTCTGAGCGGCAGTGTACATGTCCTGAAATATTAACATAAAATGCCAATTAGGTGCACGTATTAAAAGTACAGCGTATTCCAAATAACACCCTAAAACGATCAAATAGGTGTAAATGAAAAAAATGGAACTTATGGTGGCCTTCACGAATCCGAATCTGTCGAACTGCGCACTGTCTCATGGATTTTTGTTCATCTTTTTTGCAAACAAGTGCGTGTTAAAATTTCGTTTGAATTGCTGCACGTTGCTTTTTCAAATTGGTTTTTTATTGTTTGAAACCAGACTGCTGCTTGCTGTGAATTATCTACGGATTTTTATCTGGAACCTACAAGTTTGAGAAGTCGGTAGTCTAGTGCTTTTCTTGATGTTGGTTTGGACTTTGCTGGTGACAATGTTTTCAGTATATCGGCAAAAGATTTGGAATGGTCGGCCTTCGACTCAGTATTCGTGCTTTTGAAAACCTATTCGTTTTTATCGTCTGAACTTTAGCCATACCAAACACGTTGGAACCTGTTTTTGACTAGATGCATCACTTCAAACTTGTATGGGAGAGGTAACTGTTGCATCAGGAATTTTGCAACAATTAAGGTTGCAGTGAGATTTTTTTATTTTCGTTACATTCCTGACAATGTTGAAAGTACACATTTGAGCCCACATTTGAGGTACTGACGATATTTAACGCAGATACCTTTGTATATTTTTTATTCCTCAAACATACTCTAAAGATCAATGTAATATTGTTTCGTGGTATAAAAGAACAGTCCGCCTACTGCTTGGCGAGTCTTGCAATGGATTTGTACATGCACAATACGCCTGTAACGCTTCCACTTTCGCAGCAAGATATCTACCGTCTTTTCTAGCAAAAATATAAAGTTGCGATGATTAAAACTATTAGGAGAAAGTTATGTCCGCGCGCTAACAATAATAAAACCAACAACAGCAATAATAGAGAAATATTGAGCTTTAGGAAGTTGGGAGTTCCACGTATTATTGCGACGAAGCACATATGTTGTACATAGCGCAGAATCTAGGAAATAATTTGGAATGTGCTATTTAACGATAGGTTGTAGTTTTCATAAACTATCAAGTGCGATGTTCGTTATGTAAAATTAAAATAAACAAGGGTATGTGCATATACCGGACGACGTGGCTTGTAATTACCCATTCACGCGATGAGAAACTAGACTACATCGTTCAGTATGTGTATATAATGGTTTTGCTCTGATTGTTACATATTCGAAAATGGTATTAAGTCGTATTACTTATGGCGAATACGCTGCTGCAATGCTGGAGAACTAGTTGCGCAACGTCGCTTAAACGGTCAAATGGCCAAATGGTTTTTGAATTAGTAATTTATGTTTATTTACTTGTAATCTCAATGATAGCGGGTTGCTAGTTAACTCTGAAATAATGTTTCGCGTTTTTAATGCAGTATGTGAGCTCTGACATTGATTTTTTTGAATTTCTTATTTAGATAATCGAGTAAATCGAGCGTTTTACATAACGGGCGTGGCAAATATCAATTTAGTGAGTCTGTACATTTTTTACGTTTTAAATTATGAAAATACAATTTCATATCAATATCACAAAATTTTAACGTGCGCAATTTTCGAAAAACTTATTTATAATTTGTAATTGGTGTAATTTCCATGTGCCTTAGCCTTGAGTAATTCTGAAACACTATTTGGCAACAAACCCAATGTTACTCCATTCCATTCCTGTGCTAGGATTCTAACACTCGCCTGCACACTAATAAAGAAGCACGGGCAACCCGGCAACATTCAGATTTCGATACCGGCGTACATTTTCGGCGCTTCGGACACTGTGTAGATGTGCATGTATGATGGCACAAAAGCAAGCTTGGACGATACGCCATAAACCTGCACGAAAATGAGCCTTGTGTACATAGCCCATACCTTTTCGTCGCTTGCCAGCCGTCTAAGTATACTTTTGTCCCATCATACATACATAAGATTTGTTGATAATGATAGCAAGGACTGTGGCGTAGTATGGTAAATAAGATTTGTTACCACACAGTAAGGTCAAATCCACGTTCATTGTTTTTGCCAAATATATAGACTCATCTGCAATTTTTTTTTTTAATTTGTACTCATTCTGAAATTATCCTGAAAATTCAGGATAATGGCACCTGTCACCAAATATGTCTTTTTGTGCCAATTTACATTAAACTTTATAAATAAATAATTTTGCAGGGAGAACACTGAAGTGGTTAAACTATCCGGTCAAACTCATGTCCAGACTTTGTATTGATCAATTCAGCATTTTCAATGCGCCTTTGGATATTTCGGATAACTTAAAACTACGCTATTGATACGTTCTGGATTTTTTTTCTCTTAAAGAATGAACTGCTTTTAATGTTCACTAAAACTGATAAGCCCTACCGTGTTTTTTTTTTTTATTTGTAACGTCCAAAAAGCTTAAACTTTAATTTGTCACTTCAAAGTATTCTATTCCACATTTCGAAGTCCAGCTCTTGTATTACGTATCGTATTTCAACCCTTACTATTTATTATCATCGCGAAAAAGTGATTATGGCAATGTAATATGACACTATATTGTTATCATTTATGGAGGTGTTAAATCTATGTCGGTAAATTTTTGCCGCTCTCGCGTTTATTCCGCGAATTTTTAAATTTATTTCGTAAAGCAATGTTTTTGCATTTAAGGACCTGCAAGAGACTTGCCGAGGACCTCGGATTAGTCCCTAATTCTTTTTTATTTAATAACAACACAGTCAGAAAATTTATTCACCAACTTGCAATTATTATCTCAATTTTTTTGGAATCCCGGATAATGGTAATTTCATTAATGATTGTAATTCACCAATTAGGCATTTGCAATAAAAAGTAAGATTTACGGGGTTTTTCGAATTTTCCCCCATTGAAGCGCTATTTGAATAACATTATTAATATCGTTTTTCCTTTTTTCCAGCATTCAGAAGCAACATGTCCATCACCAACCAAGCTCCTAACTTTTAGACGTAGGAATACGTCTAGACTGCCGGAGCCGTCCTTGAAGCCTTCCAGTTTTACTTTATGGGGTACCGGATTCATCAAAATTGGCGATTTAGGAAAAACAACATCGTTCCAAATGAAAAACGTCCCCAAGTGCTCCACCCTACGCGATCAATTTCTAGTTGCCATTGAGAGTTCAGTTGATATAAGAGAACATTTCTCAGGTTTTTTACACGTGGGCACCCAAAGCAATAGCAATTTCGTAACCTGGAATAGACGTTGGTGTACCCTGAACGATACAGAATTGAGATTATGGAATGATCCAACTGAATGTGGCAATCCTGTTGAAATAATAGATCTGCAATCATGCATAAATTCTTGGATATCCGTCGTGGAGAGATCAATTTGTGCAAGGTCAAAGACGCTATTATTAGAAGCTAAGGATGGTAGCCGCCGAGTAATACGGTACTTATTAAGCGCGGATACCATTGGGGATATGAAGAAATGGGAGGAGAGACTTAATTCTGTCATATCATCGCTGAGGTCATGGCATTGCATGAAATATCGTTCTTCCTCGGAATTAGATGAAACTTCGTTGTAATTGTTTATAATTTTTTGACTGGTAATAAATATTTATGTTTTATTGTTGACTATATTACGTGATGTTAGAAATTTATATGTTGAGTATAGTTTTTATGTACTGATATTATTAAATATGAAAAGTCAAATAAATTAGCTAAATTTATTGAGAAGTGATCTCCATATATTGTATTTACGCTACGATATTATTGTGTATATAAATATAAATAAATTTTTGCGTATAAATTTTGGTTTTTAATTTTAATGGCTGCAGTATAACAATTTCAAATTAACTGCAACATTATTCACTAAAAAAACATAAACCGAAGACATTTTTGTGGTTCGTAATATCATTGGATATCTTGCTAT
The DNA here is from genome assembly GCA_902654985.2 of Oryctes borbonicus. Taxonomy (NCBI): domain Eukaryota; kingdom Metazoa; phylum Arthropoda; class Insecta; order Coleoptera; family Scarabaeidae; genus Oryctes; species Oryctes borbonicus. Next base: position 11,722,783 of record LR736861.1, on the reverse strand, counting down.
AGATAAAATGAAAGCAATCCTTTAAAAATAACTTCCTTCCAAATTAAAGCAAATGATCGTTGGATTTGGTGGCGTTTAAAGTTAACATAATTTTTATGTAATTTTATTAAGTTTAATAACCTGATACATAAAGCTCAACTTAATGAAAAATACGTAGTTATATTTATTTTCTGCTACTGTTACTTCTTCCGGGTTTCGCCGTGCGTCAAAACTTTCGCTCGATGTTTCGCCCTTCATGCTGACGGCTTCTGACTGAACTGAATCAGTAGCAGTTATACTGGCCGTGAAAGCCTACGCAGTGTTAATGTATATATTCATATACAGGGTCCGGCAATCAGTACCGGTGATTTTTTAGTTGACTATTGATCGAAAACCAGCTACTTCTCAAATATGCGTCATTTTCGTACTGTCTGGTGTCTAAGTTACCATGGTTTATTTTATATTAAATCAACGAGTGTTCACTGTTGAGAAGTTTTTTTCAAACAGAACCTCGTGCAGACGCAAATACTTTAGATGTGAACTTCAAGTTCCCGCACACTCGGTATGTCGTATCGCCCGGTTTTGCTACATAAATTAAGTGATTTTTCACCAATGACGAAGCATGAGTTCGGTTAACTAACCAAACTCATGCTTCGCTCTTAGATACGAACGTTCGTATCAAAGAGCGTTCATTTTTTGACCTGTTTTCAATCATATTTTTAGCTCCTGATTTAAAAATCAGTGGTATTTTCGTCTTTTTTCATTCGTCCGGAAATGATTTGCGTCCAGTAATGTTGCTATAAATAACTTTGAGGGGGACCATCAAACAATTAATGCAGTCTCAACATAACAAGTAAAAAGGACGAAAACAAACTCGTAGTATTACTAAAAAATATATATTTCCTCCTACAACACCAAATCACAGCACATACCTCAGTTTACATAACAACTACTTCCGACAGGCGCCCAGACGCATACCAACCTCCGCATCTTACTAACCGTTAAATTGGCGGCAAATTCAAATTGATGGTGAGCAACTGTTAATACTGGATATTTCATAACAGGCTGAACAGTTATTAATAAGTAAGCCTGCAGAAACGAGTTGTGCTTCACGAAATTAGCAGAGACTAGACAGATTCGTGTTATTCGTCTCACAAGAATGGGTTCGTGTTGCCTACTGGTTTTCCCAAGAGTCGACAAAACACGAGTCTGTCTAGTTTCTGATAATTTCGTGAAGCAGGCTTAGTTATTAACATAACTATAACAATTGATGACAAATCTATTGGATTGTTAGTGTAGTATACAAGGACTGTGGGGTAGTATGGCAAACAACAAAAGTAGCGGCACACTCGAAGATGCGTCGATTCATTACCGTAATTCGGCCAACGTTAGGGACAACTTCGCTGCTGTACGAAGAAGATTCTTCGTACAGCAGCGACGCAACATGCAGCAGCCCAGAAGAAGCTCCATACAATTGAGAGCGAAGCGTTGGCATTCTCTCGATGCGGTTTCAACCCGGAAACCCAAATTCTTTAAAAGAAAACAACGACCGCGAAAGTCTACAACAACCTATAATAAACCTTATTACACCAAAGTCGATATTATTTTTTTTAACACCTTAAATTGATTCATCAAACATTTTAATGAATACATTTTTTTTATTGCGTACTTTCTGTTATCGGCTCAGTCTTAATTAGAAACTTTCATTCTATTTCGTTCTACGTAGATCGATTTATTCAGATGAACAGTTCATACACGAACAAGGAGTAGTAGCAGGGTGTGCGGATAATGAATAACTTCCATGTCTGAGAGTGGTCGACAATTCCGTATAATTACCTGTTACATTCTTATACTACGTGTAATAAATAAATTCAGGAGAGAAATTCAGTTTGATGTTTTTTTATTTCGATAGTAGGTAACTCAAAAACTATTTATTGAACTATTTTTATGTGGTGACGGCCCAACGGGGTATATGAGCTTTTAAAACTAGTCATATCCTCAGGAAACTTTCCTATATAAATTGTTCCTTGGGTTTATTATTGTCACCCCCTCGCCGTAAAGGGTGAAGCATGCGAATGGCGACCCGAATGTATACCGGACTCATTAAGAAAATTTGATCCTAGTGGGGCTCGAATTCAACACACTACTGAACCTAAGTGCTTCATATTTTAGAGAACAAAAGTAATACATTTCAAAAACAAACTTATTGTATTTGAGTAACCCAATGCGCAGAAAAGATCATCTTCCTCCGAAAACGCTGGAAAACTTCTGCATTTGGAGTGCAGTATTGTACAACTAAATATTGATAGCTTACTGGCTAAATGTTATGGACATCCATTCTTTTTCAGAGTTCAACATGAAAAATGTTGTATCGCGAGAGTTATATGGATTTTAAAAACAGCAACGACGTTATTGGATAAACAAGTTTCGACAAGGCATGTGGGTCTAGATCACGAGTGCTAAAAAACATAAGTTTCGGCAACAAGACTTACTTCAAAAAATGCGAAATTAATTTCTTCATTAATTTCAAAAACATTGCTTAATGTATCAGTTTGGATCCTAGAACGGCAACATTATGGAATTAGTCAAGATTTGAGGAGAGAAAATATTTGGTTTTGAGTCGAGTGTAAAGTTTCGAACCAAGATATTGAAGAACAAACATCAGAGTACAACTTTTCACTGAAAAGTTGTACTCACCTTTCGTAAAAGTCGACCATAAATATTTAATAATTTTTAATGTAGCTTCAGAAGCAGGAGTCTGGAAAGGTCAAATCTGGCGATCTAGCAGGTTAAACAAGCGGTCCATAAGGAACTTATAGATCGTTTGTCTCTGACAAAATTCGAAGATCATCTAGATGATACACCCCTGGAAATACGTCACGATAAGTGATTTCAGCAAGATAGAGCACCTCTCCACAATGCACGCAACATCAGAAATATTCTAAATGAAAAGTTTGATACAAAACGGATAGAATATGGTGACTCCATCAACTGGCCAACAAGATCTCCAGATCTCTCTATTTATAGATTTTTTTGTTGGATTTTCTGAAACAAAAGGTTTATGATACTTGTTCACAAAGTCTTGACGATCTTAAAATTGTATTCGTGGGGCCTGTGGTCAAATAACACAATACATGTTGCAAAGAGCGAGAAAAAACGTAGAACGCAAATCTCGAGAATGTTTTGCAAACAACGGAGGCCACGTTGAGCAAAAACTATAATTATGAGTTGAAATTTTAAACTTAATTTACATGTCAATAACGTGTGAGTAACACGTTATTGACACTCTTATGTTGTGTTCGTTAACAATCAAGACATCTGCTGCCACAGCTAAAATCAAACAGACTGTATAAGCAAATGTGAAATATTTTCGTAAAATGCTGAACTTTTGGAAATTCTGCTCTGGTGGAAGAAAAAATATTGTATGTTAGTAAGTCCCTTTGGCGGTCTCGGTTTCGTCTGGATCTGCGAACCACATCCTCGGCCGCAAAACTACACTTACGCCCCTTGCAACATAAATAACTATTCTCAAAATGGGTATATCCCAAACCTATCATACACTATATCATCTAACTTACATATATAAGGAGGTTACGCAGACAACTAAAAATATGCGCGGAGCTCTATTGAAATAGGAATGTTGGTATCTATTTGCGATACAATGAAGAGAACCATATAAACTATTTTGAAAATATTAATACCGTCCACCAAATTGCAACAGATCATTGTCATGCATGACGTTGCATAGATGGATATTAACCACTTTCAAGTTTTAAATCTATTATAAAACATCCTAACCAAAAAATATAATGCTAAGATAGCTTAGCTTCCTCACGGCATTGATGGACTAATTCACGGCAAACGCAACAAAAGGAGAGAAAAAAATACACTCACACACGGACATGTTTCTGCCTACCCGGCGCCATCACCGTGGTTTCGAGAGTATTTTTTATCTATACCTTTTATCGCTGTTGACTCACAATTAATGCTACAACTTTCAAAACGACAAACTCGACATTTCTTGACGCCCTCTAGCGCCAAAGAAATGCATGCCTGCCGTTCAGGAAGCAGCTCTCCTTTTGTTGCGTTTGCCGTGAACTATTCCATCAATACCATGAGGAAGCTAAGCTATCTTAGCATTATATATTTTTTGGTTATTGTTTTTAGGCATTTTCTGATGTGTTCTGTTTATAAAACATCTTGTATTTGTTCCAAACATTGAAGGAAGTTGATCAATTTTCGCCAATCTCCATTTTTTGACTATACCTTTTGCAATAAAGGTGTTGCTTTTACTAACCAAAAATTTATAAAAGTTATAAAACTTTTTATGATGATATTTATTGTATACAAAATATTCTTGAATCCTCTCACATTAAGTTTTTCATTTATTTGTGACACGCGGTACGTCTTCTACTTGCATTGTTCATATTCTCAATCAGTTTCCACTAATATTAAATTAAACATATTATTACACACGCTTAAAACAAAATACATCACATAATATAATCTATTAGACGATTGTATATTGACGGCTAAAAGCAGTAATTTACCCACCCATATAATTAATATTACATAAATGCTTCAAGACTGTATTTCGTCGACGCATTTCCTAAAGATGACGAAATATCTATTTAACGCCTATTTTGTTTGCCTTTTTTAGAATTTAAGTAACGATATCCTTGCGTTCACATACGCCTATATAAGTTAAAAGTTCTTGAAACGCTTCAATCGATACTTGCAGTAATAGGTTGCAATCGGACGGATTTCCATGCGGCGATTTTGCGAAATCATTTTATTCTCTCAGTGCCCTGCTTCACGCAATCAAGGTTATATGAGAATTAAGTATTGGAAGTTTAATGTGCGGTATCTTTACGTATTATCTAATGATCTTGAATAGATGTGCTCTACTCCAAGTGTTGACCATATAACCTATAAGCAATATTTCAAGGGAACATAGTTGATCCGTTCACTTAGAAAAAAAGGAAAATCGTAAACTTTCAAAGGATACCAGATATTAAGCACGCCGTAAATAGTATAAATCGCTAGCTGAATATAGTCGATTTAAAATTATTGATACATAGAAATAGATAAACATGTATTTTTGTCCAACAGCTCGTAATTCTCTCAGCAACGTTGATCTTATTTCGTCCATTAGAGTGGGTCAATAACGATTGAATATCGAATTATATAGGATGTCTCTAAAGTTTCGCTAAAGCTTGTTTTCCTATGCTTCCTGAACAAAGTGCCTAAAAACAAAAATTGCTGTGGAAAAGGATTAATGCAGCGGTTAATTGTAGCTTGGATCTCTTTCCTAGAGTAATTATTGCGGCTCAAAGGATATGGAAATGGTCATTTGGATAAGAGAATTGATTTCGATTTTCGGTTGGATGATGCTGTGAGAGGTCATTGAGATATCTATTTGTGTGCGTGAGCTTCCATAAACGGAATGTTTCATCGCACCGTCAGAACGCCGGTATATGAGAACATCTAGAAAAGGAAGACTTTGGTGGTGAAGCGCATGGAATCATGTTGGGAATTCAGAAACGATAGGAAATTGTTTATAGATTCGGCCAGATGAACCCAATTCACTCCCTCAAGAACTAAACCGTAACACTGAAACTCTGATCCGCAATAATTAACCTAGGAAAGATATTCAAGCTACTATTAAACGTCACATCAACCCTTTTCCACAGCAACTCTCCTCATATAATCCTAATTTCCGTACGCAAACGTATTTAAGGTGTCGAATAAGTTGTAAAATGGAGAAGTGTACTGGTGAATATATTTGAATCAATCAGCATGAGTGTCACCTAATTCCCTAGATGGGGTCACCCCATTTGAAAATCGAAAAGAGTGGTAACAAGTTACTTTTAAAATACCTTTCCTCCAGCTTCAGCAGCTGTGAACGTAGAAATCACGTCTTCAAAAATTAATATTTCGGGTGTCTCCCCAATATCGCAAGATTGTTCAATCTCGTGTTACTCATTGTAGATCTTAAACACTTCTTAATTAACTCTTATAAAATATAAGATTCCATTCCGAAATAAATTTTTATAAACCTAAAGTTAGCTAATCGATCGAAGGATCTAGAAGAAGTTTTTTTTCTAATACTCCGTCATAAAAGACAGCAAATTTGAATACGGCTATTTTGAATTCCTCCGTCGTTGCTGATAGAAGAGTATTTGTCTGGGGTATTGAATTGGTCAATATTTTAACATATCGTTTTAATTTTCCTTTCCGTGTGAGGTCGACATCTATGGCATTTTCACCAGCCATTCGTTTCTTACGACAAACTCTTCGTTCTGATGAAGAAATGTGAAATTATATATAACTGCCTTCACTAAACAAAAATTTCTCTAGATTTACAGTAGGAATGTCATCGAAAAGTAGCCATGCAAATTTGACAGAATCACAAAACACCTTTAGCTTTTTCGGAAAAATCTCACAGATTTATCTTTCTTTGATGGAGGATACTAGTCTTTGATTTTCTTTACATTTGCTACTGCAAATTTTTTACTAACGTTCCATACGCAACTTTTATTAATGACTCACACGTTGTAATATTCAAATAAAGTTAGGCCGTCTATGTGATGGCAAAGATATTGCCCTCTAAGGGCAACTATCTATTGCAGAGGTTATTTTCCATTGTAAATAATTAATAGATAGTAGCTACATAACAGCAAATTATAACAAATCGAATCTAGTTTGTTTGGAAACCTTTTAGGGTCTCGCATAAAGTGTTTGAAAGAGACGTCACTACTTTTCTTTCCTATTGTTAAACGTGGTAGTTTAATGAAATTTTATACTTGCTGGTGTTTATGATTTAATGCAACTTGCTGATGTAATGATTTGATTTGTTTTACTTCATATTCACAAAGATAATAAAAATCATTGTAAACATTCTTCATTTTTCCAGTTATTTCAAATTAAAGTTGCATTAATGATAATTGTCGTAAATTACATAAAGGCAAAGTTTCTTTAAGTTCAAACTTAATATCCCTAACACATTGTAGCAAATCTTAAAAATTAGAAGCGCCAATTTACTGCGCAACAGATATACCACACTAAAACGAATATATTCCGTTCACCACCTCCACGCCTATTTCTACATAATCCAATTTTCCTTGTGTAACGAGATGCAGAATATTTATGTATCCTTTCGTGAGGAACTTGGTATGATCTCCGTGAGATAGCAATACACCGGTATAATATTTACGTAACGCACATTTTTCCGTTGACCATTAATTACAAGCGATTTGTTACTATACGAAGGGGTCATTATTATTATAGATCAGTTCGCAATGGTCTAGTGAATTTAGGAATTCTTATTCTAGGTAATGCATGAAAGTACTCTGCAGTAGGTTTACTTACCTCTGTGTAACATGCACATACATATCTCCACGACGTTGGTTCGGTCCCCACCTGGGCGTGTGTTATACCTTCCCAAATGACGCGTAAAAATAGTATAAATAGTTGAAATACGCGAACACCAAGTTCAGTAATAAAACCGTTTTCCTTCGAGATAATTCATCCATAAAATTGTTTGGTTGGGAGTAAGTATCAGATGAAGTCAAAGAAACGAAATGAAGAAAAGATCAAATAAAACAACAACCTTAAATAAAAGATAGATAAAGAATAAAAAGTCGTTGTATACCTCAATTAGCCTTTATGAACTGCACCTGGTTCATATTCGAATGCCATTACAATCCTAATGAATTAGCAATATTAAGAAGGGAGTACAACGAACAGTAAATTATTGTATTTTTTTGTTTCCTTGCAGATACAATGCTCAAACTCTTTGTCATTACGGCTTGTGCCTGTAAGTATAATTTCATGGATTCTATTAACACATTAACAAAATATATCGTTGAATATAAACTAACTTTTGCAATGAATAAAATCATTTTATCCGTAATACCCTTGCCCTGAACTTTATTTTTGAGCTCTTCTCTATTTCGCCAGTTGCTGTGGCCAACTGCGGGAAGAGAGAAATTTCTAGTAGTGACAATGACGTATCCGCTGGAGGGCATTTAGAAACGATCGCCCTTATCGATGCTGGTAGTCATGGAGGTTATGGAGGTGGTGGTAAAATTGGTTTTAGTGTTGGCAGTGGTCTAAAAGCAATCGCTTTGGGTTCCGCTGAACAAGCGAATACCGCCGTTGTCAACCAACACACCGCTGCTAGACAAGCGGCTTTCGCCGCTCAAAGCACATTGGCGCAAGCAGCTGCGGGAGTAAGATATACGCAATGTGTTTCCGATAAATGAATTAAATGAATATTTTTCTCCATTAGGCAGCTGCTACTGCACAAGCAGCTTTAGTTGGCAAACAAATCCTAGTCCAAAGATTACAAGCGGATGTTCAGGAAGCCCAATCTGCACTTCAAGCCGAAATTCAACAACTCCAACAAGCCCAACGTTCGGCCGCCGCATCCCAACAAGCTGCGCAATTGGCGCAGCAACAACTAAATGCGTTAAACGTTGCACTTAACTCTGCCCAGGGAACGGCAACTCATGCCCAACAGGCAGCGGAGGAATCAGCCGCCGAATTCGGAACCCAGCAAGCTATGGTCGGGGCTGCAGAACAGAGATTATCGTCGCTAACGCAACAATTACACGCAGCGCAAGTAGATTATCAGGCTACGCAAGCTGCGGCACAGAAAGCGGAAGGCGCGGCTCAAATCGCCCAGTCTAACGCTGCTCATGCCGCAGACGCAGCGTCAGAATCAGCTTCCGGGGCTGCTCTAGGACATTCGATATCTGCTGGTGCTTTGCATGGTTTCACATCCGTAGGTCTCGGAGGATACCACTGAGTCTGATTGATTTAATTGTTTTATAATTTTTAATATTTTATATTTTTGTATTATATTATTTATGTAAAATAAACGCGATTGATATAAAAATGTATATTCATCTTTATCTCAATTAAATAAATTCGTGCAAACAGTATTAAGAAATTCGCAGGATATAAGCTCGTAAAAGAAATTACATCATACTCGTACGTAATGTTATACTACAGACGTATTTGTCAATGGAAATGAGCTAAGTGATTAATTAAAAAGCTTTTGTATATACACATTCTCTTTGCCCCACTAACATATTTCTAATTAGTGGAATGAATAGAATCGTAATTTTAAGCGTAATTGAGTAATCAACTGTGATTAGGTATTAAAGTCTACACAAATCATTTCCGAGAGTAAGGACGAAGTACATGCAGATATCGCATTACGCTATACTTTTAATGGAATAGATCGGGAATTGATATGGCAAAATTTATGTGCGTTAGTATTAATAAAATCAATAACCGTGAAAACAAGATTGCAAAGAAGGAATTTACATGGTTTAGTACGATTCTGAACTAAAATGTTCTTTAAGTCTTTAGGAATTCGAAGAAAAAATACATACTGTGAATATGTACTGCATAGTTTCTATATTTGTATTTGCAGCCTTATCCAGCTGCAACAAAACCATAAAGGAGTTTTTACTTGTAAACTTGTTCTTATTTTAATTCCAGTATGCAAGGAAAACCAAAATTGAACGAAAGGAATTTAAATTTAAAGTAATTTATAACAATTTATCATGATACCGATAAATGCCATTATTTTAGCGATACCGAAACAAAACTAAACCCGATAAAATAGTTAAAATATCACTATTAGATCGTAATATGGCAAAAGAAAAATTACCCACAGATCAAGAATTGCTAAAACAACGTTTCTGAATATAGTCAAAAGATTAACAAATACCAACAAAAAGTTGTCCTTGATTCAAAACAAAAACAGTATGCTCGAAGAAGTCCAATAAAACAATGCCACCTCCAGTGTATTCAGTGAATTATTTTAGAAGCAAAGATGGTTTTGCTTTTGTTTGGAAACGCATAAACACGTTTAGTGCTGGTGCTTTAGTCAGAGACGCTAGAAAATTAATTTCGTAGCGTTTTCTTCAAGACTTTGGTGTTATACGACATTGAAGTGTTCCGAACTTCATGCTCCAGGTAGATGATTCCAACCAGCAGAGTCGTGAAAAAAATAATTTTCAGGAAAAATGAAAACATGTAGTGGTTACATTAGAGCCCAGACCTCAAAGTTTAAGAATGTAGGGGAATGTTTTAAAATATTTCAACAAGAGTAGCATGATTTCATAAATTTTATTAGCAATTTATGCTTGTTGTAATATAGGCAAAACACGACCATTGTTCTTTACTAACTTTTAATGTGGCTACTTTTATTTTTTAATACGTAGGTAGTATCATTTGATGTTATTTATTAACTCTTGTGTGTTTGGATTGTACTACTTTATGCATTGCTTTAGGGACAGGACAGGATCAAGATTTCAAACACGTTTGAAATTTGATGGATGATAGTCGGGTATGCGCAAATGGATTAGGAAAGCCGCGGCCTACAATTATTTTACACGATGCACAATTTCTCGAAGAATCATGCACATAAAAATTATGCATCGCGGAAATCAGCTAGCTAGCACTTACTTTTGCAGATTATTGCAGAACACAAGCAATAGCATCTCATGGCAAAAAGAGGAAATTCAAAAATACAAAGTACGCATACGCCATGCATAATTGTGTACATAATTATGGGTATATACAAGCTGTTCTATAGGGATTAAAGCTTTAAAGGAATTGTTCAAATTAATTTCCGCCGTCATGAACACCTGGACAAATGGATTTCTTCGGATTCGATATGATCCCCGTAATAATAATATTTCTTAAGTTTTCTAAATTTCTAGATTGTGAGGAATAACACATAACAAGTACTGTAGGTCCCTAGCTGTAAAATTCTTCTCTGTTTTCTGTCCGCATTTTGCAGTTTTCTATCCCATTTTCCCTTAGATCGTTTGGAACCATCCATCTTGTTTCTGCGCACCCTTTTTTAGCACTCTTAATGTGCGTGTTTTCCCTTCTTTGTACGTATTTTCCGGGCTTTAACATACTGTGTGACTGTAAGTTCCCTATACAAATCCTCCAGTTCGCGATTTTCGAAAAATTCAAACATTTTCACAAAGCTTTTCTTTCCCCTGTCTTCTTCCTTTTTTGTCATTGTCCACGTCTTTTGCGCCATATGTCGGTTTTATTATGTTGCTTAACGCTCTCATGGATTTGTCTCCTTTTGTTAATCTTGCCGCTATTTCTGATACGTCACCTCCCTCTTCTATAACGTAATTTAGGTAAAATTAAAGTGCGGTTCAAATACTGCCACGCGCTTGGCACTTCAGAGAATTAATGATAGATTATGCAATGTTTAATCCTTCCGGAAGACATTTCCAGAAGGTCGATTGTACATGAGGTTTGAACCTGCTAGAAGGATTTATTCTCCTTGTAGCACGATATTTCTTACAGGACTATGGGAGAAACGGATTACGCCAACATTTTCAGTAGCGACGTTGGAATTTGTTGTCCCAAACCTCGTTAACAATTTTTTTCAATAACTTTTTTCACTACCCCCCAATACTTAGTACTTGAATAATCATCCCCAAGCAGAGATTTTCGAGAATACGCTCAAGTTGAGAAGATTCGCATTAAATGAAGTAACTATCCGATTGTTTTTGGCTGAGCTAATAGATGTTTCGTTTCATATGTAATTGGGCCTGATATTCTGTTTTTCCGGTAGGATCCTGTACAACACAACAAGTTAGTAGTCGGTAACATATTAACATGACTGTATATAACATTTGTAGGCATGCACGAGGGAATTTTATAAAGAGATAGTAATAGCAGTTTTAGCAACAATTATTTATCTCTCTCATGTAATTGTGTCAAATTCATTAAATATTTCTAGGATCGATTTAAGCATTGTACGTATATGATGTAAACGTTTCTAATTACTTAACTGGTTAGGTAGGTGTGTAATATTTGGTAAAATAGTGCTGTACTACATTATATAACAAAATCCTACGCTTTGTCGCGTAATTATTCCATTTACCGACATTAATAGCAATCGATACTTTATTGCAATAGCTGTATACTTACTATAATTTTAAAGAAATGTAAGGTATGTACGTACGTTACTTTTAAAATACTAAAACACTTCAATTTGTCATACATTTTATAAATAAATGGAGCGCGTCTTAAGATTGTATCTTTTTTGCAAGTACGCGTGATATATTATCTTTGCATGCAGACTTCCTCGGCATTTACCTTGAACAAGGACGATGATGTTCTCATTCTCAAGTGATGAGCTATGAATTGTGTTGTATAGAAACCCGTCTCAATGTCGAGGCGTGATGCTCTCCTATGTCTAGCGTGCTAAGCTCGTATAAGCAAGTGAAAATATCACCGACGAGTGGAAAACTTTTTTCCTTCGATTTTTCGGTCTTTCAAAATATAAATGTATTATATGATGAGGGAGAGCGATGGGGTGATTAATGATCGAAAATTATTGATTAATTCAGTAACCGGTCAAAACGAAATAGTACTAATTAATTAATTTAAAAATTTTAGGTTTAATCACCATTCGGGATTAACAATTTATACTAAACTTAAACTTTCACGGGCGTGATCGCTACCCTTCTGCTAAATTTAGCTATTATAAGGGAACACTAGCAACCTGGAAATTTCAATTTTAATCGTCTTACTTCGGGATACAGCTCCCTCAAAAAATTTGTACGATTTTTAAATTCTTGTAAATATTACGGAAAGTGGCGAACTTTACATACAGTTCCCTCTATGATAATATAAAAAACACTATAACACTATTAAAAACACTACACTGTCTTCGCATGTTTTCTTTAATGTTGAGGTCCGTGAAGAAAGTTTTGTTGATCCTCGAATGTAAGTGGAGAAGACTGGTGTTTCTTCATCTTCAGAACAGCTTTGTGGCAGACTGTTGCCAATAGTCCTTGGGTTGTTTGCATTTATTGAATGAGTTGCGTTGAATTAAAAGCACACCATGGTAAGCGTGGAAAACGAATAAGGCGTTCACTTATGCGAAACTTTTGGTTCGGAAATGAGAATTTGTTGTTGAAGTGTTATCTAGGATCTATCTATTAAGAGTGTAATATTTGTCTCTGGGAGGCGAAGTTTCGATAAAAGCGTTTATTAATAACGTTATTTGGAGGTACTTGAATAGAAGTGAAATTGGATGTGGTTACGTTGGTTTGTGGAGTAGAAATTGACAGACGCAATCCATGCCAGTTATTACTTTTAAAAACAAACAAATAAAAGTCTACTTGCAATAATAATAAGATAAGACATTTTAAATTGGTTTTGAAATTAGAAAGTTTTGATTTGATGAACACACCCGCTGCTTATGCGATTTGAGTTTTAGATTGTGTTATGCCATTTGATAACACGTGGTTGTGTATTAACTTCCAGCCATTCTTCTTATTATCAAATTGGATGCGATCCACAATCCGGTGATGCTCTGTATTTACAAGCGCAAACTCTGCCGTCTAAAATGTTTAGCAAAACTGTCGATAATAATGTGTTCGATTTGACATGTGAATGAAGTTGGTGAACCTGCTAGTGCAACTTGTGTAACAAATTAAATATTTGGATCTCTTTCATCCGTTGCCAATGCAAGGAGTTTCCTGCAAAATGTATATTGCACTCTTGCAAAGCGTACAATTCGTGGTCGCTGTGTTTATGCATGACCAGTTTATTTCTTTTTTTTAAGAGGGCCTCATTAGAATATATATATATGTTGAAATTCCGTGTCTCTGCTATTTTTTTCAAGGCGAGGTGCTCTCTTTCAAATATTGCCACCTATCGAAAGTATGTGTTTTATTTGGGAGAATAAAAAACGTTCGTCTATCTTAAGCCTTGGAAATACATAGGTAGAATATGATATTGTAATTAGACAAAATAAGCTAGGTGCTTAAAGAAAAATCCGAAGACATTTGCAATTAAATGTCTTGTTTTAATATTGTTCAAAACTAGACTTTAGCAAAATTATTATTACAACTTTCAACGTATTTTAACGCTGAAGACACCAGAGGTGAATATCTTCGGGCCACATTGGAAGAAGGCGCTACTGAGCTACACTAAATATATCTAACACTAGCGATATTGATATTTCTTTCGCTCCGCGTTTGCTTCTTGGGTCTCTGATATTTTGGGGAGCGGATTAGGGCACCTCTGTATATACACGATCTACATGGAACAATCGATTTTATGAGTTTAAAAAAAGCCTTCACGTCGAATATTCCAATCCTGTTTATATGCAGTGCATTAATTAGAGAGGGTGAGTGTAATCTTATTTCCGATGAAAGGAGGAAGTTACATATGCTGCTCCATTTCTCATAATTTTTCTTTGGTTGCTGGACAGTAGCTTGCTTATACGAACATCCCTAAAAATTAAATTGCGAAGAAGAAATGCAGAAGAAATCTGTTTTAATCCAAATTATAATTAAACATGCATTGAAGTGAAAATAAGATTCTGTTCCACTGCGTGAATGGCGTCGTGGATCATTTCCTATAATTATTGGTAGCTATATAGTTAGTGGATTAGTCACACATATAGTACGATCATTATATCACATATATCTGCTGTTGCTTAATATCAGATCAAAACGCGAATTTATTCAGAAATGCAGACAAAACAATCCAGACACACTTCAGTTACCATCGATCGATCGATCTACGGAATTATGAGAATTACATGCACAATCACATAGTATATACGCTAGGGACAAAAAAGAAAGAGCGCAGCTTTTGATATCAATTACAGAACAAGGTAACGGATTGCGATGAGGCAATTCGAATCTAGCGCAAAACGTTAGCAGCCAGTTCCGTTGAAATCCGATAAAAAAGAATGCAAAAAATCGGTAGGATCGTAACGTGCAAGAACGAAATTGAGCGTATTTCATAATATGTCGAGAATATCGAACACTACAAGTTACGGGGTCTGTTCTGTTGGTGCATGTAGACTTATATAAACGAATGCGCCTTTCTTCGATTTGCGAATCGACCGCTCGTCGTGTTAAAGTACACCGGGTGGATATAGAAAAGCGCGTCGGGCAGCTGATTAATGCTCTCAGACTATAGCGGCTGATTTTGCGCTGCCGCCGCATTAATAGAAAAAATGATATGTTACGAAATGAATTATTTCGTACGTGGGCGTTACCTCTGTTGTTAGTATGGCACACAAAAGGTTATTAGATGGTCAGGCCGGACTTTCGAGACGTTCGCGCTGATATAAGTGTATCGAAAAGCAATATTTAATTAAACGCTTCCAGCCATAATTATGCTTAGACTGAAAACTATATAAAATACGCTGCATTCATAAGACATCAAGCGATGATAAACGTATGAAAGCTCGGAATGAGGTTAATTTTATCGCAACAAGGTATAGCAATGAGTCAAAACAGGACGACCACGACATACTTAGATGATGTATTATTGCAAAAGTACTCGTATTTTAGGAACCATTAGACTTTCAAAAATTTTACCCTAATCAACCAATTCTTTCTGTAGCACACGAGCTAACGGAATGTTGCTTTTAAAATCAAAATAGCATATAATAGGTGTCAATATTGGAAATCGTGTGCTTGTGGCTATGTATACAGGGTGAATCATTTTCGTGAGCTCGTAAGACGTCTTGTGAATAAAAATATAAATATATAATAAAGATATAAAACACTATTACGCGCATTTTATTAGCAATTCAGAAGAATTCGTTAAACGTCATTCGCAGAGATTATAGCATGTAGCTTTCTATTATATTTTCTCAAGAATTTAATTAGTTTCTGCTGCTTTTCACTAGAACTATTTGCAATGGTTTGAACATCAGTTACTCCACCAATTGGCAGTTCGGTCTACAACAGTTTTTTTTATAACGCTTCCTATCATACAACAATTCTCAACAAGCAACCTATTACTTCATCCACTAAACCAGAAGTTCACGAGTAGCTTGCAAAAAACAACATAACCTACAGTGCAGATACGCTGAAAATTCAATTACTTGATTTAGTTAAGAAGTAAGTAGAGCGTACGTTTACTAGATTGTTTTATAACTTTAAATACAATTTGGTAGAAATAAATTTGAATCTGAAGTTGACCAACTTGCAAAGAAATACACCATATCATTGTATTTTCAATCCTATAAAGAATATCTGAGACATGGAAAAACTATGATACTTAGCAAGCAAGAGAAACGGGCCGTACAAATGAAAATACGAAATCAGTTTGGCTGGATGCCCTCGACAGGATAACTCCAAATAATTAGAAAAAAGAAATACAGAAACGGTGCGATAAGAAAGTGGGAACTAACCAGGAAGATATTGGTGAATTTATTATCCATGTAGGTGCGGAGAGTGACACTGAAGAAGACTACGACTCATAACATTAATCGCAAGAATTTATTTACTATGAAATTGTAACTAATATACCACTGCTTGCCACAAGTTTATAATTAAATTGTGATATAAAATACGAACTGTGTGTTTCATTGCTTATACATAATAATTCTTTCAAATATAAATGTTTTCGTGCGGAATATTTGTCTCAATAAAGAATTTACAAAGACTATTAAAATATTCATATTTATTTCTTAATTTTCTGGATATTATTTTTTATTTATATTTTATTGCAAATAATACAGATGAAAGTTACTTTTCGAATCACAATTTGCTGATTAAATATCTATAATGAATAATTATAGCTTATAATAATATCTTGGAGAAATACCGATTAACGCTGTACAGAAAAGATATCGCAAATACTTTCTAAAGCGTTACTGCAGTTTGTTAGGACAACAGTCCTTTCTCAGAAATTAGCGGTGGTTTCAAAACTGCCATAACATATAGGCTGATTTTCGATCTTCGCCATAGGGATCTCTCTTATTGGGGACAGAAGGTAGATTTAAATAAACATGTGGGAAATTACGTTAGGAATTAAAAAAAAAACACGAAAAATGATCGTTTTCTTCTTTTACCTTTAGCACCTCTATTTAGCTTTGCAGAAAAAGTAAAAACACATTCTCAAGACCACTTTCGATCTTCTATCTAATTTTAGCTCATTTACCTTATCTCTTAATATTAACCAAGAAAATTAACTCAACAATTCGTTTACCTTCCCTTACAAGGGACGATCCCGAACCCGAGAATTAAAAAAAATTATGAGATTTGGGAACATGTAGATCACATATATGTATTTACTACGCACGTGTCTTCTAAGCAGGTAAATTTTCCATTTTACCTATGCGCATACTCGCTAAGGCTGAGAGACAGAGAAGAAGTTTTAAGACAAAAATTCTTTGTTTGAATGAGTTTTGTGATGTAAAATTTGTTTTTAATTGTTATTGTTGTTGTTTAACAGTCATTTGCCACAACGATATTCTAGGCGGTCGAATTTAAACGTGGTTAGTTAACTTAGTTGACGATGAAAAAATTGCAACCATTAACAAATTAAGGTTAGAAACATAGAAGAGGCTGTGAGCATGTCGAAAGAAAGTATTGAATATGTGGGTATGAAAAAGCTAGCAACGCACTTGCTCACTCAGGAACTTTTCCAAAGCCCGATTGAAGCAATTTAAGCGAAATAAGTCGAAGCTTTGGCGTCGACTAGTAACTCTAGATGGAATTTCGATACACCAGTGCACTCTATTCCTGGAACCAAGTCATAATCGACTGCGAAGGATGAATCGGATCCGAAAAGGCGAAGACTGTTTCATCGGCCAAAAAAGCTAATGGCAACTGTTTTTTGGGATAGTTATGGACTTGCGTTAATCCGCTACCTCGAAGAAAGGAAAACAGTAACGGGTGCAGCTACTCATCATTACTTGACCAGCTGATGGCAGCAATTGCACAAAAAAATTCACAAATTGGAGTTCAAATTAATAGATCAGCCATCTTATGCACCAGGTCTCACTCCCAGTAACCTCTTGTTTTTGTAGACTCAAAGTTTCACTCGGAGAGCAGAGATTTTCATCGAATTTGTAAACGCTTATTTTCAGAAGAAAATGCCAACTATTTGGACGGACTAACCGAGGAAAAGTGAACAGGCTTACAAGGAAACTATTACTTGATAAAAAAAACTTTGTTGTGTGCTGCATTAGAAACTTTTCAGATTATCCTCGTGTCGAAAACTATTTTCTCACTTCTACTAAATTCGCCATTATTAGAGCTATCAAAATGAATAATTTACTAAAACAGTTTGCTCCTTTTTTCTTTTAAAACAGAGAAACATTTTATATACAGGGTGCGCTAGAAACACCTGACGGTTTTTCAATGGTTATTCTTCGAACGGTCATCACGCGCCAGTACAATACTGTACGTCGTTACGGTCTCTGTCCTGTGCAGTTTAGTTGAGATGGAGCGCTGGTCCGTGCAACGCCGCATTGCGGCGGTAGAAGAGTTTATAAAGACAGAGTCTATCACGGCTGCACAACGTAATTTTCGACGCAAGTTCGGTCGACGTGATGCCCCTAGTCGCAATACTCTATTTCTATGGGTATCGAAATGGCGTCAAGAGGGAACTGTAAAGGACAGCAAACCTACAGGACGTCCTCGTTCGATACGTACGCCGGAAAATGTGAATCGTGTACGGGACGCCATCTTGCGTAGTCCTCAACGCTCAGCTCGGCGGCACGCTATTGCACTTGGGTTGGCGGATACCAGTGTTCGCCGAATCCTTCACAAAGATCTTCACTACCATGCGTATAAGATCCAAGCTCCAAGATCAGCTTACTGATGAGGACACAATGACGCGTCTTCGATTTTGCAACGAGTTCCTGGAACTTCTGCAAGGTGATGAGGACATTGTGAACAGGTTACTGATGTCAGATGAGGCCCATTTTCACTTGTCCGAGTATGTAAACAGACAGAACTGTTGTTTCTGGGGTCCAGACAACCCGTGTGAATTGATGGAGAGTCCTATGCCTAGCCACCTAAAAGTGACAGTATGGTGCGCTGTTTCTTCTGAGCGTATTATCGGTCCGTATTTTTTTGAACATGAAGGCCGTACTGTAACAGTAAATTCTGAGCGCTACACAGTCATGTTGCAAACGTTCCTGTATCATGAAGTGAATGGTCGTCGTGACATATGGTTCCAACAAGATGGAGCAACGGCTCACACTGCACGTGTTTCCATGGGAGTGGTTAGAGAAATGTTTCCGGGCAGAGTCATTTCTCGATTTGAAAGATCGCATTCATGAGTGCATTCAGGAGATTCCACAAGATATGTTGCAGAGAGTTATGTTATCTTTTCCGGACAGACTACGGGAGTGTGTTAGTCGGCATGGCAGACACTTATCAAATGTTATTTTCAAGAAATAGTGATACACATTAATTCTCCTTAACAATTACAAGGTATCTTTGCGAATAAACAAATCTTTACACTTTCCCCTGGGGTATTCTTTTATGTAAAAAACAGTCAGGTGCTTCTGGCGCACCCTGTACATGGAAAGAAGCATGAGGTACAGATTGTAAATATTTCATATAGATCTATCAAAACACTGCAAGCTTGCAACTGTGTACAGATAATTTTAGATGCAGTGTATATAACTACATGACGAATTACTTGACGGACAATTAATTTTACATTCTCAGGTGAAATGTGGAACAAATGAATTGATTTGTTTTGATAATTTACATTCTATATCTACGGCAATCCAACATCGCATAAATATCTGTTTTATCCGTTATCTCATTCATAAGTTTCTTTTTTAAAAATTTATGAATTAAATGTGAAATTGTTGTCTAAATTATTTAACGCGAACTTTTTATTTAATTTGAACAAAACACACGTAACAATATATCTTAAATTCTCAAAAAGTATATTGAATTTTTACATGACGTAATGTAAACGTAAAATAAACGATTTATTTTTTCTACTATTGTTTCCTGAAAGTGAATACGTCCATACATTTAATTATATAACGTAAACGACAAGCCTCTAAGCTTTTATTGTTACAACTACAAATTACATTGTTACGGTCAGTGAAACTAATGCTTTCGTTTTCGAGTGATATACAACCTTGCACGACAAAATTAACTGCAATGTCACCAAAGCTTGTAGTTTAATGCACATTTTACAAAGACAATACATTTACCACTATGTTATTTAAGTGCATTATTCTTAAAAAATACATTACATAATGAACTTGGCATCTACACACTTTGTTTTCTGCTTTTGTAAAGAAAAAGTATTTAGCTGAAGACAATATTAATTAGAAAGCAATGTGAAGAAAATCTAATGTGTACACATAATGCAATTAAAGTCGACCATTCCAATATCAAATGAATGATGTACTGGCAACCTTTTCCGTTACATAAAGTTGGAATGATCGGAGCCTGTCTCCGAAAATATGCAAGTTACATACGAGTTGCTTTAGACAGGAACGTCGCGTATATCGAACTTTTCGAAATGTATGAAAGCACTCATTGATAGAGTGTACACCTCCTACTGTAAAAGGAATATTAATAGCCCACAAAAATCAGTATAAATAGACTGGAGCCTTAAATCAAAATCAGTAGTGAACCTACCTTCCTCCGGTTAACAACATCCGATCTAGTTTCTTGTAAGTTTCAGCTGTGGATTACATTGTGCAATAAGGATTTAGTCTTTTGCTTCAGGATCAACACTTACTAACACGTCATTATCGTATACTTCTAACGATATCTCTGTGGGACATCGTTGATGTTGTATAATAATGACGTCATATTGAGATGCAAGAAGTTCATTCGCTTTTAGAATGTTATTCTCTTCACAAATCAATATTTAATAATGTTTTGCATGTTATTTTCAGCTGTCATTATGTTTCGTTTCGTAGTCATTGCTGCTTGCGCCTGTAAGTATAATATTTAATTAGAGACAGCCGCGAAGAAAAAATCTCATATTTCAAAATACCACCAATGGGGATCAAGCTTCAAATTAGTAACGATAATTTTTCCTTTTAGTTGTTGTTGCTAATTGCGGCACAGCAAAGCGGCGAGCAGTTCTTAGTGACAATGACGTATCAGCAGGAGGACATTACGAAGCAATTGCCATCGCTGATGGTGGTCACGGAGGATTTGGCGGTGGTGGTGGAAAAGGATTTAGCGCAGGTAGCGGATTGAAGACCATCGCACAAGGATCTGCAGAACAAGCAAATAACGCCGTAGTTAATCAACATGCTGCCGCTAGACAAGCTGCGTTTGCCGCTAAGAGCAGTTTGGCCCAAGCTGCCGTTGGGGTAAGTATATAGGAAAATCAATGAAATTGAAGCATGATCAGATTGGATGGTTTATAGGCAGCCGCCACAGCTCAAGCTGCGTTGATTGGAAAACAAATTCTAGTCCAAAAACTCGAACGCGACGTTAGTGAAGCCCAACAGCAAGTCCAAGCCGAAATTCAACAGTTGGAACAAGCGCAACGTGCCGCTGCCTCTGCTCAAGCTGCCGCTCAACAAGCTCAACAACAAATTAGCGCTATCAGTGCTGCGTTGAATGCCGCCCAAGGTACAGCAACCCACGCACAACAAGCCGCCGAGGAATCTCAAGCTGAATTTGGATCGCAACAAGCCATGGTCGGTGCTGCCAAGCAAAGATTGTCTTCTTTGACGGAACAATTAGCGGCAGCTCAGGGCGATCTCCATGCTACCCAAGCCGCAGCTCAACAAGCTCAATCCGCTGCTCAAATTGCCCAATCCAATGCTGCTCAAGCTGCCGAAACTGCATCTGCTGCAGGTTTGGAAGCTGCTCATGGAGGTCTTGGGGGTGGTATTGGATTAGGTGGTCACGGTTTCTCATCAGAAGGTCTTGGCGCATATCATCACTAGATAGTTAACCAATTTTTTAAGTTTTATACATATTTTTTTAATAAATGTCATATATAAATCGATACATGCATTTTCCATTTTAATAAATATACACAAGGAAGGATAAAACATGTTATACGCGAATGAGTTTATGCAATCGGTACACTTGCGAAGTTGCTTAATTAAAAATGAAGAACATATTAGAAGACAGTTCCGTAAAACTTATCGTTTTAATAGTACTATTTACATTCATTACCCATGCGGAACGGTTTCAACGTTTCAAAAGTTCCGCTGATGCGGAAATATTCTTCTTTGTAGCACACTTCCTATATTTATATATTTTTATGTGCTCTTGTTCGCGTTATTTCCTATATTCTCGAAACCTTTAGTTGTGTGTAGGTACCCACTACTTAAATATACAAGATTAAAATTTGATGACCATTAGGGACTTAATTACAATTGTTGGAATAACATGTGCATCATTCTTAAATAGTTAAAAAGTTATCACAAAGATTACGAAATGTTGCACAACACTAAAGTAGTGGCACACTCCGCACCAAACAAATTATTTGATTAATTGGAAACAATTATTTCAAGAAGAGCAGTCGTACACAATGACAATAAGAATCCACGAATTTCCGAAAAAAATGTTCCAAATTAATCAATTAACTTGTGTAGTGAGGAGTGTGATTATACCTCAAGTATTTGCCACCTTAGTGGACGCCATAAGCTGTCCTATAAGCTGACCGAAGAAGCAGCGAATATACCTTTTATTGGTCAAAGTCTTTACTGTAGACTACAAAAGAACCACCTAAAACAAGAAATTAGAAAATGGAAGAGGATTCGACAGCCTCCGTACTGACAAAGCACCCCAAAACAAAATCTTGCAACGAAGGTGATGTAAGAATGCTGGCGTATTACAATTATAAAATATCAATTACATGAAGTAGAGAAATGTGGAGGACAATTGCATCGTCTACGCTAAACAAATCTGGAGGTGGTAGAATAAATTAATTGCAATTAATCACAAACAACATCAACATTGCATTTCAGTAGCCCATTTTTAACACCTTCTGAATTGGAGGAGGAAGTTGGAGGAAAAAGTTCCTTAAAAGCCTCCAACGATGTTAATACACATTAAGAGCGCTGTTGCAATTGATCTATCCACGTCACAATGACTAATGGCATCAGTGATGGACCATGGCATTGATGATCGATAATAATGATGATCGTTCAATAACAGAAATCATTTCTCAAACAGTATTGGGTGTTAAACAACTCTCATTGTGTCTTAGTCAAATATTTTCGTTTACTTTAACCACGAAATTTGAATTTGCTAACTTATTTGTTACATAGTTTATTTAATAATTCTATCGTACAAGGTTGCCATATTGTTAGTTTAATATTTTCCTTTCTTTTAAATTTCAAAATAAAAAGAAGGAAGAATACTGCATTCTTAGTTAAATCGATTTTTTTATGACTTAATACTCGCAATTACATTTCCAGCTAACTATCCTCACTATTGTTCTGGATATCCTATTGTTAAAAAGGAAGGAAGTAAACATTTATCTAATTTGCTCATTTTTTCTGAGAGTTAACGATAGATAAGATTGTGGCAGTATTTATATATAGTATATATTCACACCAATATTAAAGGATTGTGTATATACCTTTGCAATTTCTTTACTTAACACAAAAGACAATATAAAGTCGATTCTTAAATATTTATTTCCTAGATATCGCAGCATTTCGTATAAAAAGTTTTAAATAAATAATTAATGATGATAACCGCCGAGTCCTCCATCAAAACCATGGTCTCCACCTCCAATACCGATTCCACCACCAAGGCCACCACCAAGGCCACCACCATGGGCGGCTTCTAAACCAGCGGCAGATGCGGATTCAGCAGCTTGAGCGGCATTAGATTGAGCGATTTGGGCAGCAGATTGAGCTTGTTGGGCTGCGGCTTCGGTGGCGTGGAGATCGGCTTGAGCGGCTGAAAGTTGTTGGGTTAAGGCGGAAAGTCTTTGTTTAGCGGCGCCAACCATGGCTTGTTGAGATCCAAGTTCAGCATGAGCTTCTTCGGCGGCTTGTTGGGCATGAGTAGCGGTACCTGAGGCAGCGTTCAAAGCAGCATTGATAGCGTTGATTTGTTGTTGAGCTTGTTGGGCAGCTTGTTGGGCGGAGGCAGCAGCACGTTGGGCTTGTTCCAATTGTTGGATTTCAGCTTGGACTTGTTGGTGAGCTTCGTTAACATCGGCTTCCAATTTTTGGACGAGGATTTGTTTGCCAATTAAAGCGGCTTGTGCTGTTGCGGCGGCCTATAGAATGTTAATGAATAAGATATTAATAATCGAAATGACCATATCTTCGTAATACTTACTCCAACTGCGGCTTGGGCCAAGGTACTTTTAGCAGCGAATGCAGCTTGTCTAGCAGCGCTATGTTGGTTAGCTACAGCTGAATTGGCTTGTTCAGCTGATCCTTGTGCGATGGTCTTCAATCCACTGCCAGCACTGAAACCTTTTCCACCACCACCACCTCCGAAACCTCCATGACCACCATCGTCAAGGGAAATTGATTCGTAGTGACCACCAGCGGCCACATCGTTATCACTAACAGACGCTCGCCGCTTTGCAGTTCCACATTGGGCAACAGCAACTGAAATTAGAAAAAAAATCATGGTAAAACCGTTATTCGAAGCATCCCTAAAGGATACTCACAGGCGCAAGCTACAATGACGAAGAATCTGAACATTATGATCACTGCAACAGAATATTTAACAATAAAGGCATACTGTTAGGTATAGTTATCATATCGATAGTTGCCTATCGTTTTACACTCACCAGAGTTTGCGAGGTGTAATTGTCTAAAGAAAGGTGAATTCACTACTGATGCAGTATAGTCCACATATCACTATTTATACCGTTTTTATGATACGCTAATGTTTCCCCAAATGGGCGGTGCCTAACTTCGCTGGCGAATACTTTCGTACGCTTCGAAAAATCCGCAATAATTTAGAATGTTCATCCAAGTGGCTAGTCATCTTAATTACTACTGTTCTTCTTTCTCTGTCTCGAATGCGCACGTGATTAAATAATCGCTACCTAATTTACCGAAATCTTTTGTTAATATCAGACGAAATTAACCCAATAAAATGACATTCACGAGGCAGCACAATGAAATGCTTAATTATTTTAATTTCTAAACGAAAACGTGTTCGTTACACTGTCATTTGTAACACTCGACTTTACGTTGTTACTACGCATATGAATCATACATATGTAAGTAACTAATGTTTCTTTCATAAACATACATTTTATTTGCATACATTCGTATTATCTCCTTCATTTATTATTCTTTTGCACATTCTCTTTAATTTCATAATAGCAGAATATTACTCTTTTATTGTAGCTATTATAAGCCCTTTTTTGTCTTCAGTCATTTTTTTATATAAATAGCACTGCTTTAATTCGATAAACTTATTTCTTAAGTTATTTCAGCAAGCGCAGCTTAAGTCCAGCTATTTTATTTTCGTCACGTCACATTAATTTTAAAATTAAAAAGTTTTTTACATTTAATAATATATTGACGAAGACTAGACGAAGGAAAATTTCTTGAAACGCCTCTACCACTTTAATCACAGACAATAATAATAATAGTAATAATTAGGGAATAAACAATCTTGATATGTACATCCTAATTTATTTCTTCATTTTTACTAATTTTTTCTTTGTGCGACCGGTTTCGAGCACAGCTCTTCTTCGGGCATTCAAAATTTAACATCTTCATTTTAAGGAGATGCATATGTATATCTAAGTTGCAAAAGCTGTTGCTCCATTGTTGCTATATTCCTGATACATGCCATCCCTGTAATTCTTAGTCTGGTACTGTATATAAACTAAATCGTCACGATGAAGCAAGTGTCTTCCCTTGTTCGTTTATCTTCAGTCTTTTTTGTCTGAACTCTTTTAATTAATTAGTTTAGGAATAAACTAATTAATTGATCATGTCGTGGCTAATGGCCTAGGTGCCAAGGTCGAAAACTCACAAAAAATAAATAATTAAACAGAGTTCCAAATATTCCGGTTAACCAGCACAAAAATAAAAGTATCTTTTTAAATTCGTTTAATTACTTTAACAGCCAGCGGCACTATTTAATTGTCTTACACAAATTTTGCGAATAAGGAAATAACGTCTGATAGATTGGTGGTTGTCTTGAAGTCAGTGAGTTAATTCAATAAATCAACAATTTTTGACTTATTCTGGTGAAGTGAAGTGAATTCTAGTGAAGATTTCTGGCGGATTCCTTATTTAATTATATTATTTATTATTATTTATTATTTTTATTATTTAATTGTAAATGTTTATTAGTTATTTTAAAAAATGGCTTTCTTATAAGTTTAAATATTTTAAGCTATGTCTCCTTGTTATCTTACAATCAGTTTTTCTATAATTTGGTTCAACAAACGGTGACTAAAAACGAATCCAAACAATTTATTGTGTTCAATCATAGCGTGTCTAAGGATTCTCCTTCAATTGGCTTTGTGTCGAAATTTGCATTACCGACTTTGAGTACTTACTCTTTAGTAGACGTCTGTTAAAATTTCGGAAAGATTCATATAGTAGTGTTGCTTTGAGGGCTGTTTAAAGTAAGCAACTTTGTGCATTTGTGGAATCATTGAAAAGGAACATTACTGTTCAGTAAATCGATTTCTTTTTTCGAGATGGAAAAACTTGTGCAGAAATCAAAGAGAAGTTGGATGCAGTTTATAAGGACCACGACTATTAATCAATTAAAGCCTGGTCGAACATCTGTCTTTGTGCAGTTACGGTACAAATTGGTGTCCCATTCATCAGATTCACCATATTCGCCAGATTTACCTTCCTGTGATTTCTTTCTTTCTCCAAACTTGAACGAAAAAAATGGTTTGTTCGAAAGCGGTTCGCATCGAATGAAGATGTAATTTGCCAAAACAGACTTATATGGCAGAGTTCGACAAATCCTACTATTTCAATGGCTTAAAAAAGTTGGAACATCGCTGGACTAACTGTATAGAGCTGCCAGGGGATTATGTCGAGAAATAAATTGACTAAAAGCAAAACAACTGAGTTGGCGTTTATCATACCATCCTCGTACATGTATACAGCTTGCTCATTGCAAACTTATGTGACGCTTGTAAGTCCGTAATAGGAAACTGTCTCTGTTAGGTTTATCTCTATGTAATCTCGCGCAGTACGGTGTGTATTTCTACTAACTTATAGAATTCGGTGTCTGCTACCGTTTCCTAATTTATATTTTCATTGCAAATATCGACTTTCCTTTTATGCGAGACAGGAGAATGCGATCCAACCAAGTACTAAGCAATGTTTTACTTGGTTGTTTTCTAATGTACGCAAGAGCCGTAAGTAAATAAACACGTGTGTGTGTATCTCTACTACTTGTTGGAAGTGTTTTTAATGAAATACTGATGCCATTATTTTAGACTCTCTTTAATTAGAGTATAAACTGGTTTTAATTAATTGCTATTTAGAGAAACGCCAGAAGGCGTGTATAAGTAATTTATAAAGTTTCCAAATTTCATTAGCAAAACTTTTTGCGAAACTGATACTGTGGTATCTTAGCAACATGATTTACTATATCTGTTTAATAGTAAAACCTGTACTTAGGAATTGGCGGTATATAATTTTTATTGTATCTAATTCTTGAACAAAATATTCAAATGTTAGAATAGTTAATCTATAAGTAAATTTGTTGATCACTGCTCATTATGAAATATCACCAACTCCATAACACTTAATTAAACAAATTCATAGTTGCAATGTTAGCATAATTGTAATTGTTCGTGATTGCAAATGTCGTGTCACAGACAAATAATTATATGTCAACAGAATTTCAAGGCAATACGATAATCAACAATAATTTGAACTTTTTGAAAATTTTTTGAACGCGTTATCAACATTTATACGCATACAGAAGGTAATCAGTGCATTTTAATATGATTTCTAATGGTTTTAAGGCAAGCAAAAACTTTCGTAGAGAATAACTTTTTTTCATAAAACGTAGAATAAAAAAGTTTTTCCTGAATTGAAGAAAGAGACGAGTGGTAACCAAAAACACTACTTTTAAAGCAAAATAAGTTAAAAAGGAACTACAAAGCATTATCATAGAACTCTGAAGCCAAGTTACTTACAAAATTAATGTTTGGTAAATCTCCGAACAGAATCTTTAATAATTAACTTAAATGATCCAAACAGTAGCGACATAGACTTCGCTGATGACAGCAGTTAGTTGTTATAAGGAGTCTTGAAGTGCTAATAATAAACATCAACAGAAGAGTTTTACTTGTTTAAACTTGTTAACGTTTCAACATTCTATACAACAAAAATTCGTGTATTTTTGGAATTACTAATACAGATTATAAACGCGGATTAAACTGTATTTCTCTTCATTTATAACAAATTGTCCAACGCGATAGAATGTATAGTATAGAAAATAAAAATTCATACTAAGATAAATGCCTCAGAGTACTACGGTTTTACATTATTTCCGATATAGATTTCTTATTTGTCATAAATTGAAACGCAATAATTCCTAATATTATATTCAATTAATTATAGCCAACTTTCATTTAATCAATTTACAATGTTTATTGCACGGTGTTGTGTGCAGTGCGATCTTTTAGAATAAAAGTCCCTGTATTTAGTAATAATAAATACGTACGAAGCTTTGATACACTTGCTACATTTATTATTAAATTAATCCCAATATTACAAAAATAAATTAAAAAAGGAAACAAGAAAACATACTAGCATTATGATGTTCGTCCTGTTCGAGATAAGGTATAAAGGGAAGTTCATTATTATATATCGGAAAAAATATGTAACGGGATACCCGGTTCCCTCCTACATATATTTTTTCCGAAAATTATGTAAATTTTTGAAAGGGGCTGTACCCCCCAAACAAGGCGATTGAACCGCTAAAACAAATTATGTTGTTATGTTATGTTCTCTATAAAGTTTGATCGAAATCTGAATTTTTGGGGTTGCCGGAGTTCACTTGTAAATAGATAGTAATTAAAAATAGTGCTTTACAACGTTTCATAACAAGAAAAGTCTAATCGGTAAACATTAAATTTCAACATGCCTATCAGCCAATAGAGAAATATGACTCTCCATGGTAAACTCAATTTTTGCTTTATAATTGTGATGGAGAATGGCAAACATGAGTCAGATTTTTAGTGGTCGATTTTTAAAATGCTCCTGCTAATTAAAAAACAAAGTATAATGAGTTACATGCAGGCTTGCCAGACACAATGGGCAAACAACTAGAACTAGCACTCAATCCGTTAGTAGCCTGGAAGCTTTCCTTGTCAGGATAATACGAAAATTATCCTTGGCATTACAGAATTGCTGGTTACACTGTGTAATTGGTTCTTTAATATGCTATCACTAGAGTTGACCAAGACAGGTGCAATTATTACTTTTTGCAGCAACTAGACAGACTCGTGTTTACTCGTCTCATGAGAGGGGGTTTGTGTTGCTTACTGGTTTCCCCGAGAGTTGACAAAACACGAGTGTATCTAGTCGCTGCAAAGAAGCAATAATACACCTGCCTTTGCCATTTTAACAGATACCGATGCGACACATTCACATGTTGTCTTACCACTGAAATACTATTGACTTGCAAGTAACATCAAGGGGTGATTTACCTACTACCCTCATACAAAAAAAAATATCGCAACAGATATACAAGAACACGCAGATTCGACACACACAGCACCTATTCACGTGCGGTTCTACCACCTAAATGCAAGGCCTCCCAGGAGTGGCATACCTACCACCCTTTCACAGAAAAAATTACGTCGACAGAAATTCAGGTCGGTCATATCATATCTAATATCTACTGAGGTGTTTCCTCATCAGCGAGATATGACGGATGCAAGGGATCCCGCACCTCCCTTAGAAAAAGGTCATTGTTATCCGTAACACACTTAAAAAAAAACCTTCTTGACAATCCGAAAATAGAAGAGAGGTCGGGAATTTATAAAATTGCATGCAGTGACTGTAATAAAGCCTACGTTGGTTAAACGAAAAGAGCGATAGGCACCAGATTTAAGGAACATATCAGGTGTTATCTCTTCGGTAGATTAAATTCGTCAAGTATAGCCCAACACATAAACGAAACCGGGCATAATACTAAATTAGAAAACTTGGAATTGATTAAGAGCAACTGATTGACCGGTGTACTCAGTTCTATTCGATGTATTGTGGTAAGGCTTGCACATGTTTTTTGTCTCGGGCTACAATGACAAGCCACCCTTCCGTCTATTTTTCCGTATCCCGTATTTTTCGCATGTCTTAGTTTTAAGGCACTGAAATGTAAGAAAAGATGGAAAAACTGGAAATAAATTGCAAAGCTGTTAAAATACCCTTCTGCAAATAAATTATTTCAAATACTGTGAAAACTGTCAAATACTCCCGTACTTAATAAACAATTATCTCCACTTATTGTATATGACCATATATGTAACAGTTATCTAAATGTATTAGTACCACCATGTGGATAAATGTTATATATGCCCAATGGATATGTGATCGCTTTTGGAGGTACAACGATATTTTGTATAAGGTTAGTAGATAAACCATCACGGGGACCTTTTGCAAGTCAGCGGGATTTCAATCGCAGGAGGATATGTGTTTTATGTGTAGAATCTGTATGTGGTAGTTCTTGGACAAGCGACGATATGAACGATTTCGTGTAAGAGAAGTATATAGATAAACTATCCTTGGCATTCTTTGTGAATCAACCGTATTCCGTTGGTAGAACCCCATGTAAACAGGTGTTGTGTGTACCAAATCTGCGTGTGATATCTCTTGGTCGGCCGAAGATATGAATTATTTCATGTAAGGGTAGTAGGTAAACTACCCCTAAGTGCCCTTGTAAATCAACGGTACGCCGGTGATAGAACCGCTTGTCGATAGGTGTTGTTGTGTCGAATCTGCATGTGATAGCTCTTGGACCTCTAACGATATGCTTTTTTTTTCTGTAAGGGTGGTAACCATCTTTGGGATGCTGTGCAAGAATTTAGGATAATTATTTAAAGGAATATATCTTATTAAATTGATATCTATCTCATCATGAACCAAATTTAATTAATTATAGCCATATTCATGGCGTAATTCTTATACACGGTAGCTAGAGCATCATCATTACGTTAATTTAAATTAAAATTCTTGCGTTTAAACGCATGTATTGTATTATACGATTAGATTATAAATTTCTTTATCTTCTGTAATACGTTTTCGTTATATAAAACGTTCTGCGCCGATTCCGTCTTGAAATCAAAGCTAGCCGAAGTCCACCAGCTCACATTGTATCCGTACACACGTATTTCACAAAAATGAATCACGCGAAATAGGAACGCGGTAGGGAAGAATTTGAAAGTGTGTCGTAAATCCGAACGCGGTGTGTCGGCGCTCGTGGAAGCGAACATGCTCACATAGGAATACGTTGTTTTTGCTTCAATCTACCGGAAAATTAATTAACATTACCACACACAATATCGAATAACTAATGTTATTGATTCAACGGTAGTACTTAGCAAATTACCTTGCGGTTATTCTCCTAATATATTTTAAGGTGTTACGGTCTTTATACTTTCATTCTGCAGGATAACGAAAATCGGTAGAATTCATCGAAATCGCGTTGTGCAAAAGCGGATGTATTATAGTTTTCGCATAATGTCTAGATTGATTTTGTTATGTCTTCAATTTGTTGCGATGATTCAATTGTTGAACGTGTTAATTAATTATTAATGTTCGAAATAAGTTACAAATATTGGGAGGTCCGTTATCCTGCGTTTCGTAAGCTTCGCAATTGCAACATATGTACAAAGTAACGGTAGCGGTTTGATCCTTTGCCAAAAAAACCTCGCACCACACGGTAACCTGCATGTTAAATGGTCTTTACTAATTAAAAATATGAATGTAATTAACAGACAAAATTCTACAATTATATAGGTGTGTTAACATTGCCATTTAATTTAAAATGTGATTCACCAATTTATAAAACGTTGGCCAACCGCAAACGGTAGCAGTAATACACTTCATAAGGAAAACCTGCAGGCAAAATAGTACATTTCGTGCCAAAGCGTTTCGGATACGATACAAGCTATTGTTCACTAATGCTAATAATTATAGAAAATATAATTGTAAAAGTTCTTTTTTTATATTTGAAAGACAGTGTGTCTATGGTTGACCACAGTAGTGCAAAAATTATAAAGAAAGTTGGGAAAATTGGAAGGGTTCGAAGGGTAGGAAAAGCAAAAAAGGAAAAATTTTTGCAAGATGTAGCAGCTAGGATAGGAATATGAACATTTCTAGTGGAAGGGATGCATTAATCAAACATAGTAATTCAAAGTTTCAATAAGATAAATTGAAGATCATACGCAGTCAGCATCGTAGAACTGATTTTAATACGACAGGGGAAAAACAACTAAAAGAAAATATTACTGAAGGTTCCTATAATGTTAATTGTTCAATAATTTTGTTTAAACACATATTTTTAAGCTGAAATACGGTTATGAATATTTGTGGCAGAACAAATCTTCTATTCCTGGTTATGGATCATTTGCCAAAACTTATATCAAGAATTTGCGCAGATGCGAAGATAGCACAGGGACTTCGTTGTGGCAGAAAGAAGACCGCCGTTATCGTCCGTAATGTAATACGTAGTGAATGCTTAAAAAATGTGTGCAAAGATTTTAAGCAGAACATCCACTGATCGTGCAGCTTTGTCTGGTTGTCAAATGATTTTGTAAAAGATATTTTTTTGGCTCTTATAGGCTGATGCTGACGCTCTAGATGCTTGTGTTAAGATTTTTTTCTGCCTAATGCCATATCATATAAGCAGATTATGAATGGTTTTACCCAATATGAATGGGGCGATTCATTCTGTAAGGACATTGATATATATCACGCATGCAATTGTCACTCCTTCAATTTATGGGTCTTTTACGCGTGTTAAAAGTTACCTAAATGTGTTGAAGATATTACTAGAGGCATTTATAATTATCTTAGTTTGAGTCCAAAAAGAATATGTTAATTTCAAGAATATCAGTCATTTTGCAATATCAAAATCCATAAAATTCTTCATCCATAGCAAACTAGATGGCTATCAGTTCATCACTTAGTACAAAGAGTACTGCACGCTAAAAAAATTTTGATAAACTTCCTGTACCGTTTTGGTGCAATTTTGCACAACAGTGCATGAATTTTACTAGCAAGTAAACCTCCTACTCCGATGTAATTTTTCATAAGAGTTTTCCATTTAATATGGAAAGCTCCTTTGTATAATTCCTTTAGCATTCCATAGAAAATTTCCAAATGTTCCAAGGAAATTTCAGTTGGAGCTGAAATTTATACAGAAAAATTTAGAGAATTGAAATTTGCACAGGAACATTCAGTTAAAACTGCAATGTATTTTTGCTGAGTATTTTTCCTGGGGGAAAAAGGCATGCAAGAGCTGTTGTTTTTGCAGAGCTATTGCTTGTTTATGCTCTCGAAAAAAAATTGTGATCATAGGATCAGGAAGGGTGCAAGGGGAATTCGAAGTAATTGATTACAATTGTCGCTACGTAAAAATTAGGGATAATGTAAGAAATTAAGAAATTAAAAAAAAAACAATGTTTTAAGAAAAATTTTTATTCTTTAAGTATATGTAGTATGCATTAACAACTGATAATATTGAAAAAAGTACAAAAAGGCAGCAAAACCTTTTTTCAGTTAATAACTAGCCTGAAAAGGAACGAAACTAAGTACATGTCGATTTTATATGAAAGTTAGATTTGTAATAGTAGAATATTGGCTGAATTCATAAATTTTACTGCATTTATCATTTAAAAATTCCTACTGAACTATGGCTAACTAAAAATCATTTGAAAGTACAGATGCGAATCTGCGAAATGCGAATTGTTTGCTTCTTACATTGTTCAACCTGCAAAAATGTTCTTGTTCCATAGTAATAATCTAAATAATAGGCTAATATTTGATAATGAGGGTCAAATTTCTGTACCTTTTCAGAAAATTTAATCTAGATATTTATCTCTGACTTATCTTTTCTTTGCATTACATAAATCTCTTTGTAGTTATGGACGCCACATAACGAGTAAACCAAATAATTTCCATATAATAGAAAAAAAAACTTGTATAATTTAAGTACATTGTTGGAATTATAGAAAAAATCCCAAATTTCAGTAAATTTTCCTACACTTTATACTTTACAAATGCCATCGCTAGTGATGATATTTTAGCTGCAGACAATATTCTTTTAATAATAAGAGGAATGCAAAGTGAATCCTCAAAATTGCAACTTTTGTACACCAACATTTCTACTATCTTTAGAACTATCTGTGATTGATTTTTGAATCATCTCAACGTCACTAGAAAATATTAGCTTTAAAAATCCAATGCAAGTTTTTGCCACTAGATGAATTGTCACAATATATTTGCAAGAAGCAAATTTTACATCTGAATAAGTTGCTGAAAAATCATTGCATGATTTCCGTTAAAAACTAATATAACACAAAACACTAATTTCATTAATCCTGCAGTTGTTAAAAGTGGGACCATAAGTTCAATAACAGATGTGGGATTACTTTTCCCACAGATTGGAGATTATTAAGAAATTATGCTGATTGCCAAACATTTACTAACGATATTGAATAATTTTGGTGTGTAAAAAAAAAAATAAAAGGTGAGGATACTATTATTGAAAAATTCTATGCTTGCCATATTCATCTGCAAATGTAAAGAGAACTTCTTCTGCGATAAATCTAATAAACACAAAACAACGAAATAAATTAAGTATTGAAACTATAACACGTCTTCTACATACTTAATAAAGAAAGCTGTTTTACTTTTAGTACAGACAGACATTTAAGTGTTAAAACAAACGATGGCATTTAAAAAAAAGTATTGGTGAATGCTGATTTTTTAGCAGAAGTAACAATGTAACAGTATAGTATAGTGTTGTTTTATTTATTTATTTATTATTATTAAATACTGGGGAAATCTACCAAATTTTCCCGAACCGTGCTATCGATCATAGACGAAAGTGACGAAACAACGTTGCATTTAATGTACTTTTCTTAGCATATTTTTGTACTGTTGGTCATTAGAAATGTTGATGTATACGACGAATATTCATAGCTGCCTTTCGAATTTTTGCGGATAGTTTAATCTATTCATTAGTGAGGAATTTAATATTCCATCATACACACAATAAAAGAATACAGGCTGTTTTATTTAAAATTAATTAGGTGTTAATGCTTGAAGTGTAACATAGTTGATCAATAAATATTGACACCCTGTACAAACATTGAAATATTTATCAAAAGTTCATATTTACAACCCATACCCATATTCTTTCTCCTGACCAAATATACCAAATCATCAGTTTGTTTTATAAACTTGTAATTTCAATGTACGGAAATAATTATATAGATATTGATTCTTCTTATTAGTAAATTCAGGTTACGTTTTAAGGTTTAGATCTAATCTGCGTTAACTAAACTAGTAGACCAGATTTGAATATTAAATTTTAATTGAAATGAAAAAATAAAAAAACGATGGACCTCTCTCTACGTATTAGCCCATATTCAAATCAAATAAAATGATATATAATCAGTTATATATCGCATATTACACAAGAAATGAGCGGAATTCTTATCCTAAGGTCTCTTTTCATTTTCTTCCAGTAACAGTCACTACGGATTTATTTACTCTTTGTTCGTGCAGCAAGACTTAGACAATTAGTTTAGTATACCGCTCAAGGATGTGGTAGTGCATTGGCCTTCCTCAAAGCAAGACCGGTGAAACTAAACCGCTTTTGATATTACACTTTAAAATAAAGAAACTACATATCCACAGTAAGTGATCTACGTATACAACGCGCCAACTCCACGCTACCTTTCAAGTGCATTTTTCGTTACCTCATCGTTTATTATTCGAAATTCGAATTGCCGTGTATTGTGCAAGCGATCCGACGTGAATATCGGAAGTCGGTCATGATTTATGAATTTCGTCTCTTTTAATCCGATTTAATTTGCAAATTCCGTGTCGTAATGCAAAGCGATGGATGTATGAATGTATTTAACGTCAGATTCATGAATTTAACATGAAATTACCGATGCATCTCGTAAAGGAATGCGCAGATGGATAACGACAATGTAATAGTCTACTTAATCAATTCGTGCCAGGGCGTAGAGAAAATTACGTAAATCCTATTGCTATTTCGGGCTACAAGAGAGATTTCTGGTAAAACTCTTTAAATGTCTTTTATTCGTTGATAAATTAATAATGAGCCAATTATTTTCATGCTTTGGTGAGTTAAATGTTAGCAGAAATTAACCATGGGTGATTCAGTTAGGAAGAGAATGCAGGTACCAAAAATGTAGCGAACTCTTTTATGAATTCATATGGCACAATTTAAATAATTTACCTTTACTTCTAACAGTGTATAAAGTTGCGGAAACATAAAAAGAGTTCAATGTACACATTTTATTATAACCTAAATTTGAATTCTCATTGCAATTTCATGTGATGTACAGTGAAAGAATTTAATAACCGTGGTCTTTTCCAGTATCATGTATGAAAAATAAGCGTTTCAGTATTTTCATGCTTTACATTCTTGAAACGATTATCTATGCTAGTGTGTAAAAAATGTATGTAAAATTTTATTATTTATTGCTAAAAAAAGCTTCATATAACATCGAACTATATACTAAAATGAAAATTATTTCAATGCTGTTTATAACAGACATCATTAAAAGTAGTGTTAAAGTTTGGAAATATTTTATATAACGGAGCAAAATGATCAATTACTGCCAATAATAACAATATTAATTAACGTCACTACATTCACATATCTCTTTCTTTTGTGGCAAACATCGCGGTTATTAAATTCTTTCACTGTACCTAAATACAGGATGAGTCAACGGTTAGCAAAGTCTAAACTCCAAACAAAGGTGAAATAAAAATCTGACTTATATAGACGTATCTGCCAATTATCAGTACAATTGAGTTAATTCTTTAAAACAACATATTTATTATACAGGGTGAGTGTAAAGTATTGCATCAAGTGGAATAATCTGCAAACGGTTACAGATTAGGTCAGTACACGAGGTGGTTCTTGACCTATCTGACTGCGATCTTTTCAGATCCATTGTAGCTCCTCTCTCATTAGATCAATTACATTAGCATTGCTTTCTTTGGCTGGATTTGGTCCGTAGTTGGTTCATCATTACAGCTGCAAACTTTCTACACCGCTTGCGGATGTTTTTGACACGTCACATAATTACCGATGAATTTCAATCAATTAAAAAACTTTTGCATTCAAAATCTGATTAATAACGCCAAACAGGAGCCCCATTAAAAACGCCTGCCAAACCAAGAGCATAGGCCAACATTTGAGCGAAAACCAATACAAACACAATAGTCTTGCCAACAGCTCCAACTAATGTTTACATGTTTACCGGTTTTAATGATAGCAAAATTCGAAATTTGAATTTATTACAGTCATTAATAATATCATGCTTTTGCATCCAACTAACATGGAAAACCCATTTCTCTCATTCTCTTAGGCGGCATGATCAGCATTAAGAGCTGAATATTTTTATTTTTAAGTCCTGTTGTAATTTAGGACAACTCTGCGAAACTAAGTATATGTTTATATTGAAAAAAAAAACGGTACATATTATTTCCATTGCCAAGTCTAAAAATCTTTGGAGTAGCAACGAAAAAAAAAAACTTTAGTAAAATGTTACAGGGATTTGGCGTTAACACCTTCAACCAATTGAATTTAGTTTCGACCGCCTTTTATGATGATAAACAATAAAAAATCAAATAAAACGAAAGAATCGGATACAATTTGTCACATTTGTCACATTTGCCATTTACTTTTTAATTTTTTAATACTTTGAAGTATTTCAAGGTAGTTAAAAAGGAGACAAATTGCAACATATTACTATAAAGACCCAAAGATCTAAAAGACAAAACCGCTTCTTACATAAAAACGATTTATTAATGAAATTGTTAGAATAATGTGTAACTAATTATTTAATCTTACTTTAAAAAAATCTACTTGAATAGATGTTATTATACAGTAAGGATAGTATAGCATTTATGTACACATTCAGCCTTCACGGTAAATGATAAATATCTAACGTCATAATGCGATTTCTAGGTGGCTAACAAATATTGTAGCATGAAACCTTGCTCTCATATTTATACATAAATGTGTCGAAAGATGTTTTGAAATATTCCCTAATAATAGTTCTGCGACAACTGTGAGGCAGCTTCTACAGATTTAGTCCTGCTTTAGTGTGTCGTCAAAGTGGATTTTTGTAACATCGGCGGTGAGGTGAGATGTGATAGATCGTTATCAAACAAAAATAGTGATTTTTACAATTAAGAATAATATGTTTGATACGCGTGTGTAGCAAGAGAAACCTATATATACTGTTACTCATTATCAGATGTTCAGAGTAGCAATTGCAAAAAAACAAAACAAAAGAACGACCATTTTATAAACTTTTTTATTCCTACCTAGGGGAGCTTACAAAAGGATTACAAAATAGCTCTGTTGCAATATATTTGTTTAAATAGAAAATATATTCCTTTGTTTTGGTCCAATTAATTTCCCCGTCAGATCTATTGATCTTGAACCGATAGGCCTTTTCTTGTGGGTTGTTTTAAAGCAAGAGATTACACCGCATGATATTGGGATATTGAAAGCACGAGTACAGAATACGGTGAATGAAATAAATGTACCATAGAGTCATTTATATGGTGCATTTATTGATAGGGTGGAGAAATGTGTGGAAGTTGGAGGGAGCTATGAATACGTACGTATGATCATGAGTACGTTATTATTGACAATACAGAGTACAAAATGTAGTACGCTCTTCATACTATCAGGATTTATTTTCAGTTTTTATGGATTCAACTTAAAAAAAATCAAAATTCCGACTTTAAATTTTATATATTAGTTTGGATTATAAAACAACTTTCTTTCCTTTTCATTTTTACTAACACCCTGTACACCTAATCACGGCTTTTTTCGCGGTAAGCTTATTTCTTTTAAAAGCAGAATTTTAATAAAGAGTATCTTTTTAACATAAAATCTGTCTAGTATATAGAGTGTTCAAAAATGAAAAGCAAAGTGTCATATTTTCAAATACAAAAGAAGAAATGTTTATGGAGCACCGATATATGAATATGTACCGGCACACTGTAAAAAAATCAGGAATGTTACTTCTGCGAGCTGTAATTATAACCCAAAAATGGTCGAATATTACCTGAAATTTGGGGTGGATCAAGTTTTAATCTAAAAAGTCCTTGGAACAAGGAGAATTCTTCATTGTTAAGGTACAATTCTTTCATAAAATTGATTTTTACGTTCATAAAGGGGCTCGGCTATTATATAAAACTAATTACAATTTATTTATTAATGGAGAAACCAAAATCGCTTCTTTAATAAAAATGAAAGAACGTAGGGTAAGAGTAACAAAGGAACTATAATATTTTTTATATTTCATTTAAACTTTTGCATTAGATAAATCTCAAGGAATGAAGAAGAAAACAGTTAATTTAAAAAAGAATGAAAGGTAAATGCTTAAACTGAAGATAGCGTCAACTTTATTTAACTGTGGATTTTGTTTTAGAGATTTTTTTTAAAGACGCAAAAATAAAGTGTCTGTATTGTATATAATTGCAGGAAAGCAAATATATCCAATAGAGTTATATAATATAGGGTTTGATGGCTTATATAACAATGTAGTAATATATAATGTACGGTCAATTATATTTTGTATTTACGTAGTTCAGGAATGAAGTTAATCCATTAACAAAAAGTATTAAAATAATCTATAATATTTATTTTATTTGACAGAAGTGACTGAAATGTGCAGATAACAATTTGTAGCATCTTTGCAGATACAAAATATTTCAAAAAAATGTAAAAATCGGCCAAGCAAAGTTATGCTTCCCGTTAATTAGTTTTAACCTTTGTAGCTCCTGTTTTTGGTGCAAAATTCCCCACAAATTTTTTGTAGTGCAAGCTAATATTGTCCATATTAACATTCCCTATACCTATTGAGATATTCGCGATCTTTTTTTTGTTTTGATAAACATGCCCCTGATTAAGTCTAATCCTATGTAGCGGGCCAGTCAAAATTTTATTTCCTGTTTAGTGATTATACTTCGGCATAGGCGTAATGCACTTTTATAGTGAGAAATATAGATATTGAGGGGCATTCCAACAACGGTATCTTAAATTTATTCATTCATGGAAAATGCAACCAAATTTGTATTAACACTTACCAAAGATGAGATTAGACCTACTCATTCTAAACTCCATAGTATAGACCTGTACTTGAAGGCCACATACAACAGACTAAAGCTGACCTGAAGATATGCCATTAGGCACGAAACCGGTGCCCAAATTTTACATTAAAGAATTTCTGAGAAAAAGGACCTAATTTTACTTATCGCTTTATGATGATTAACTCACACAGAGTCAACACTAACTTTCCAAAAGTGTACTCGGTAAAATGTCTGTATCCTCCAAATATGTTAATAAATTCTAATTACACTAGGACTTCGTCCAACAATAATCCTTTACTACTCTTCTTCTACCTGTGAGCCCGAGCTGAACCTATGTATGTACTTTGCCTTGCCGCGCGGAAGATCGAAGTATCGATACTTACTCGTTGCAAGGGGGAGGAAAATATAAATACACCAGCCACTGTACCTACTTTTTTAATATTTGTTCGTTACACTTGATTTGTTTCATATAGTTACATTCTCCAATTAATTTTTCAATTTTTCGCTAAATAAGCACAGCGTAATTTTTACGCTCGGTGTGTTGCGTTGTAAATATATATTAGACAGATATCATTTTCCAGAAAAAGTTCTTTATTCCTACCACGGAAATGAATAAAACCACTTTCTTTATTTGCAGCTATATTTACAAAATATAATCACCCATACATAATTACATTCTTCAAAATATCTAAATAAAATATGGATATAAATACAAGAGTATATGATATAATTGAAGAAGCAGCTGTATTCATAATAAAACAGTTTGAACTTATTTGTAACAACAGGTATACAACTTATAGTTAGAAAAGATATACTATTTATCACTGAAATTTCAAATTAGTAACTATCTCAATAGTTTCCCTAAATAGTAGGTCCTAATTTAATGATGGTATGCACTTAATCCTTCTCCGGAGGAAAAGACCTCGTGTCCTCCACCTTGCGATTGACTTTGGGCAGCAGCTTCCGCAGCCCTAGCAGCGTTCGATTGCGCCACTTGAGCTGCGCCTTCGGCTTGTTGGGCAGCTTGCTGTGTCGCCCTGTAATCGGATTGGGCGGCATCAAGTTGTTGACTTAAGTTCCCTAATCTTTCTCTGGCTCTTGCTACCATGGATTGTTGAAGTCCGAATTCAGTTTGCGCTAATTCTGCCGCTTGTTGGGCATAAGTAATAGTCGCTTGCGCAGCGTTCAAAGCTGCGTTTAAATTGCCGATTTGCTGCTGAGATTGTCGTGCCACTTCTGACGTAGCGGCAGCGGCACGCTCAGCTTGCTCCAGCTGTCGTACTTCAGAATCAACTGCTATTTGAGCATCGTTAAGTTCTTGCTCTATTCTTTGAACTAGAATCTGTTTACCTACCAAAGCTGCTTGCGCAGTAGCTGCGGCCTAAATGAAAATAAAATTATTATGCATCAGCCTTACAAAAAAAAATTTAAATTTTTTAATATATCTTAATGGCTACTGGGAGAAATAGTCATACATATTGAAATCAGCAAATAATAGTGCGTCGAATTAAATTGGATTCCATTCAAGAAAAACCTCCAATCCCCCTTCAACTGATTGGATATTAAAATCAAAGGATTCAGAAGG
Organism: Oryctes borbonicus; assembly: GCA_902654985.2. Lineage (NCBI taxonomy): Eukaryota > Metazoa > Arthropoda > Insecta > Coleoptera > Scarabaeidae > Oryctes > Oryctes borbonicus. Next base: position 11,681,144 of record LR736861.1, on the reverse strand, counting down.
AGGACCAATATTAACGCATAATATAACGTTAATATGGAAATTGGAAGTTTAGGGATTGTCGTATCAAAAAAGAGACCTCGGTAACCTACTACATGGAGGAACATGTTTTCGATTTCATATTTTGATAAAACGAGATAACATTCCAGCTAAATATTTCCAGTTTGGCTTAAGTTAAACAATTTGTTTACTTGATGTACAATACTAAATAGATACACTCTTTTTGTATAAAAGGATACTCACAGCAATAGCAGTCTGAGCTAATGTACTCTTAGCTATAAAAGCTGCTTGTCTCGCCGCAGTATGTTGATTAACCACCGCATTATTTGCCTGTTCTGCAGATCCTTGCGCAATGTTTTTCAAGCCGCTACCAACGCTAAAACCACTTCCACCACCGCCAATGCCACCAATACCACCAGCACCACCGACGCCACCATGCTCGCCGATCACAGCTACACTTCCAAAATGTCCCGCTTCAGCTGACTGATCCTCATTCTCTACTTCTCGCCGCTTTACCGGTGTAGGAGAAATCACAGTAACTATCAAGTATTCAATTGATTAAGATGAACAAGTAAATGATGTAGAGTTACTTACAGGCGCAAGAAGCGATAATGATGTAGCGTAACATCCCGGAAGCTCTGAAACACGAAATATCAAATTCTTTTATATTAAATATCATTGCTCCGTTTTAATCTAATTACGCACCTTGTTAAATAGTGCAACCAGCACGAGATAAATTCGTTACTGGACTTGTTGTAGGTCTGATGTTATTTATATGTTTCCGATAAAATGCTAGTTTCCCATCAAGCACGATCAACCCGTTGTCGCGAAGACTTTCCTGAAGAGTTCAAAATTCTATTAATGGTGTTATACCTTAAAAGTGTACGTGCTAGTTGTTATGGATTTTTCTTTACTTCCGGATTTTCTGTGTAATACTCTCATTTCCAAATCGGATTCATCGCATCTGGATCAATTACCGATCCTTTTTTTGCGAAATTCTACGTCGCGACATCTTATGTAATTTCTTGTCGTAAGTCTCAGGGTAAAATACGGAGATATTGTATACGCAATTCTTCATTAAATCGTTTTACATTGCCCTAAAATGTATGCATGTATCCTATGTTTAGCTGAAATATAAGCTGAAATAATCAAACAGACATAAAGCTTCATAGTCTAGACTAGATTGTAACATATTTACTCCATGGCAATAACGTAAAAGTAAATCATACTCTTTGTTTTTTATTTACACTGTTTACAAGCTGCAGTATCTGATTTTTCGGTCAACTCAATTTTAAGAAGTGAAATTTGAATGTTTGTAGACAGTAAATTTGGTTATCTTAAGGTGTTGTTACGATGGAAAACCGATATTAACATCAATCATAAATTAATTGCCGATTTGTCCCCAATACCTCATATGGTTGAATATGACCTTCTACGGTCGTAGCTTAGTGTACACATCCACAAGCAGTACAACCTAACGGACTGAGAACCGAATGAAACCGAATGGAGGCAAACGATGCTCCGAATAGAACCGGACGAGGCCGAACGAAACCGAATCGAGTAAATCTATTGAAACCAAATTGATGCTCGATCATCATTCGTGTTTAAAAAATTAAATTGTAATTGTTGTAATCCGGTACTGGCGTAAGAGATATGATTAAGTCCAATAAACTTCAGTGAAGGCTTTCTCAAGCATCGTCAGTATTATTCAGTTCCGTTTGGCTTCATTCGGTTTTCAGCTCCCTTCATTACCATTGAGTCCGATTCAGTGCTCTTCGGCCTCATTTACCGATATACGCTTCCGTTTGGCTGTATTCGGTTCAATTTGCCTTAATTCGATTGTGCTTGATTATATTTGGTTTTGTCTGGTTTTGTCCATACATTTATATATGGTTTTATTAAGTTTCGTTTGGCTTTATTCGATTACATACGGTCCCATACGACTGCGATCGACTCCGTTCAGTACCGATCTTACAGTAGGCGATCGTGAAAGCATACGCTCAACTACACAGCACATTTGAGCACATTTGATAAACCTTTATTTGACTATAATGATTCAGAACTACACGCAACGTACTCAATAGCGGTGGATGATGACATAAACGGGCGCGGACAAAGATTCGAATTCCTCGATAAAGTGTAAAAATGAGAATTAATCCACTTATATGTATACCTGTAGTAATAATTTTCCATTTAAAGAAATTTTAAAATTAAATTAAATTAAAATTTTAAAAAATTCGAAGAAAACCTGCCGTTTTCAAGAAATGCGTTATCCAATTTCTATTTAATTGCCCAGCAACAAGCATTAAAACTACTAGTATGTTGTTTACTAATTATCGTAGTATCATTTTGCGATATTAATAGTAACAAAGTAACATTTCGTTTGGATCACTCTGTATATATTTACGTTACTAAAGTGCTATATACGTACTTTGCCCATATTGTAAAAGTGAAATGCAGACTAACATGCAAGTATTCCAAATATTAGAACTCGTATTTGTGAGAGTTAACAAACGTACATATGTACCTACATAAAATAATACTACATATAACAATACTACATATAACAGCACCGCTACAAGGAATAATTTCTATGCAATTAAAAGAAAAATCTACTCATGTTCACTGAATTAAAGAGAACATTAATATTAATTTCTAAAGGGTACCCTTTTGAAAATTCGGATGATTTGACGATTAAAAAATTTTTTAAAATATTTATTTTGATGATGGTTCCTTATGCATTTTGACCTACTGATTACAGGGATTACGACCATTTTGCGGTATCTTCAATGGTGTTTGAGAAATTAGAATCTGAATGTCATTACTTTGTAACAAATTTATGTTGGTAAATTTGGTAGATAAATATCGTCCCGGAAACATCATAAATCTATTTCAAAATCATTTACAACCCTTTCGCTCCCTACTCAAAATAAATTAGCACAAAATTTATTTCATTTAAAGTTACTGAATCAACTATACAGTTATACTTATGAATAAAGTTCGCCACTTTCCGTACGCTTCAGGAAATTAGCAACGACTAGACAGACTCGTGTTTATTCGTCTCATGGGAATGGGTTCGTGTTCCCTATTGGTTTCGCTGAGAGTCGATAGAACACGAGTCTGTCTAGTCGCTGCAAAAAAAAATAATTTCTCCTACCTTGCTCATCTCTACTATTAAATAGCAATTTGGTTCTATAATACAGAAGGTATTGCCATATGGTATGTAGAATAATTAACCTTTTCCTTCAAAAAAGGGGCAATACGAACATTAGAACTTGTACAATTTGGAGGTACGGTGGAAAGGAGTACTTAAGATTTTTGTGTCAAAAAAAAAAAGAGTCAATATCCTTATTTCTACGCCCCAAAGATATTTGACTAAAAAAATGAATTTTCTAATAGGGCTTTTTACCACTAGATTGACCCTTATACTCGGTAGGTGGATAATGTGAAATGCTAAGAAGAGATGTGGGATGGCGCTGATGACTTATAACTAAGCTTGCAGAAACGATTTGCGCTTCACGCAATCAGTAGAGGCTAGACAAACTCATATTTATTCGTTTCATGAGTGTAGGTTCGTATTGCCTACTGGTTTTCGCGAGAGTCGACAAAACACGAGCCTGTCTAGCCTCTGCTAATTCTGCAAACGTACTCGTTTCTGCAGGCTTACTTGTTATTACGTGGACTTTTCAGCGCAATACATGGGCTTCAGTTACATGTTTCTGAGTAAAATCGGACACGGAGAATCGATTCCCGCCACCCTCACTTACCTATCTTGTATATTTTCCGAATTACACCCCGAAAAATGGTAAACATAGGGATTGAGAACGTTGGGAAAATTTCCCAACGTTCTCAAATTTATAGCTCGCTTACCGTAAGAGATAGAAAATCGTGGCAACTTCTAATGGATCCATGGACCCCTTTGGAAATTCGGATGATTTGACGATTTCAAGAATGTTTTAAAATATTTATTTAGATGATGGTTCCTTATGCAGTTTGACCTGCTGATTACAGGGATTACGACCATATTGCGGTATATTAATAGTAATACTGCCATTCATATGAAGTCTTATGCTAGTTAGTCAACGTTCAACTTCTTACCTTGAATACAGTAGGTAACTTATTATGCATGTTCAAGGCTGGTCTTTTCGCATTTATTTTTTGACATAGTGTACACAATATGCAATTTTTGATTTTCACAATAAATATTTCTACTGGAAAACAGTATTAGACTCTGCAAATATTCAAAATTAAGTAAGAATTTCTGCATTAAAGAAATCTTAGTAAATGAAAAAAACAGATAAATAAATATAATAATAATAATTGACTCTGTAGTTATTAAAAATATACATTTTTCCGTATTTTATTTAATATAAATGTTTAGTATATTAATTATTAAATTAATATTGTTAAAAGATTCAAATAAGAATTTTTCACTTTTTATACACATCCAAATAATAACAAATTTCCCTAGAGTAAAGCAGCACCTTTGGAAAATTCCGAAATTCTGTTAGGTGTAAATAACTACTAATACTGGTTTTTAAGCAAGTCATAAAATTAGCCGTTCGCTTATTCACAGTAAACATTAACATTTGTAAATTATTTAAAATAAGACTTATTGGAACATTTACTATATTTGGTTGGCGGTACTTGTCTACAATTTACAAATCATAGAACCTAACCTAACTTTATGTCACAAAAGTCAAATTACTAAGCGTTTTTAGTAGTTGAAGAAGTTTTTCCAAAACATAGCAATGGAGTGTATAATCGGAATAAAATTTAACGATTTTGTGTTAATTGCTGCTGATAAGACCAATGCACATAGCATAATTGTAATGAAAACTGGTATGTATTTTTATAAAGATATATACGTTTAATTAAATAAGATGTACTCAATTTTATTTCTTTTAGATGAAAACAAATTGTACCAGCTTTCAAATAACATAGTAATGGCTATATCAGGTGAAAAAGGGGACACAACACAGTTCGCAGAATATATAGCTAAAAATATTCAGTTGTACAAAATGCGGAATGGATATGAATTAAGTCCAACAGCGGCAGCCAATTTCACAAGGCGTAATTTAGCTGAAGCATTAAGAAGCAGGGTAAAATATTGGATTAATATTATAGATACGTAAAAGTATATTGATGTTTTTAATAGAATGCTTATCATGTAAATTTGATGTTGGCTGGATACGAGAAGCAGGAAGGTCCACAACTTTATTTTATGGATTATTTAGCATCCTTGGCCAACGTTAAATATGCCGCTCATGGTTATGGAGGATTCTTTTCATTATCAATTATGGATCGTTATCATCTACCTAATTTGACTCGCGAAGCTGGATATGAACTTATGAAAAAATGCGTGAAGGAAGTTCACGAAAGATTAATTGTTAATTTGCCTAATTTTAAAGTTCAAATGATTGATGAGACGGGTATTCATAATTTGCCGGATATTACTGCGAAAAATTTGTTAGCAGAATTATAAAATAAAAATTTGTATGCTTTAAACACACGTTTTTAATAAAATAATTAATATGCAAATGATTTTTATTAAGTTTACGTAAAATAAAAAGAATTTTAAGAAATAAAATTATTTTGCTAATTTTTTTTATTTAAAGTTTACTTGCATGTCTTGTTTAAAGTAGTAAGTATTTGCAACGCGGCCCATTAGCTCAGTTGGTTAGAGCGTCGTGCTAATAACGCGAAGGTCGTGGGTTCGATCCCCCCATGGGCCAGTTCTTTTTTTTTTCCTCGTTGAATCATTTTCACCAAAATTTTTTAAATCTATACAATCAATAATATCAGCTAAATAAACCATCTTAGTAAGGTGGGCTTCCATGACCAGAGTCAGTTAAAACTAAACGTGTTCCGAGTTCGGACCGTGTCATGTCATTTTTTGTTAAACGAAAACACGTCCCACAACTATACGATCGTGGGGATCTTCAAGAGAGGGAAAGGTGGCAGGCAACAGTTAGTACGGTAACTCAATGTGGACTGCACCAGAGAAGAAATTAACTGAGCGGATCACAATAACTCTTAGTACGTGAACCACGCCAGACTCACGTTGAGTTTCCGTGCTAACTGTTGCCTACCACCTTCCACTCTCCTGAAGAAGCCCCATATGATAGTGGACGAAACGTCGAGTTTTCGTTTAACAAATAATATGACACTGTCCGAACCCGGGACACGTTTACTCTTAACTAAACCATTTTAATTGTAATAAAACAATGTTGTTACTAATCACTGACATTTATTAAACTATTTAAAAAAGATAACGAATACGAACTAATTCGAAACTTTAATATTAACAAAAGACCAAATGAGATTTGAAATGTATATAAAAATAATTTCGCACGATATAAGGTTAAATCTTTAAATATATAACTAAAAGTTTGCAATATTTTACGTAAAAAATACAGCTAAAATTTGTTTTTATATGTTAACACATAAGTCACTTTGTGCATAACAAATAAATTAACAGATAGGAAAATTTATATTAATTTAAGAAATTTGTACATCAAGCTTCTACTTTACTTTTCTAGTTTCTCCTTGCTTTACAAGTTTATCTTCTTTTTTAGCTTTTTCAGCATCTGCACTATCTTCATACCTAAAGAAAATGTGATTTATTAAGAAGAAACAACTTGAAAATGAATACGTACTTAAATAGGATCGTGATGTCTCCTTTAAAAAGCGCAAGGAGTAAAGGTGTTCCTAAACAAGCAGGTACTAAATATAACAATGCCGGTTGGGCATGCTTAAATACATGCATTACGAAAATTGTTGTCATCAATCCAAGAAAGTATGCAAAACAAGTTGCATTAAAGTACGTGTTTGACTTCCGTTTTAAACTGCAATCGAATCTAAGCAGTAACGCAATGAATATCCCTGGTATAACAATATCTCCTAATCCAAGCATCGCAAAGTTGTTGGCAGCTAGACCATTGGTTAACAAATCTTGAGGAAATATTACTAGAAAGAGAATAAAGCAATAATTTAAGTCGATAATTTTAAGTCATGTCTTACATTTAATAGGAGCTTCAAAACTTTTAGCAACAGTAACCATTACATCGGTTCCAAATACCCAGAAAATATCATAAATAAATAGACCTGACAACAAAATTAACCCAGTAACGACATTATTTAAATGCAATAATTCTACAGCATTTACTGCAAATGCCAAACCAAATAGGTTATTGGCAACCCAATGCTTCTGAATTAAATACCAAGCACCAACTAATGAGCAACAAGCTAATGCTACAACATCATAGGAAGAGAACCGATAATTTATAATATCTTGAGAAGATTCTCCTTCTCCTTGCTTAAATAAGATATGGAATGGTATATTAGGTATGGCAGCTGGTACTAATTTACTAACAAGTGGGCTAGAACATATAAAGAGAATTAATTTAATTAATGGAAACATATTCCGAACTTACCTTGATAAATGTGTTAAAGCTAACACGCCCAGGAAGAAGAAATACCCTGTTAGAAGTAGATTTATGTACTCTTTAGAGAAGAGCTTGAAGACTATGTATAGAGAGACAAGAGCGCAGGAAGCCATAATTGGAAACATTGCAGCATCCTTCTTCGTCATTTTTTCTGGTTTCTATATTAGGAAATCCCAATTATAAAATATAAGTTATTCACTAATCTATATGTTTCACTTTATTATAAAACCGTAATTAGGTATATGTATAGACGATGTTTTGAGATTACCTTTTCCTTATGGTAATTTACAGAACGGTATGAACCAAAGAAAATGGGAAGAATTGCCATGATTACTAAACTACCATACGCCACGGCCATCCCTTCGGGTGTGCTGGGTGTCTTTTCGGTACCATTTTTGGCACTCTCGGTAACATTCTCACTCGCTTGAGTTAAGATAAAACTCCATACGCCTGCCATATTTTGAAGAGACACGGACAACAAATTGAAATCGTACCAAGTACACGTCATGAAACGTCAGGTATGAGCACTACATAAATTCCATTTTCCCCTAGTCAAAAACAGTGCCACCAGATATCAACTAAATCAAGTAAATAAAACATTTAAAATTTAAAAATGGGAGAAGAAACCTCAACTTCTCAAGAGGGCATCTTTTCTAAAATAAATTCGGAATTTCGACCAGTAAGTAATTACTTTGATAATTGGCAAATAAAACAACATTGATGTTGCAGGCAATGATACAAGAATGTTTAAAACTAAATTTCACTAATTCAAAAACAAAAATTTCTCCCGATGCTGCAACGCTGATGAATAAAATCGCGAAAATTTTAGCGATTGAAGCTTCATTGCGTGCTGTGAAGCAGGCAAAAGTAGAATCGAAGACGTGTGTACAATTAGACCATGTGGAATTAATACTACCCCAAATTGTAACGTAGAATATTTCATCTGCTTCTTTCCATCAATGAATCTTTAATTTTTAGATGTTAGATTTCCCTTAAAACGTACAACTTTTAATGGTATATCTTACTGTATTTCATAACTTTACAAAGCAGGTATGTTAACTTATACATTAATAAAACATTCTATTAGAATTAATGGTGTTTTCTTAATATCTAAAACAGATCCATATCGTTAACAGAGCCTAAATCTAGGAAGTCGTCGTTATAATCCTGGCTTCTTCTTGAATTTAAGGATATGCTCGTATCGTTAGGTTGATCAATCCCATCTCCACTATTTTCGTGACAATCAGTTTCTGGTGTAGGGGGTGGATTCGTAACGTCTAGGTGTTCGGATTTCTTGAGACTTCGGTCATTGTCAGTCACCAATCTTTGAACGCATAATTCTGCTTTTGTAAGCAATTCTGGTAGATTCTTCCTGGATGCAGCTGAAATATCGGATATTGAAATTTATGCGATTATATTGAGAATCCAAGTTTTACCGATTTGTTGTTTCATTTTATCAACTTTCTTTTTCTTCTTTTTTTTCAAGTCATTCTTATACCTTTGCTTTTCATCTTCAAATATAAGAGAATGCTGTTCAGCAGTTAAATTTGAATCATGCTTAATTAGAAATAGAAAAACTCCACCTGGTGTACGTCTTCTGGATTGATTCTGAAAAATTTAAATGCTTACATTTCTAATAATAAGCGGGAGATATTGGTAAAATTGCAGCTTAGGTTGACGTAAGAATAACATGTGCAAACACAATAATTTTACATAAATAACACTGGGCATGTTCTGAAGGCGGAATTGAGTTGAGTGAATAGCCAATAGAAAGTAGCAATGAAATAACAAAAAAAATGCTCTAAAAATATATGCATGAGTAGTGGTAGGTGATGACGTAAACGGTAAAGTGCGATAAACAGCGACTCAATTACCTCGTATACTTTCGTTGCATATCGTATACATTGTGTTATGCAACTGGAACACGAAGAAATCGAATCGTTGTCGGCGCTGTCCCGTTTACATCACACACGGCTATTAAGATGCGGGGAATATTAATACAGATTATAATATGAAATAAGAAATAGGTCATTATGTTTGAGAAATTGAATTTTAGCTGTTCTAAATTGAAGTTTTATTTAAACCACCTGTATATGATTGAACTAAAATAAATACGTTGTTGGAAATCTCAAGGGTTCTTCCAAAAACAGTGCGAATACTGGTAAAACATAGGTGTTTGGGCATCTGATGAAATAATACCTAAAGTATAACACGTAGAAATGAAATATACAGAAAGTTAATGCTGATGTCCGGTATAACCGAAACCAATCATCTTAAAAATATTTGCATCGAGTTGACCATGGTTAAATCAGCTTAAGTCCAGATTTTCAAAACTGGCTTTTTATAACTTGTAATATGTTTAAAGAATGGTTTCAGTCAATCAACCTGGATCAATCAATTTGGTTCTGTTTTGGAATAATAAATAATAGAACTTGTAGGTGTTGCACGTGACATGGTTTGGATTGCTGTTCCTGATGTTCAGGAGGCTATATCTGAAACTTCTAAGACACCTATTGCTGCTGCTACTGCTTTCTCTTGTTCTATGACGAGTTTAGAAAATTTCACCTTTGCATAAATACTAATAGCAAGGCGTGTGGCGTAGTATGCCAAACAACACAAAAGTATCGCCACACTCCGCACCACGCACGTTTAATAAATTAATCCGGGACGGCTGTTTCGAGGATGCATGAGATCCTAACCCGTGACCTATCCGATTGACAACGAGGATCCCATGCATCCTCGAAGCGGCCATCCCGAATTAATTAATTTATTGAACTTGTGCGGTGCGGAGTGTAGCGGTACTTTTGTGTTGTTTATTTTACTTTTACAGGTCATTGGGGATTATTACCTTCCTGTAGAATTGCTAAAAATCACATAAATTTCCACTATCTAGCAACAACTTGATTTTACTAGGTATTTGACGTATACTGTTACAACTACTTTTAACATTTAACATGTCCCTTGATTTTACAACCCCTTAACTTTGCTATAAAGTTCGGTGATCTTTAAAATATCAAAGGCTTATTTAGAAAGTATATTAACACCAGAGAAGTTAAAGTAATAGTGCGGGGTGATTTTGTACACAAGTGCGTCATTCCAACTGAGCAGCACATCATTTTTACTATAAAATTACGGAATATATCATCAGTAAAACTGCCACCAGTGAGTGATACAACAGAGGTAAGATATACGAGGATGTAACTAGTTCAAAATTTTGGTTCGGTAGTAGCCCTTTAGTGGTCTCGGATGTATTGCAAACCCCATCCTCAACCGCAAAACTACATTCAACTCCATTAACTATTTCTCTCCTTTGTATGGCATAATTATGTTTACAGTGTACGGTGGTGTACAGTAACATGCAATTGTTTAGTCTTCTTGTGAGAAGATTTATATGGGAATTTGCATAAAAATGAATCTGCCTATATAACTCCCACCGGCTATAAACACAAATAAAAAAACACTTTAAAGCATTTATGAATCTCTTCAATTTATAGCACTCAAGTATTCCCCCTAATTAATCAATATACAAGGATTATCGGTTTTTCCAGCAACTGCCATAAAGTTCAATTACAAATTATTGAGTGCCCGAACTTCATCAAACGGTAATGTAGATAAACATTTTCAATTGTTAATGTAATAAACCTCTACAGTTAGCCCAATGTTACCATAAACATTCCGTACTTGTATAAAAATATATTAATTCAAAAACACTATACCATTACTAACATTCCTCCTTCTTTTTCAATCCTCTTAACTTCATAAAAAATTTCTATGGCTTTTTCTTTTCCGGCAACTTTAACTATTTTAACTGAAAATATGCAGATATTTTAACCTATTAAGCCAATACATTATAATACCAACATATTAAATCTTCTTTCTCTTCACATAGTTTATTCGCTAAATCCCTTGCGATTTCTTCCTCGGTATTTTCAAGGGAAATAGTTAAATTGATTAATGTTCTGGAGCTACCTTTTACATCATCCTTCTCTGATTTAGAAGAATTAACCAACCTGATCTTTGAATTATTTCTGTCATTCATTGTTCGTTTATTATTCTTCCTGCTTAGGCTATAATCATATGATTCTACATTTCTTGATCTATCTTTTAAAGTAACATCACATGTATTCAATGTATCTGCAAGGACATCCTCTTGTATATGAGTACTCCAAATGTTGTATTTATTTTGCCTTAAGGACCTAGCCGGTCTTCTCAATTTAGCTTTAAGCTTAGGTCTCTTCTTTCTAATTTCCTTATCAGAGTCGCTGCCTGAATCGCTTGTGGATTGCTTACTAGATTCACTTTCACTTTCAAATACAGCTGGAAATTTAAGATTAGGTTGGATCAAAGCATAATTTGCAGGTCTTTCCAAGGGGGTATAATTGTCACTATCGTTATCCAATATCTGAAAGTATGAAATAAACAGTAAGTATGAAATAAAATTGTGCTTATAGTACCTCTCCTTCTTCAGGTGCATTATCTTGTTCCATTTGTTTTACATCCATTTATATTGTATGATAAAATATAAGAACTAACTCAGGGCAAAGTTAAATTTTACAGCTTACCATTGACAGGTAGCCATCAGAATTAGATAGCTGATAGCCAGTGACGTTTTTGCACTTTGGCAAGGCCTAATTATTTTGTCTATCAAAATTTTTAATTAGTTGCTGTTTAATTTAATATTATTCCATTAAAAGATAAACGTAAAGTTTTAATAAGAAAGATACACTAGAATAAAGTGCTTCTAGTTATTTATGGTTATTCTGTTTTTTTCATTTTGAGCCTATATTCAAGTCGATTATATTGCAAAAATTGGTTATGAATTGCATTTAAATAATCTGCCCAATTAATAGAAACTTTGAGTGCGAATTAGGATTTAAGAAGATGTCTTTGACGAAAATAGAATTTGCCGTTCAAATGACATGTGATTCTTGTGTGGAGGCCGTGAAAAAAAGCTTAAATAATGTTGATGGTATCGTTAATGTAGACATTAATTTAAAGACTGGTGCGGTTGTAGTAGATACGTATTTACCAACTCAAGAAGTACAAAAACTATTACAAAACTCAGGTAGAAAAGCTGTAGTAAGAGGGCACGCTGGTCAACAAGCAGGTGTAGCTATTTTAGATACGGGAACACCATCTATTAAAGGTGTAGTACGTTTCATTCAAATTAGTGAAGACACCTGCGTTGTGGATGGTGTTGTAGACGGACTACAACCCGGTCCGCACAATTTATCAGTACACGAATGTGGAGATTTATCTAAAGGTGCATTATTAATGTGCAATGCGTATATACGGCTTACAAATATTATTATTTCAGGTTGCGAAAACGTTGGGGATTTCTTTCGTCCACTCGATCCTGGTGTTAACAACAGAATTTATGGGAATCTAGGAGCTGTAAATGCTGAATCTACTGGTAGAGCGGCATTTAGATTTGAAGATAATATACTAAAGCTTTCAGATGTGATCGGAAGGTCGCTAGTCTTATCAGAAGCTACAAGTAGGAATAGACTAGTATGTGGAATAATAGCTAGATCATCTGGATTATTTGAAAATCCAAAAACAATATGTGCTTGTGATGGTGTTTCTATTTGGGATGAGAGAAACATGCCAAAGGCTGGTCTATAAATTCTTATACTTAATTGGAAGATGTTATTGGGGATGTATATTTTGTATAATAACTAATATTAAAAATGGGTAAATGTATACATGTTGTGCAACAATTGCAAGTGATAAAATAAGATGTAATAATTAGCAATCCATTTAGTAAATTTAGTAATCCAGTCTTGCATTTATGACTCGCGCAGATATGTACTTCTCTAATTGGAACTACTGTTCACATATTATTAAACTTCTTTCTCCCACTCTCTTCATGTTATATGTTAGAAGCAGAGACTAATGCGTATTCCATATGATTACATCAAGGCGCACTCGGAGCTTGTCATTTTAGTTCGAAAATTATGGATCAAATAATGCCAATGGAACATATTAATTCTATGCTGAGCAATTGTACTTATTGGGAGATATTAGATAGATGATAGATATTTATTGTATTGGCTGTTATTGGTCAGCTATCTACTAGTGCTCTAGTTTTATCAATGAAATACCTATTTTTAAATCTAGCAATTACTAGATCAATAGCAATCCTATACAATTTAATAAATGGAAATTAGTAAAGAGAATTTTATTTTTTATTTGTATAAACAATTTCTGCTCGAAAGTAATATTCATAAATTTCACTTCCAGAATGATGATTAAGAAGAGATGAAGTTTTAATATTCAGGCAGTATAATATAATACACAGCGTGCCCAGCTAGTGCGCAAGTAGAAAATAATTCCTTCCGGGAGTAATTTAAAGAAAAGGTTTTCAAACAAAACATATTTGGAGGCAAATGCCGCACTTCTTAAAATTATACTCAAGTACAGGCCTTTACAAGTGCGGAACAGAAACTGAAGAGCCTATGTACTTTAATATAATTTTATCTTTAAATTGTTTGCCCATGCGACTAGGTAGATACGCTGTATTTTTATTGTATTTTAAAAATACACGTGAGGGGAAGTAACGGGTACTCGTAATTTGCAAACCTCTTAATGACACTTAGTTTGGACCCAAAAGTCACAGCTGGACAGGCATAAAGATATAAAAACCTCCCCTTATCAGGGCGAACAAAACTGAATTCTCAAGTCAACAGCTTAAAATACGTCGTTGTCAGTTGGTATAAAAGAAAATACATGGTATTAACTATATGACATACAATTTTGTTGATCTTGTTGAAAACTTTATACCAAATGGAAAATTTGGCAAATTAAATATAGGATTAAACCAGGCAACTCTTTATTTTTATGCCTGTCCAATTGTGATTTTTTAATCCAAACTAAGCGTCATTAAGAAGATTTAAAAATATATACGGGTCATGCAGTATCCCCCCTGTACTAGCTTATGAATGGAACAAGCCAGCGTTTTTTAGAAAAAATAGTTCAATTACATAATAAAGATGATGTCATTTCCGTTGACACTGCAAATGTAATTTAGCTGTCGGTAACATCAAAAGTTGATTCACAAAAAAATAGAAATCGACTTATTTTTTTTCTAGAAGTGCTAGGGTTTACGTCATTCGAAGGTTAGTATAGGTGGGGGACACTTAGGATCTTGCTGTACACTGCATATACCCTATTTATTTTGTTTTTTGTCTTCTCCCCAACAGCACACTTTCAAAGTTGATGTGTCGACCAATACTATACAGATCTCCATTGCTTTTCTCATTTCTTTTATACGCTAATGATATGGCACTTTGCGAGATCTCGTATTCAAGGCAACAAGAAACTAAAATTATTCCAAGAATATTTTGAGACAATGGCCATTCTTTGAATATCAATAACTATTGTGCTTCCTCAACAAACACAAGATTCTACACAGTAATCAGCATGGGTTTATAAAAAATCGACGACAACTGCCTTGATTTCCTTCTATTAACATTAACATAGAAGAGATTGACAAAAAACATTTCCGTCTCTATCTTTTGCGGATCTAGTAAAGCTTTTGACTGCGTACAACACCAAATCTTGTTAAACAAGCTCCACAGTTATGGAACAAGAGGTGCTGTAACTAGTCGGATAATTTCTTACCTTAGTGGTCGTCTGCAATATGTAGTCGTAAGTCATATCTTTGAGAATAAACTGCAAAGGTATAATGATCTACATGTATATATATGGATGTCTGCAGTACTTAGGTAAAAAGCTGCACAACAAGTTACTTGATTGCCTGAAAACCACAGCATCTTTCAAGCGGAATGTAAAGAACTTGTTAGTTAATACATCCTACTACAGTATTGTTTACCGTTATTTAATGGAGGTGGTGAACCTTAGTTTCCTTTCTTTGACCAATTGCGTTATCCATATGAATACGTGCAATAAATAAAGATTATTATTATTATCACCCAAAAAACGAAAATTGCATCCGCACCAACGGAACTTTTGTTTTGTAGAGTCGAGGTGGAGAGAAATACAGTTTTAACCAAATTCGTAGCATTGTATAGACGTCTCCATATATTATTGCGATTTTCAATTAGAATGAAACCGTAGCTCAACATTTCATGAACACGTTGCTAACAAGTAGCGGGTAGATGAAAAGAAATTTGGCCCATGAAATATGTATGAGAGTGGTCAAATAATTCACCTAAGAGGAAGGATTAACAGTACTTTAAGTTATTATACTTTTGGTGAAACTTTGCTGTTGTTCTTTGTTATTTGTTGCCATTCAGATTACTTGTATGGTAGCAACAAGAAAGTTCAACTTAATGCAAGTGCGGCTACACTAAGAAGTTTGACGAAGCAATATCTACGTTTCAGGGGAAGGGTCAAATTTGCTTGGGTCCATTTAGACTAAAATCTGCAGGACCACTTTGATTCTAGTTAGTAACCGCGGTTGTTGATAAAGCGTCACACAATACTCTACAAATTTAAGGAAAACTTATTCTCGCTCTCGCACTTTGTAGGTATATACATATTTAAAACTAACATTTTAATAGAAATTGTTACCGAGAAGCTAAATCTCAGTGGTGAGTTAATTTTGGCCGATTATATTTATAAGATTTTTAATATTAAAAGACGCAGGTTTTGCCAAGTGTTTATTAGAGAAAGTTGTATTAGACTAGAAAGAGTTGTATATAGATAGATGTCCATACAGGTCGGACATTTCAGAATGTGCACCGCTTTTTGCCATTGTGTGCTGCGTGAATGCAAAAGTCAGTTCTCGCTAATCTTAGCAGACACCCGGATTGGTCAAACAAACGTTCCAAAACTATTTCACACTCTAAATTGTCCAGTTCTATATATATTTATATTGATGTCCATCTCTCAAAATCTCCAAACCGCTAGTTTGCGTCTCGTTTAAAACATGTTTAAAATAAGTAAAGTTTGCTAAGGATGGAGAGATACAGAGATGAATATCAGTGAACAGAGGAAACATATTGATGATTACATCTCGTGCATGTCAGGGAGCAAGATATAATCCTTGGTCTCCCAGTCTTCTTCTTTAGGAAGATGAACGTGAAAATCAGAATCTGTTTGCAACGGCTTTCCATTACTGCCAAGAGATAAGAACGGTTTTAAATCAGATGGGACCACGCCATCAGGCAAAGCATTTTGCGGAAAGTCGAAATCGTCAAACCAGTAGTCCAAAAACCAATTTTTAGAAACGTCGAAATTCTAAAAGAAAAAATTTCAGTATAAAACTATACAAATTGTAACATTTAATTACTTCCGGGAGACAATGGTGGTTATTGCAGTAATAGTCTTGGCCGCTTTCATGGTGGCACCAAGTACCATCCGGAAAATATGGATCAACTCCTAGATCGTTTAATTCAATACGTGGCGTATAATAACTTCCTTCCTGACTTCTGCAGAATATTGCACATCCCATCCACAAACGATCTACGGGAAAAATTGATGAATAGTTTTATGCAAAGATCAACAACACATAAACTACTGTATTCATGCGGAGATTGTAAACCCGCTCCTTTGGAATCTAGTTCGGGTAACATTTTTGCGAAATCTCTGCATTTTTCTGATGCATACTCAATTACAGTTTTACGTTTATTGAATTTACATATCTAAATTAAACGGTAAAGTAGGTTAATACAACAAACGAGGAGCGAACAGCTTGAGAAACCTTAGAATCCTTGCATAATGTATGTTGGTAGCTTGGACCTTCGCATCCCTTGTCGGTGTTAGACGGTGGGGGATTGTTGCATTTCCTTTCTCTTTTCTGGTAGCCTTTAGACTTCTCCAAACATCCTGATTTGCAGTCACCTAATTTCCATGGTCCCCAACCACCTGGTTTTGCTACGATAGGCTTTAGCGTTCGTTTAATACACTCGCCTCCATAACAGTACTTGAGAAATATGTAAAATATGGCTTTTCCTTTATACAGAAAATAGATATCTTCAAGAGTACTTACCAATCCCTTTCCACATTCGGTTCCCTCCAAAGCTGGACCACTGAAGTAATATCCTGACCGATGAGGAGTCTTACATCTAAGGCTATAGCATATGACACTTGGGTCATCTTCAGGCACTACGTACGCATTCCTATCACGTAATAGTATTTCGCACTGTTTTTGAGCTGTGTAGGTTCTTCCTGGAGTTTCCATAAAAGTCGAATGGTCTAAATGTTTCATCTGATTACCTCTATCATTTAAGCACGTTGCCCAACTAAATTAGAATGATTAGTGGTTACTTTAATCTTACGATGATGTATGCACATATACCAGGTGTTCCAGAATTTCAGTGGTAGGCAATATGAAAATGTAAGAAAACGCAAAATTATCACCTTAAAAGCGTTAGTTGAAGAGTACTTGCTCAATTTTTCAATTGAATTTCATACTTGCTTTCGTTGAAATTGTATGGTATGGGGTACCCCGGTCCCCCATTGTTTATGTTTTTCGAAAATAATTTGCGTTATCTTTGATTATGTAATCATCTTACTATTGAAAAATTAAAATTTGGGGGGATATATGTTACCCCGATCTACCGTTTTGTCGAAAATAATTTGCGTCATCCTTGATCATGTCATATACTTCAAACTATCTTGCTATACTCCGAAATCGGGGGATTTGGCCGCTAAAAAAATTACGTTATTCTTATGCCATGACACCCTTTCAGTCATTGCCGGTGTTTCATTGTGAGTAGTGATAGCAAAGTTATGTTTCTACACGTTCATTTTGGCTTTACTCGGTTAGTACGCGGTCATATTTTATGTATTCTCCAAATTCTTTCGTTCAAACGGGTTGCAGTTGATTTGGAAAAGAAGGTGGGGGTAGTATGTACCACCAGAAAACCTTATGTACTATTCAAAATTATTTCTTTTTATTGACGAAGGTATTGCCTATAATTGAAATTCTGGCACATCTGAGGCTACACTTACTCCAAATTACGCATTACATCTGCACTGCAAGTTGACCATTGTGTTTCACCTTGTGTTCCTCTAGATGGGGACATTATGTATCCTTCCTTGGAACAGCCGTTACCGCTACTGTCATGGCGCATTCCTAAGCTGAAAAGTAGAGTGCAAAATAAGAGTTTTGAAACATGCTTCTGAAAAGACGTACTTATGTCCGATTTCATGTGCTAAAATATAAACGCTTGTAAATCCAGCACTAGGGTATGGTTTTCCGAACATGTTTGTCGTTCCGAATTCTGCGATAATACATGCATATCTACCATAACAAACACCTCCAACGGTTGCTAAACCCATTGTTACGCCACTTCTTCTACCATTTTCGTAAGCGAAAAAATCCAAGCTAAATGTATACACCAATTTTTAGTCAAAAAATATTAATTATTAATTATAAATAACTTACCCTGATATATATAATCCCATATCCCAATGTTCTTCATTATCATCATTTTTCGGATTTATGCTGTCTTGATATTCACAAAATGAATTTAATAGCTTAGATCTTTCGCCTTCATAATGAGGTAATAGAGTCGGTTGAACCTTCATTATATCCATTCTTACAAGAACAATGTCTAAGGGTTTTCCTATGCTTGGATGTTTGTATAAGGCTTGCACCTTGAAGTTATTATTTTAATAACACATTTTAAACGCTAAAAGGCTTCTGGAGTTACGAAACCTATACCCCGTAGGACCGTCACCATACGTTAAAAATATTAGTGTGTATAATTTTGGTTTTAATAAGAAGATAAAAGAATCTCCAAAATTGAATGTAGCGATAAACAAAAATAAATATTAAAACGTATTAAAATAAGCATTTAATGAAATGGACATCTAAGCAAAAGTATTTAAAATGTTTAATATTTTGTGTAACTTACAGCGTTTACATACGCCAATAACATATCCCGTAATTTTTCATCATCGGACGACATATACGGAGAAAAAATGTTATATGCTGCTTCATCAAAGAATAAGGCCACCTCCAATGTTAAGCTTGGATTATCCCTTGAATGTTTTGAATCATTGTCTCTTGGATATTTTGGGTGGTTGTGAATTTTGGGGTCCATATAAAATGCATCACCTTTGAAATTCAGAAATGGATTTGATGCCCGTTTAATTACGTGCGGCGTGGTTGCTTCCTGTGCATCATCTAATTCTTGCCCATCTAAAGGATTGATTTCTAAAGTACTATTTTCCAGGAAGATGAAACCACTCTTAAAAATAAATTTATTCAAGCCAAAATAATTTATGGTTTCTACATTTACTAACAATAGAGTTTCGATGGCAAGTACTGATGGCTGCAATAAGGGATAAATTTCTATGCAAGAAGTGGCACTTCTTCTTTTTATATGGGAGTAACGTCGTATTTTTTTCATCAATTATATATGTTTTAAAATTAGGCGATACCAAATCATTTTCCTTAAGTTTTAAAGAAATTGGCCTGAAGATACAAATTAGAATAAATTGGTTTTTAACATTATAACAGAAAGCAGCTTACCGTCCAAAAGCTGAAAATTCTATTGATATTTCTTGTGTTTCCTGATCATCTTCAGTAATAGCTTCTTCCATTGGCAAAATGGGAGGGAGGTGTACTATTTCGTGATCCGTTTCCGCGAAAAGTTCCCGAACATTTGCCGAGATACTATAAAAGGGTAGGTGCAACCATAATAAAATCAATGTGAACATTTTCACCAATTGCAGTAAACATAGTAAAGTGCATAATTTTGCTTCCGGTATATATACGTTGAATTATGCTGGTGGATATTGTTTGCATAAGGTATTAATCTTTAAACGCACAGCGTGAGTTCTGATAATATTTAAGTAATTTATTATAATTAACAGGTGTTACCATCAGTTTTTCAGATAGAACAAATAAGGTTGTGTTTTATGAGAACATTTTGAATATATTTTTTTCGGTCTATTGCTTCAAGTTTCAATTTGTTCTAAAGTATCTCATGTACTTTAAAATTTAGAAAACACATTTTCACTTTATAAGTGCATATCTTAAAATTTTAAATGAAACCGTACCAAAACTGTTTCGCTTACGCAAATTGACACAGCAATATTAACTATTACACACGTATTAAATTGATGGACATTTCCTAACGGTTTGTGGTGTATTCAACGAGGTCCTAAGTCCGAAGTCCTAAGTCCCCAAATTAAATTTTTGAACGCACCAACATTTTTGAAAAAAAAAAAAACAAGTCGATTTCTATTTTTTTATGAAGAGACATCAACTTTCTTAAATAAAACGGACTGTATATTTTTACGTTTTAACAAAGGCAACCTAGAAACAAATCCAGCGATGTCGCAAATGTATATCTTAAGAAATATCGCAAAATATAGCAATAAAGGTTTTGCTAATCTATTATCGTAGTTATGCAATGTTAGAAAGCCTCAAAATTGTTTCCTGTGACGTCACACCGAACCAATGAGATCGTTGTTAAAAACTAAAGTATTTATCTCATAATTTGGTTCAATAATATTTATCCCTGGTTTACGGAACACTTTAATCCTGAATTCAGTTAATCACTTCATCAATTAAAGTTTAATTCTTGATTAAATTAATTACTGCGTACATATGCGTCTTATGTAGGTTTAACTCCTGATTGAATAAGTATACAGCGTGGAAGAAAAGTAATGGATAAATTCATTATTTTTGTTAATATTTATTTATTTTTTTTATCTCGAAGGGGTATAGCGATTTCAATTATTTTACGTTATACTTCATCGTTGTCATCTTGTTACGTCATTTGTTTTTAAAGTTATGACGTCATCAAATATTTTTCTAAATAACAATTTATATTTTTTATTATTAATTTCAGTAGTACTTTTTATTCCGTTTTCAA
This sequence comes from Oryctes borbonicus, assembly GCA_902654985.2. Lineage (NCBI taxonomy): Eukaryota > Metazoa > Arthropoda > Insecta > Coleoptera > Scarabaeidae > Oryctes > Oryctes borbonicus. The sequence goes on along the minus strand of LR736861.1, from coordinate 11,659,900 downwards.
CGGTATAAATTTACTATCAATATGTTACACTTGAAAAATATTGAGAAAAACAGTGTCAAGTTCGAATATAAAAAATTAATTAAGCGCAGTTAACGTGTAGTTAACAAACAAGAATGGTAGCTAGTTACACCTGTCACTAGTAAGCAATAAAATTATTGTCATTTGCTTGTTCTAAAGTAGATTTTACCTTTAGTAAGCTCCTTTATCAATAAAAATTGCACAATTAAACGAGAAAATATTGTAAATAAATAAGTTATTGTTTAAAAGAACATTTGATGACGTCATAACTTTAAAAACAAATGACGTAACAAGATGATAACGATGTAGTATAAAGTAAAATAATTGAAATCGCTTCCAGATTTTTTCAAAAAAATAAATATCAACAAAGATCCGTTAACTTTCTTCCACACTGTATGTACATAGAAATATGGTGATCGGCAACACAAAAATAAGCGTTAACGTATATTAACGAATGTATTTAGATGATTATCGAATTAATTTAATGGAGCATTAAAATTGTTTATTATGATTAGTGGTGTCACAAAATCCGGGATTAAATGTGTTAATTCGTGATTAAACGTTTAATTCATTTTCTGTAAATCGAGGGTTAATGATTTAATTTAGAATTATTTGCTATTTTCATAAAACAAACATTGAGTGTATTTTTTAATTGCTCGAAACATTGATCGAACAACTTTAAAAGGCAGCTCCAATTTTACTTGGCTTATAAAAAACACATTTGTGTTGCTGGAACTGTTCGATCAAAGGTTCATCAACCTTATAGGGTAGTTGGGAGCGGCCAATGTGCAAGAATTAGAGAACCCCAGTGAATTATTTGATTAGATTTGGAGCAACGCAGATGCTTTATTTTTCGGAAGTCACTGTTTACTGTCTTTACTTAATTTTGTCTAATACATATAATTGTTATTACATGTGACTGAATATTTTTAATGAATTTCGAACTTTATAGTAAGGAAATATATTATTGTGTTGGCTAACCTTCTTGTTTGTCAAATCTTAACCTAACTTTTATCTGTAACCAACTTTCTAACCTATGACTTTCATGTTAATCTTATAAATATAATGCTAGGAATAGTGACATGATTTTAAGAATTTTAAAGAATGTATTAAAATCTGTTCCTAATTTTGAACACCGTAAGTACTTACTAAAACCCTGATAGAAAAAGTAACCCATTGAGGAAACGTTTTTAGTCAAGATTGATAAGAAAATGTGCGATTTGCCCACACCGCCACACACACTCAAAAAGCCGAAATACGATGGGCGTTCAAAGAAACGAAAATGGGAAGAGCGACGAACAGATAAAGGAGAAGCATTTGATCCTAAGAAGGAGAAAACCGAAGAAAGAGTGAAACGTAGAAAATATGCATTGCTGTTAGGTTATTCTGGTGTAGATTATTACGGAATGCAGCGGTAAGCTATTGAGTGTATTCGCTTTGGTATGCTTTCATATAAGTGCTTCTTTAAGCAACCCTACAATGAAAACTATTGAGGAAGAACTGTTCAAAGTACTACTTACAACTGATCTAATAACTGAAGAAGCTTTTAATCAAATTCAAACAATACACTTTCAGAGAGCTGCAAGGACAGATAAAGGTGTATCTGCAGCAAGACAAGTGGTATCTATAAAATTACGTAAGCTATCTCATCTGCATTTTATGTATAGTTCATAATGAATATTGTTTTAGCCGAAGTAATCCAAATAGATAAGTTAAATAGCTTGTTACCAGAAGTAATTCGAATATTTGGTTATAAAAGGGTAACGAAAGGCTTCAATAGTAGATTACAATGTGATGCAAGAACATACCTTTACATGTTACCCACTGTTGCTTTCTCCAAACTAAATGAGGAACATCTTCCACAAGAGAGCTTCCGATTAAATGAAACGTTATTAGAAGAAATTAAGAATACATTGACTAGATTCATTGGGACAAAAAATTACCATAATTTCACTTCTAAGAAAAAAGCAAACGACCCTAGTGCTAACAGATACATAATGAATTTTTGTTGTGAAGCACCGTTTATAAAGAATGATATTGAGTTTGCAGTTATTAAAGTTAAAGGTATAAAGCTGGATGAACTTACAGATGAAAACAAAAGTAATTTAACTGATACATTTTAGGTCAAAGTTTCATGTTGCATCAAATAAGGAAAATGGTAGGACTAACTATTGCATTAGTAAAAGGACATGCTTCAGAAGAAATATTTCAAAAAGCTTTCACTACTGAAGACGTAAATATACCTAAGGCTCCAGGCTTAGGATTAGTTTTAGATTTTGTACATTACGATAAGTATAACAGACGATACGGACAAGATGGGATTCACGATACTTTGGAATGGAAGGAATTAGATGATGATGTCGAAGAATTTAAACAAAAGTACATCTATCCAACGATAGTTGATACTGAAATTAAAGAGAACTCAATGGTAACTTGGTTGAGGAAATTATCAGGCCATCGTTACGATGTGGTAGATGATGATAAAAACGAGGAAAATGGATATAGCGATGACGAAGAAAACGTAAACACAGCCAAGGCGTAGAAGTACACTAATGTCATTGTTATATACAATTTTATAACGAAAATAAATTGTATGATAGTACTTGCTGCTTTATAATTGTTTGTAATTGAAATTCAAACTACTTAAATCGTTTGTACTTTCACAGCGATGGTCAAGAGAGCATCTTTTGAAGAAGGGGCGGGAAATATAAAAAAATAATTTGTGATTACAGTTACATAAGGCTGATAGTGATTGATAGCACAATATTGAAACTTATAATGTTTATGATATTTCACATTTCTTTCTGAGAATATTTTTTTCTTTTCATAAGCTTATGTAGTCCATATATCTTAATAATATGCTACGGAAAATATATGAGGCTGCAAAAGCAGTAATAAATTACATTTCATGAAATTAATGTTTATCATCTATAATTTTGCAATTTAAACATGCAAGCGAAAACGTAGTTCAGCCACATTCCGCTAGATGGAACTGGCAGAAATAACCTAAATTAGTTCAGTGCATACTTATCTATGAGTGCATATGAACTAAATGATCAAACCATAGTTTTTGTTTTACTTTTTCTTACAAAAAAAAGCAAAACAAAAACAATATTTTCATGATTTGCTGATTAGCATGATTCGCTTAAGAGCAAGATCATGAAAATATTTTTGTACGTATCCAGGATACTAACGAGAAATGGAATTTTGGTGTTTGGGCTATTTTTGATAAATTTTTTAAATCTTTATATTTATAATCGATCAAGGCATCTCATCGTTTCAACATAATTTTTCCCTTTAGATAGCACAAAATTAAAAAATTGTTTAAATTTTCCAATTTTTATTGCCATCTTTAAAAAAAGAAAGCAAAGCAATACAGCGATATGCAGCAAAATACCTGTAACCGGTACTTGTGTGGTAAGTGTAAGCGGCAGTAGCGCTTGGTAGTGGCGCAGTGTTACCATGTTGAAATTAGAAAAGTCACTAGATTGGACTGTAAAAAAAATGGTTTGTCACATTTTTACTAGATCTATATTACTGACGTTGGAAATATGGAAAATTCAGTGATTTTTTTTTTATTTGCCAAGGCAACAATATATATTAAAAAGATATTTAGCAGCAGGCCACATTATTAATGAGTTTGACGTTTGATAAACTATATTGCTTGATCAAACCAATTTGACGAGGCAACTCTAGTTGCCTCGTCAAATTTCTCGTTAGCAATATTAATGATTCAACGGCATAACTCATAACAAAGGTGTAATTTTCCTTTTATTAAGTACTTACTCATGATGTTACTAAAACAGTTTGATCAGTCTACTGTGTAAAAACTCGTTTATAATGTGATAGGGACCTTAGTTACATACATGAATCTGTAATTAAATTTAAATAATATATAAATAAAAAATAAATACATATGTTTCTATTAATAATTTTTGTATTCGGAGAATTTTACAAATATTTGTTCAAAAATCACTAAAACCAGTGAGAAATCACCAGACCTATCAGTGGTGGCAAGACGGCATAAATGGGAGGACCCGGCGATTCGATTTTCTCGTGCATTTCTATATATATAATGCACAATATGCAAGGAAAATGCACAATTATTATTTATGTCTCTTAATGTATAATTGCTGGGCCATCTGAGAAGTATTTTCCTAACAAAATAGTGTTTTAGTTCTTGTTTTGAAATTTGGTGGCTGGAAACACCCCCTGAAGAGAAATTGATTATATTACTTTAAGCAGACATAACTAGATGTCACATATAATATATATTGCGGGGCAAAATTTTTGAGTTTTCGAAATTTTTCAAGACTTATTTTTCTAAGAATTAGGGTCATGATTTCGGCAAAAAATAATAATAATAGAGCTCTTAAGGAGGTATAGAGATGTAAAAGAAACCAACCTGAATTTTCGAATTTTCCATAACATAAACCCTATGTTTATGTGGTTCTAACGAACTCAGCTCCTTCAATAATATTTATACTAACACACTTCTAACTTTTTTATTTGAAATATTTAAATGGACTTTTAACCTGGTCGATATCGAGAGACAAGATGCCTGGAGGATAGTTAGACATAAAGTCACCAATAAAATTCGCGTTGTTTAGAGCCATTGTTTAATAACGTTGGCAATTGTTTTTATTCCATTGTCACCTATGATAATTTTTCCCCATTTAAAATATATTATTAACGAAATAGATGCCGAAACCCTGCAGCATGATGCAGGGACGCAACTGAAGTTGGAATTCTGTACTCTTTGGTGACATCCTTGATCACATGCAATAATACTACAACGTTAAATGATACTGAGAATTTTTATGAAAACAGACCAAAAGACTTATAATTGACGATAATAACTGTTGTACGACTGACGTTTACACTGGAACTGGCTGAAGAAAGATTTCACATTAATTAATGTAAAAGAGAATGACATAGAAAAGCAGATAATATGACTTTCTCACAATTGTCGTTGGCTGGATTATAGTGCTATAATTAATGGCGAATTCACAACCATATTGTCGTCCTTGCTCTCTATTTTCCGCTATATTTGTAGAACATCAATATTGGAAAATAACATTGGTTACATGTTCGTTTATATTTGGTTTATGTTAGTAACCAAAATTGTAGGTTACATCATAAAGATTCAATCACGGCCAATGTGCATTGGCCAACTTTGGTTGACGTTTGCCATGCCGTCTGTAGTCGGGTTTTCACAGCGCACGACAAATTTAACTATTCTCTTTCAATATTCATTGGAGCAGCTATCATTATTTGTACCCAATATTTCTTTCCTGGAGTTACAAGTTTAAAGGAAGTTCAAACCTCATTTCAATTTCTCCTTCATGGCCTATGGAATCTTTTAATATTAATATTCCTGAATGGATCATCCTGTATTCTATTATGTGCATTACAATATCTGCTCCTATACTTCAGATTTTATTTAACATTCAATATGATGATTATTTGCATTTCTTAGGAAGAAATTCTAGTGTTGGGAATGTGCTTACAATTACATATTACGATATTAATACAGGGTATCTGCAAATTGCCCAATAAACAAAAACATTTTTTTTTAAATGGCACGCAATATTTTTATTGGATCAGAAAGTAATGTCACATTTTAGCAGAGGTTGGAACTTGATGAAGGAACAAGTTAGAGTTGAAATAAATTTTTGTTATCTTAATAGCCCGTAATACAGCAAATATTGAGAGCTACGAATATGTTTAGATATGAACTTCTCAACAAGCTCGCCAATTTTCTTCAAAAGTTTTACAACCACGCATATCATGACAAACGGAGAAGGAACAAGGAAATTTAATAGTTCCAGTGGCCAATTTCAGGTTTTTGAACTTTCTTATTTAGTTTTTAATGGATACAGCTTTTTATTTTTAAATAATTTTTCATAATAAAATTTGTAAATTTTCTCCAATAAACTAGGTAGCTAGTATCATACAAAAATATTAAAATGGTTTGTTTGTGATTTGTTACAAGCTTAGGCTGCCATTAAATTCCCACGTTTCTGTATCTCATTGTGTCAAGGTATGCGTATTAATGTGTGTTTGGGTGTTAGCACATGAAAAATGGCAATAAAAATTTTTTCTCCTCAAAATGTTGTTATGCTTTAGCTTTGTGTAAAAAAACAGGACGTATCGGAAAGGATCATAATACCTAATACGATATGCGAAATAATTGGAAACGCTAATATGATTTCCTGCATGTTCTAACTAACGAAAGTCCGTAGGAAATTAATATACATACAGGAGTTACTAAGAACATGGTAGCGAACAGATAATACCCCAAGATATACTGCATATAATACGACGTAATTTCGGTAGATAGGTAGAGAATAGCTTTTGCTATTTTAATTTATTGCAACCGCAGCACTGTGTACGGTCTGACAAACGGTGTCTAGCAAAGTGTGGTGAAGGTATAATATGTTTACCTAAACTTGTCTCTGCTTGAGAAACATAATTTATTGGGAGAATCCGCTTCTCAGTGCAGCTAATTCATTGTCTGCCAGTAGTAACGTTCGTGCTGACAAATATTTCGCTTAGTGACGCCAATGAGTGCGCTTCCTTGAATTACAAACAAAAGGGAACTTATAAACTAACAATTAGATAAGAAACAAATAAATTAGCGAAAGTTAAGATGTGAAAATGTCTTAAATCCGGTTTGATTAATCTTATTTCAAAGCATCATCTGTATATGGAATTATACAGGGTCCATCCAAAAATCAACACTAGACTTTTAATGAGTGTAGCGAATTAATAAATATTTAGGTATGTTAGATGTATAGTGATTGCAGATTCCAAGCGCGCATATGGGGAGGGCAAATGCTTTCTTCGTATATATAGAGACGCCATGTCCATATTGTACGGAATGCATGTTGCGGTTAAAGTATTGATTTTTCCCTCGTTTAATTTGTTGTGCGACTCCTAATTGATGCAAAATGACGAGATCGACGACATTCTAGAGAGAAATAACCATTATTTAAAAAAAGTTTTCTGATAGCAACGAAGCGAGCGGACGTGTGACCAGCGTCCCAAGAAGCGGCGGTTGGCGTATGTGTGTATAATATTGTTGGGAGTGAAGGTTCTCGCATTAGCGTTCTATGCTTGTCGGTTCAGTAATTAATTGGCAATTTCATATTCAGAACTGGTGTAAGCACTGTACACTTGACACTGCATCGACATCTTCTAGATTTGTTTTTAATTGCACGCCATGATTAGATTATATTAATTCTTGCGTTAATTTTGCACTACCCAATGTGAATGCAACCTTGCAATACTCATTCGGTAAATAAGGCATTGTAAAAACTACAAACACAGATCACAGACAGAATTTTTCTGTAGTATATGCAACATACATATACTAAAACAAGCGGTTAAGCGGTTTTAGCATGTGGAATTTTCCAATGTTACCAATATCGATAATGCCATGTTTTACCGCAATTTATAATATTTGGTTTTACTATTTATTTTTCTCTCATTTTGCATTGTTTTCGAACGGCTGTTAGTTTTGGTATAAAGCTCTTCTCTGTTTTTAACGTCAACAGTGCTCTGGATTGTTGTTAAGGACTTAATATTTAATTTTTTTGTTTTATTTTATTTTATAAATATAACCATTTTTATTTATTTGAAAGTAATATTTAGTTTGTGTCTATTTTGTGATAAATTGAATGTCTCATTTGTTTTGCCTTTGAATTGAATTTTTCGCTGCGCTTTTTTTTTCATCAAGGACTATTATAGATTTCCATAAAAATACGGAATTCTTCTTCTTGATACGCACTTGTTCTATTTTGTGTACCCTATCTCTTTATTATTGTAAACCTATTCTTTGTTATCGGCTTTTTCCATCGCCGTGAACGACCCGGACATTTACGAGGAAATAATATCCCCAGATTTGTCCAGGGATAACGAAGCGGGGCGATGACAGGAGGAAACATTGTATTTGGGATTCCATTGTACGTGAATACACTGTGTATAACTTAATTAGCCAGTTAAACTGAAATCCTGATTAAGGACTTGACAGAGAAGCATATATTAGATTCGGGCAAACAAATAGAACTATTCGGCCCATCTTTACGTTGGCACCAGACTAAGCTTCATTCTCGGCGCTACTAATTGAGTTTGCGAACGATGTCGGTTATCGAGGACAACGGATATTTTTAATATGGTTGGATATGTGGTTGCTATTGTTGGAGTTACAATTATCGATTAAATTAGTGTATTGGTGGATTCTTAGAATGATATGTTAAATACTAAATGTATTTTTTTAGTTGCAAAGAAAACTTTTAATTTACGAATGCAATCTCTAGGAGAAAATATAATTTGGTCAACTAACTAATATTCAGAGATGTTTATCACACAAAATTTGTAAATATTGTTGATAATTCTTAAGTTTTGTCGGATTGTCTTCGCGGAATTCCGAATTTTTTTTTTTGCCTTTCAAAAATTCCACGCGTGCCCACTTGGCATAGCCCGGATGCATATCTGAGGAGATAATCGACGAAGACCGGAGCGATGTCGATTTTCCGTCCGTTTCTGACCGTCTCCGGCGCAGTTTCCGAAAACTTGAAACGCCCAAATCTCCTAAGCCGTTAGAGGTAGCGGGCTGAAATTTTTTTTGAAACATATACGGCCATAAGGCCATCGAGTAGCGCCGTTAGGTTGGCGGAATTCCGAAATTTTTTTTGCCTTTCAAAAATTCCATCACTTTGGGCTTAAATTTTTACGGCTTGTCTAGATCTCGGCAACCGGACGAGCTACGAGGATAAGTGCAGGCTCGTTCGAAAGGTCTCGACGGGCGCTTTAAGGGAGGGAAATCTCAACTCCCTGGCTCTAGCCGTTCGGACGCTACGGCGTCTCAAAGTTGAAAAATGAAAATTCCTTTTTTTAAATTTGACGCCCGAAACACCCTCCAAAACGAAGAGCTAGAGGCTTCTGCTTAGTCGTATTCGATCAGTCGGCCAATTCTATTATTGAGACTGTTGTATGAGACAAGAATCAAAAGTATATTTGCTTTTATCTTATACACTGGTTGCAATTAAAAATTCCTAACTCTTAAATTGTTGGAGTATTTCGCTAAAAATTAGTAAATGTATTTTTAATGTTCAACTTAAACGATTGTTATCACATTGCATTAGTCTAGTTTGTTTTCTAGCATTTACAAGAGCCAAATATTCCGCACATCTTTTACAAACGCTCCGTAAAATCAACATGAAGAATGTCCAAGTGTTGGCACTAGGTAAATAAATCTTCCTGTTTTGTAGAGACTGCTGATAATGTGGGATAAGTTCTGCTGCAAAAGCAGCTATGACGATTTTTGTTTTAATTGAATTCAACTAATTACCTTTCAATTGCAAATTAATTTTATTAAATGTTTTAAACAGGTCTGTTAAATAAGCGATGTAATTTTTTGATGAAATCTGGTTTTCGTGCAATTTTTCGTCTCTGTCTTCAAGTAAGTGCTGAGTCAAATAGATTGAAAAATGATCTAGACGAACACCTTTAGAGAGCCAACGTACTTCTGTGTGCAACGGCAAGCGATTGTAATCTTAGTATAGAGAAGAGTACGCGCTTGAGGTCAATTTTCACTCAAGGGAAATAAAACACCAGCTTTGCTTTGATGTTGTGTAGATTCTTTTTTATTCAGATTTCTGGTGATTTCGGATTTACCAAGAGGAACACATCTTAAATCTACATAGAACTTCCTAATTGCCTAATAATGAATTCTTAGACCTAAGTATCCTTCTTCCTTTCAGAGGTCGCGCTTATAAGTCACTTCTACGATAATAATAATAAACTTAGCGTAGCGGCCGCCGGCTACATTGGTTATATTGTTTAATAAACAAGGTGCGTTTATGTAACTCGCCTGAAAATTGCCTGAAAAATCATACTTACGCTAACGTGGACGAAGTTTATATTTGTTCTTTTTCTTACATATGAGCAAGAACAAAAAGACTTTTGTTTTGATTTGAAACGCACGCGCTCGTGCGAACTCATAAATACAGCTGAATGAACGCACATAAATGAATATTTCCAGCTTGTCACCGAGAATGTATTCTAAAGTAGACTAAATTATCTACCTGTCCCATGGAAGGCTCCAGTGCCCACTGGAGGGCAACATCGCCCGTATAGAAAGTAAGAAAAATTCTAAATTACCTATGGATCGCTGGTATAGGTTGCCTTTGATGCCGTCTCGATTCGCATTCAATTATTAGCGTACACGTGCACGTAAAATAAATATCAATATTTCCTTTTAGCTTTGCGTTGTATATTTCGTTTTGATAGTTCACAGTTAAAATAATATATTTACATTTTATTTCGTAGGTTAGAATTCTCAATAATACATATCTTTTAATCTTTAGCACAGTTAAAACAAGTATCACTAACGTATAATTAAGTGCTGTACATATAAGTATCGAAACAATTTGATAAATGGCATTTTATTGTCGGAGATTATTCCAGCGACTATAAAATTTCTCTGAAGCACATAATTATTTATAGAATAAATACACAATATCCTTTTTATAAAACGTTATCAATTTGTCAACTTACTTAGCTAACTATCTTCTCTAGATATTCGCAACAATTGCTTTCTTCGGGCCAATCGCAATAATCTAGCTTCCTATTAAACAGCAAATGTTCAGCGCAACTTTGTAGCGTTCCTCTACCCAAAGAGCAATTTATAAATTTTCGGCAATTAAGTGGATATGACAATAGACCGTCTATAGAGGCAGGGCATACTTGGAAAGAGATTACTTCATCTTGGATTGCCGCCATTTTCTCGGATTTCTTGCACTTTAACTCGTCGGATGAGAAATAAAATCCTTCTGGACAATCCAACATCACCGTATAATTTTTTGGATCGATTCGACGGAAGCTATTCGCTTTTCCTGCAATTGGGCTTTGCGCAGGAAATATAATATCTACACCTTGCTTTAAAGTGTAGCAAGCGCATAGTAGCGGCAACATTGACACTGAAACAGAGTATGGATCTTGGAATGTTATATACGCAGATAATTTATACTTACAAACTAGAAATTTCACAGCAAACATGTTTATGCATGTATATTTTCAAAATCACTACACGACTTATGCCTATCGCGCAATTTTAAAATAAATTAACGTTTGCAGATAAAAGGTTGGAATGATAATAGAGATAAGTTAGTTTTAAAAATGTCATTCATCTTATGATAAGGTCAATTAAACGTTTATAGATAAGGTACTACTATTATTCATGCCAGTATATCTAGTTGAACTTAGTGAGTTTGTAAAATTTTTAGCTTTAATTATGGTATCTTTGGAATCAAGTATATCCCAAATACTTGACCCGCAGTTCCAATTTGTAGGAATAAACTATAAAATTTACAGATGGATTCTTTAATTCTTTAATATATTATATCTAGTCTGTATTGAAGCTTTTGCTTTGTTTTCGTAAAGTAAGAAGATGGCATCACTTGGTTTGACCTTGCCATATTGAAAAATCATCTCATTAGAGATAAATATGGACGAATAATCTAGAATATATAAGCAGCAGATGCTTAAAGTATATAAACTATAGAAACCAACAGCGCAATTAGTGTCAATCGTCAGATCGTAATGATAACAGGTTTGATTTGTACGCGAATATAGTCTAGGACAGCGCTATCAATCGATAGCAACGTTCGGAATCTTAGTACATACGGGGTCTACGAATAAGGTACGAAAAGGCAACAAAAAGAAGCGGTAAGGACGTTAATAAAAGATAAATATCGAACATGTTGCAAAAACATGTTCAAAGAAGCACTCTTCGTACATTCGTGTCCTTAGTATATTCGGGAATATCAGCATACACATTTCCGTACCCATTTCACCATTATCCAGCAGAAATAAAAACAGTTGAGCCTTGCCCAAAAATAAGATCGAAGAGGTAGGACGAACACATTATCTTCTCGAACGCTTTCGAAATATGGAAACGAAAGCTTTCGTAGGATGGATAAAAGGATGGTTATAGTAGACCAAGCTCCACCAACTTTAGCGTGTTTGTGCCGTCATCGTTTGCGGTTTTGTACGTGTCCCATCCTTTACAAAGTATGCGTACCATATTATATATTTATTTATCTATGCGTTGACAATATAAATTGCAGTTTGCAATAAATTTGAAGGCTCTTTGTAAAATAACAAATAGATAAAGACGGAGGAAAGAACAAGCAGCAAGAACAAACAAAGCAGCCTGTTCTACAACCGCGAAAATCTCGCTCATATTTATAAGATCACACAATATACATTGGAGCAAGTTGTTACTTCCGTCATTTATTTGATTTTTCTAATGAAAAATATCAAACTTAAATTTCCTTAAGAACCCTCAATTTTTTCATAATTAGTTGATACTCTGTAAACGATTTTTTAAGTTGGTGGTGTTGCATTATTCTTTTTTTTGCCACTTGTTTCAGGTATGTAATTGTTCATTCTATATATTTTAATATGTCGATTTTATTAGACTTATACAACACCTTTTCTGAAACCAGTTCACTCTTCCTCAAATATGCTAATCAAACGCTAATTTTGCGTACTACATACCTACCTTCAGCTCTGTTTATTGAAGAGCTTTTCGCCGAAAGGATTTAGAGTTTAATTCTTCAGAACCGTCTAGCTTTTTGGGGGAAAAAGGCAAATAGAGGACAATATTCAAATGAGAGTTTGCAAAGATAAAGGTTGAATAAAAAACAGGCGACGCGTTATTAATGACATTGTTCAAACAAAAACCTTTTACATTACTCCGCGGTTGAAATTCACGTCTGGCAATTCTCCCCTGCCGGAAGATGAGTGCGAGCTGGTCTAGCCATTCAATGAAGGACGAAAAAGGAACGAGAGGACGGAAGGCGGAGCGTCAAGTTCCCCTCATTCCAATCTCGGAATTCGGGTGACATATTTTAAATACTGACGGTGAAGTCGTAAAGATCGGCATCACAGTCGTGGAACGTCTCTCACGGAACTCATGAGCGCCGAGCAGTTTAAATGAAAGTTTCGAAAGTCGTTTGCTTTATTGCTGATTATCCAGGGAATTAAGCGTTTTACCTGTAGTTCTTTTTCCTCTCGCGGCAGCTAACGCTGAAATTTGCACAAACTTTTCGCGTGAAGGCAGTCTAGGGAGGGAAAGATTTCCGCGCATTTGATTTTTATTGACAGCAATAAAAATTTTGGAAACGAATAAAAGCTTACGCCGATATTTTTTGTGCATGGTTAGATTTTATGTTGGAATCACCATAGTTCCGAAGTTTAAATGCAAAAGTCGCTTAAAAAAAAAAACTCGGTCTCGTGTGGTATTAACCTTTGTACTCTGTGACGACATAATATAATCTTTTTCCGAACAAATAAATTACTGCAGGTACTTATCGATCAGACCCTCCTGATTGTGAGAGAATTAGGCGCTGGGCTCATGTAGAGTTTGTTTGCTGAAGTTTGGGCCATTCCTATATGTAGTTGTTTGTCATTGGGTGTCCTTTTACCACAATTGTGCAACAACTTCACGTATTATGTGGAAATTGTAGTTGGCATCTCTATGAGCATCCAATTCAGGTGTTCCCGTAGTCCCTAATTGGCAAAACAAGCTTGGGTAGCGTATTCTCCTACCATACACAAAGTGCTTAATGTTATTCACGGCTGATGCAGGAGGAAAGGGCTTAATATAATGTGTAAGAGTGGTTCGTCAAATACGGCGCTCTTATCTGGTCAAAAAAGACCCAACAAGTTGCAGCGAGAGCTAAACTTGAGTCCTTGAAGAGAATAGCTAGCCCAACGATCACTGCTGCGTTAAGTACCTGATCGAGATTTGGTCTGGCTCTTCAAATTCTCCTGGATCTTATACCTCAGTATAAACTTTTGTGAAAAGAAATCAGGGCAGCTGTGTAGGGATACTGACATCGTGTGGTAAAACTACCGTAGAACATAGCCTGCGCTAAGACGAAAGTCCTTAATAAGATACTTGGTGCCTTCGGACATGCTGTGCGCTATAACATCATTGGAGAATTTTTTCAATGTTACCCTGACCGACACTATTGGAGTAGCAATTACAACTCCTTTATTTATGGTTAAATGGTTCCAGAATGCACATACGAGTCGGTGCAGGAATCTACTGTTGCAACCCTCTAATTGAACGAACATGTAGTCTGGACAGACATGCGACTGTCTTTCAAGTAGAAATATTTGCTGTCGAAATGGGTGTCGGGATACTGATGAGTAGACGTGTCAGACACAGATCGATAAGATTTCTTTGATAGCCAGGTTGCACCGCGAGATCTTGAGGGAGAAAGCGTTCCTTCAGGATCATAGCTAACTGCAGAAATAGCATCAACATTTTGGGTAAGGACGTGTCTTATTTGGACACAGGAACACGCTGATATTGCTGGTAATGAATCGGCCGATACCTTTGCCAGGAAATGAGCTGAACACACTCCGTTCAGTTCCGAACCTCTAGTTGATATATCTTTTAAGACTACTAAAACGCACGTTACACACAATAAATCTTGTTGGACGAGGTAAATGGGTAGATTGAAGAACAAGACTAAGAATTGGAGCAGGGCCTCGTTATGGCTTACGAAAAGACTAACTAAAGTAACATTAAAATATGGAGGGAATTGGTTTCCCTGTCATGATAGAGGAAGGCTCCATTGGATCTGGTCACATCTCATGTCATCAATACTATTCCGTGATTATTTTCAGTGAATTCGTAGCAGGCAGAACATATCTCAGAATATCGTACTTTACCAGAAAAACAAATAATGTGAAAAGAAGAACAATATGTTATTATTATAACTAACCTAATGCTCTAAAATTAACTAAGAAGCTTGTAAAAATCTCCTACAAATATCAAAAACATCCAAGGGAAGCGTATTGATGTCAGTAAGCTATTGAACTTTCGGATTTGTCCGATTCATTCACTTTTTCAGATATCGTTAGTCACAGTTTCGGTACAATTTTCTACTAAGTAGGACTAGAATACTTTAATTACGTCCATGTATGTACATACGTTCTGTTTACCAAAACCAACACTGTCGATAGTTAATGCTGAAACCAGCGTATCGCTGCGAGCTTTCCGGGGAGAAGTAAATACGTGCTGTAGTCGCACTATAAACGTTTGTTGAATTTTCTCGATAAAAGCGACGGCGACGGGAAAATTACGCTGCTTGTTGTTCCACTGTCGCAACTATAAGACGTTGCTCTTACGATATGTCAATTCCGTAATTTAACAAATATCCTTGAAAATCATTGTCCTTGAATGGGTGTAAAAACGGCGTGTAACTTTGAGATCGAGTTCGGACCTGCTATTTATGAATAACTTCTTTTAAAAATAAAATTTGCATTTTATGTAGACGCAGTTTTGAATGTTTGAATTAGAGGAATCATTTTGTTTATTTTGTCCCCATAAGCGGATAAAAAAGCTGTAATTACCGATACAAGCGCTCTATGTGCGACGTACTCCGCGTGCTAACGAGAGCTATTCATGGCAATAACTTTGGGGGTAACTAGTCCGCCGTAGTACAACGCACCACGATGTATAGAGGTCTCTTTTACATGTGTGCCAATGTGTTTATCTCCGTTGACAATAGCAATAAGTCTTCCTCATCTTCTAAAAGCGTGGCAGCTAATAACATAAATAGATCACAGGCGATGCCTAATTCGGATGCGTATTCAGCAGCGTGTTTTCCGCATACGGATTCTGCTCTAGATAGATCGCAGCTTAAGCAGATATTCATATAGAGCCATTGATAAAATTACCAGGGGCAATGAATACGACTAATAATTGTGGCATTACTAGCAATTCGAAGGTATGATTTGCTTGAAGGATAATTTTGAAATTGTAGAATTTGCTTGTTGCGCAAGTAATAGCAAATCAACATTTTCTAATGATATATTAGACCACATAGAACATCTTTTAACCATCTGCTGAACTGGAAATATCGGAAAATTATATTCAACAATTTTTGATCATTCTTTTGAAAAATTTCGCATTATTGCCCGCCAATCCTATAATATCTACTGTCAATGTTTTTTTTTTTTTTGTAAAGAATACATAAATTGTTCAACTAAAACAATTAAAAGGATATAATAGAAGAAAATTGCAAAACCTTTAATTTGTACGAATAAATGTAAGAACACTAATATAATTAATATTTACTATTTTTCATCCAAACCTTCACGTAGTTGGGTTAACCTAGAAGCAAAAATTTTATATCTATTTAACTTTTCGAAGAGCAACGAAACTCCTACGAATTTTATACCGTATTTCTCCAGACACACCTGTATTAATAAATATACTTTTATGGCAAGGAAGTAGGGCAAGGAGATAAATTTTGAAGTTGGATTAAGATCAGTTTTCAACAAGAAATATCGTATTCCCCTCATCCTGTTTTCTAAATAATTTCTAAACGGATAAGCACGTGAGACGTTTATATGTATCTGCGAAAAGGTAAATTTGTATAACCTCCCTTGCGGATTCCCTACCTCTGCCTTCGAGGTTTCAGTAGGTAATTATATCTCCAGTCAACGATAATTCCGCGGAAATGAATGTTCTGCCTTAGTTCCCGTTCTTAATGCAACTTCTTCATATTGAAAATAAGCTTGTACAATTTAAAATTCCTTAATTAAATAGTTTCTGGGGAATGTTCATACTTTGCAGTTGCCGATATTCACCAATATCAAACTCGAATAGAATATTATAGCCTGTAATGCTAACGAATTAAAAGAAAAAATTAATGTTGGCCAAACAAATGCTATCGTTAAGGTAACAAAAGAACGACGAAACGCCAAAATAATTGAGCTTCTTTTTAGCTTCAATTGCGTTTGAGAGAAATAGTGTTCAGCTGTGGATTGCACTCTTAAAGTAATATCTAGTGTTAACAGCGTTTTAAGTTTAATTTAAGTTTTTTATGTTCAGGTTTGAATCGAGTTCGAACCTTTGACCTTTTTCAGACGAAATCGGTGAAATCTTGTCTTGTTACAACTTTCCAACGCCGAGGGGTGGGACGCCCCGCTTCCAAAACGCCCTTAAGATCTGTTCAAAGCTTTTCGAATTCTTCGGAAAGTTAAAATAAGAATACAATGAAGTTAGTGTAATAGTAAATAGTTTTTAACATAAATAGTGACACCAGAATATTTCAGTAAATGCGTGTATTATTATTAAATTAAAGCCCACATTAGCCTAAACGAAATTTGTTCACATAGATATACTTTAACTAGGTATGTTGAAAATATTAAGATATTTGCGCGGCAATGTTCCTTGTTTATAATAAATTTGCGAACCCATTCTCATGAGACGAATAAACGCGAGTCTGTCTAGTCTCTGCTAAGTTCGTGAAGCGCATGGAAAGTGGCGAACTTTAATTATGATGTTGGTGAAAAAACTCATGATAAAAGCAATGCAAGGAGGGAAAAGGCTAACCGATGGATATGTTTCTGTTTACCTAGCGTCATCAGGTTTATTCCGAGCGTTTTCTCTACCTTACTTCACTATTTGCTTTCCGGCTTATATCACTTTCCTACGAGAATAACGAGTCAGATATATCTTTTGCCGCCATTTAGCACCAAGTAGCGATAAAAAGCGGGTATAGTTCCTCAATCGACTCCCGAGCAGTTCTTGGACTGGTGAACTGAAGAAGGCGCAGCAATTGAGTGCTCTGGTGAGCTGCACATGTAAATGATTCCGTAGGTTTACCATAATGCATTAAAAACTCATCAAAAAATGCCTATAAACAATAACAAAAATGATGCTGCTAATACAATTATTCACGGCAAAAGAAATCTGAGGACAGAAAACGGTAACCAACGGACATGTTTCTGCCTACCCGACATCATCAGCGTTGTTCTGAGCATGTTCTCTATCTCACATCGCTATTTCTCTCTACGCTTACATCATCCTCCTTCAATAACGACGAGCCAGGTATATCTCTTAGTGCCATCTACTATCAAGGGGTACGGTGCCTGCCGTTTAGAAAGCATCGACAGAAAACGGATACAGTTCCCCAACAGAGCGCCGAGCAGTTCTTGGACTGGACCTTTACCGTTAGTGATTCCACCAATATCATGAGTCACCCACACATCTCGTCTGACGACTTCATTTGGTTCACCTATCCGATATAAAGATCCTTCTAGTAGTTGAGAGCTCGACTTCTAAAAAAAAATTCCTTTTTCTGGTCTATTATCTTTGGAGCGTGGTGAAACGGAACATTAACTTCTTTTGTATTTTATCGTCCCATTTCGCTTAACTTCTAAATTAATGTAAAATCTTTCTACAGCAAGACTCAGTGTAAAGTTAGGCATATCAAAGTGAAATCCCATCAATTAATAATCGTTCGTTAAAATTCTCAGTAAAATTTCACTCTGTAGAGTTGTATGTGGTACAGAATCTCAGCTATAGTTACGTCCCTGCATTATTTGCATCATGCTACATCTTAAATGTCTTAACAGTTATTACTTAAGTTATTACTTAACAGTTAATCTTAACAGTTCCGTTAATTTGAAGAATTCTAATCGAAATTCAAAGAGTGAGTCGTATTTATTGTTCAGTAATAGCTGATTTCCAGAAAGAAAATATCTAAATAATAGCTTGGCAGCCATAATGATAGCGCTTGTTCTAAAATAAACGAAATACGCAGGTAAGATGTTTGCTATTGATCAACTGCAATTTCCTGCATTACGATAATAATCGTAAAAAATTCTTGGCAAGCGAAAGGACACCACGATCATATTTCAAATCTGGTATTACGAAAAAATCAGTTTGCTGTTTGCACTTACAAATATTTGTCTAGTCAAAGTTCTTGCTTCCGATATTAATCGATATCGTACTTAATAATTCAAGAATAATTAATGAATGTGTTGAATAATATAGCTTTCCAATATACAGCCTGTGTAACAATACTGCTCCTTGTTTACAAAATGTTCGCTTGAGTAAACTATTCTTTACAATATTTTGCATACATCCAACATGTTTCTGATATAGTGCCAATATTGGTTCAGTGTACGAGTTCTACTGGCGGGGCAATTACGCCTACTATTTATTTTTAAATAATTGAGAAGCAATTTGTAGCGTTTGTGCATTAATAGGATACACTGTGCCGTAAAAACCAGACTTTTTAATTAATCTTTCTGCGAACTCCTGAATGTTATTTATCCTTTCGTTAACTTTCCATTGACGAATGAGGGCCAGCATTTTGTAGAGGAATCAAGAAGGTTACTCAATATCAATTTAATTAACTTCTCCGGCTTTTCCTCAAAGGTGGAAGATTAAAGGAAAACTTTTTAATTATCTTTTTAATTTCCCGTATGTCTTGACATTTCTAGACAGAAAATGAAAAAAAAGGAGATCCTTCTCATATTTCCAGTGAAATACGTACTGCATAGCTTAACCGGTCTTCGAATTATAACCTCAGGGAACAAATTTTAGGGGTTGTAGAAATTATCTCTTCTATTTATGCGATGAAAATATCAAAGGAATAAAAAAAAATATATTTAGTGTTTATACATATGTGTTTCAGCATTAAAGGTAAAAGGCTACATAAAATCGAAATTAATTCAATTTTTGCTTTTATAACAGACCAGTAGCTTCCTTTCGGATAAGACCTTTCATGCAGAAAGTACAGAAACTTCGAAAAATGTTTATATAGATTCAATGGTGTTGATGCATGTAGCAGAGACGGAAAACTACACCAACGCTGCATACTCTAACCAAGATTGGAGAAGATCTTCTGTTCGCACTACTTGCTAATAATGTATTCTTTGTTGATGATTTGGCATTTTCTAGGTTACAATGGTTGAGAACACCTGCAAACTTAATTGCGAAGAAACGCAAGTATTTTCTCTGAACTCATTTACAAGAAAGGCTATTACCAGTTAGTAACAATAATAATACGCGAAATAGACCAAGTTAAGGTTTGTGTGTTTTATGCGATCCCACAAGGAGCACATCTGTATACACTGTTCATGTGCTCTTGAAGCTCAAAAGCTTTCATTGGAGTTCAACACTGTTCTTGTTGGGTTAATTTTCCTGCGCTTGATAGTGTTCTTGCTACCATTGTTTCTTCTGGTAATTTTCAACATTTAAAAACACGTAATTTAGTTGCTTGTATTTATTATTATTAATACAGTCACTTGCTCGTTAAATGATAAAGAAATAGTGACCACTAGTTCATCACTTTGCCTGATTCAATACCTTTCCACAAACTTCGATGTACGTCGACAACCCGACGGAAGAATAATAATCATCAATTTTAATAATATTTATAACTTCTTTAGAAGCAGTATCCCTCGACTTTTTGATAATGCTGCGTATACAAGATGATTCGAAGTAACCAATTTCTCTCACGCACATTTAATAAAGCAGATCATTAATGTTTTAGAGGAGCACACTAATTAAAACGCCCATTATAAATAACACTGTTACACCTCCTGTTTCGACTTCACCGTGCCTTAGTTTAATTTGTAGAACAGGAACAGGTAGCGGCGAAGGAAGCAGGCGATCAAGTTTTAATACTTTATGCGCCACAGATCTTGGCTTTAGTCAAGTACACCAGAATTTATCGCCTCGTTTTTGTGTATAGATTCGTATTCTATTTCGTGTACTGCACAAGCAGAGGTAATAATCTGAAGAAAATGAAGTAGTTGTAGTTGTAGTGTTATTGATGGTGGAAGTAAATAATGTATTTGGTAAACAGATCTAATATATTTGATTAATTGATTTGACTAATAGATATCGCTGATGAACACGTTTTGAATAAGCTTGGCAGTGTTATATAGACGTTGTTTGAAGCGATGGTTGAATATAAGCTTTGGCTCATTACAACTCCTAAATTCCACCTACGTGTTTAAATTACACGAACGAAGATTATTTAATTTTGTTTAATACTTCAAAAAATGCAGTAAAGTGGTAAGAGCATGCGATACATTTACTGCTTTAGGTCGGTAAAAATTCAAAATCATGACCCTATTGTTGATGACTCAAACATGGGAACCGTTACTTTGGGATACTTCAGAGCACATCCAACAATTTCTTTAAAACAAACTGCGCTGAAATCAGGGCTATTTAGGTGCACAATACATAAAATACTTCGCAAACATAACTTTCGCCCATACTCGTTTTCTGTGGTCCAGCAACTAAAAGAAATTGATTTCCCAAGAAGAGCGAGCTTTTGTGAATTTATTTTAACATTGCCTTAAGGGAACGAATTATTTTTGTACAATATTATTTAGACGGACGAAGCCCAATTTACAAGAAATGGTCTGTCTAACCGGTAAAATTCTCATTACTGGAGCGATTCGGATTCTCGAGTACTTAAAGAGCAAAACTCCCAGGAAAGCTCGCAATTCAAAGTTTTTTGCGCCGTAAGAGATGATGATGTGGTGATGCTTTAAATTTTTATTAAGAAAATTTAAACAACAGTGGTGGTTCGTGACAATATTGAGTGGCAGGGGCAATCTCGCATCAACTGGCAACGCATTCCATTTTACGAATTTTACAGAATTTCGAATCAGTTCAGCTTGCAGTGATTTATAACTAGAGATGACAAAGGCAGGTGAAATTATTACTTTTATGCAGCGACTAGACAGATTCGTGTTTTGTCGACTCTCGAGGAAGCCAGCAGGAAACACAAACGCTTTCTTATGAGACGAGTAGACACGAGTCTGTTTAGTTGCTGCAAAAAAGTAATAATTTCACCTGCCTTTGTCATGTCTACTTATAACTCCAATAGGCATGCGGACGATTGAGTATGGGAAAAAGCGGAAGTAGTAATTCCAAGGATTGATAGGAAACTCCCAAGAATAGGAGTGTTTCAAGGAGATGTTCAAACTGTTTAGGGAGCTGTTTAAGTTATTTGTTAATCATTTTGTTTCTTTGTAGTTGAAAGTGCTTATATAGAAAAACTAGCCGGTGGCCGAGATTAGACAAATCTTTTACCAACATGATAGCGCATTTCCTCCCAACTGTTACTTGGTTAAACACTTTTTGTAAGAAGCATTTTGTGATCAGTAGATAAATCTTCTTGATGGGCGCCTCGTTCCCCGAATTTGTTAGTTTTTGAATTTTTTGTAAAGAGCAGAATGAAGAATCCGTTAACTTCTAAGGAACGACTGTATGCTCAGAGTGAGGCATGCATTTGTAAGTTTGAGTCAAGAATCAATTAGAAAGAATTCAGAGGTGCGAAAAGTGCCTGGAAGTTCAAGGGGCTAACTTTGAAGATTTATTGAAATAGATATTAGGCTTCCTTTTTTGTAAGTTGCTAAAGCTAAATTAATTCTTATGTTTGCATAATCAGTGCTTTTGAACTTTTGCCTTGGCGGTTACGAAACTTTTTAAATTTTTATTATTTCTTTAACTGTGTTTGGTGAAGATTTCTGTTTTTATAGATACCGAGCAGCAAACGTATCGCATGTGCATGATGTAACTTTAATGCATTCTCCATATGTAATAAACAAATTCAAATAATTTAAACGTGCCGTCATTGTTTATAGTAGAAAAATAAGTTATATTTCCTGAATGTTGGAGTCATGATTATTAGGAAACATAATCATGACTAACTTAGATATACCAAAGTTAGATAATATTTTAAAAAACTACGTAAGCTGCCGGTATAACCGGAAGTATCAGCTTATTCAAAATATTTTAGTTCAATAATATCATATATCGATCGATGCATTTCCTGGTGGAAGAGCCTGTATACCAAACTATGAAACTTATCTCACATTTTGATCCGATGTGTGATATCTACAATACCTTTCTTCTTTCTCTCTTTAACTGAAATACGTATCTCTGCGAACAAAACCATAAACATAACTAAGTCAATTTTCTCTTTTCTTTTAAATATCGAGTCTGCACGATGTCGGAGATGCCTGCAAGGGAAGGATCATTTTAGAGAGTTTATACATAAAATATCAAAATGTCATTGCGAGAATTCCCTTTACGTTCGGCCCTTTTTCTTAAAGGGGCAGTATACGAGGGATATGATGTCCTGACAAAGCATTTAGGTGATAGAAATCGATCGCGCGCTTATAGCGGAGACATTTAACGTTCGCTTCACGAATATACGAAAGCTCACACGGAATAATAGCGTGGTTGAAGTACGTTATACTGCTCCATACCATTTTGGTTCTTTAAGTGATTAACACGAATTACAATTTAGATTCGTGTTAATGTTTGTGAATTGTTTTTTATTCGTAAGTCACGCAGAAGCCGTCAAAGACCAATATTTATTCTACTAATTGAAATCATAACGAGTGATTTATCTCGAATAAGTATCTATATTTAAAGTGAAAATTGATATTGTATAGGGGAAGATGGAATCAACTACAACTAATTCATTTCTTGAAAAGTCTTGAAAAGCGAGATCGATTGAAGCCATTCAGTATTCTTGGGGAGAGCAAAATAGTAATTTAAATAATAAACAGTGTTCGTTTAAAGACGAAGACTTTGGTGTTTCCCCGTTTTAAGAAACTTTCTTGAGAACTGCCTATTACGTAAAGACAGTTATCAAAACTTAAAGCTGTAGAGTAACCGTAAATATCAATTGTGTGCACCTTATCTTGCCCTTGTTATTCTGTAATCAAACCCGTTTTTTCTTTTTCAAGAAATACATGATACACTGTGCCGGTAAACGCATTTTCAATTTAGAAAGTTACCAATCAAAAGGCATTTAAGCATGTAAGGCTAACCAGTATAGTAAGGCAACGTAATTGCCCATTGTTTCCAGTTGGAAAAACAGAAAAAGAAGCAAACGTTGTATCCTCCATGCGATAATAGTGATGTTTATTAACCGTTGATGCCAGGGGCGGCTGGTGCAAAACACATTAACCAAAGAATATTTAGTTAGCTGAAATTTTCTTTTGCAAATACATTTACATTAACGCATATTTTATTATCACGACCTCTATTTCCATCTACATATTCGACCAACCAAGTAACAAAGTAACTCCAGCATATACGGAAACGAATCGAATTGTGTTCATAGCTTGTTATTTTTAAAATGAGGTTTCCTTATTGGCCAGCGCTGCAGGTGACTAATTATTGCAAGTATCGCGATTTTGTGGCTACAGTCAATGCAACCACAAACCATTATTCATTAACGTTTAGCGGTGTAGGCACAGTGGTATAGATGTCAGCTTTCGCGCGTACATACACTATCGGCCATAAGTGTTTACCCTCCATTAAAATATTACAAAAACAAGTCAAATACTAATTATAAAATAAACCTTTATTCTGTGCTTATACAAAGTACTTTAACAGTTACAAAAACAATGTGCTTGTAAATTTTCTAACAATGATAATCATAAATTTACTTAAATTTGGGATTCATCAATATGTCCACCTTTCGCTTTTATTACTGCCGCACACAGTTTCGGCATTCTTTCTAACAACTTCGCTAGTGTTAGTGGCTCTATTTTCCTCCACGTATCATGTAGTTGCGTCCAAAGTACTGTTGCCGATGTTGGAGCAGATTTTCGAACCTGTCGATCGAGTTCCTCCCACAAAAGCTCGATCGGATTGAGATCTGGACTTTGGGGCGGCCATTTCATAACAATTATTTTGTTTCTGTGCTCCAGCTGTTCTAAATACTCACGGCACATCTTGGCAGTGCATTTCGGATCATTATCGTGCTGGAACACGAAGTTCTCACCGATTAATCGTGTTCCAGATGGGATAGCATTCCTCTCCAAAATCTCCCTATAGCCTTATTTTCTCAGGATACCATCTATTTTGACCAAATCTCCCACAGAGGCACCGCCAAAACAACCCCAAATCATAACTGATTCTCCTCCATGTTTTATTGTTTGTATAATACAGGATTCAAGTGCTCGTTTCCATTTCGATCTATGAACAAATGTCCTTCTGTTTGAATGAAAAGTGAGAAATTTAGATTCGTCGGTTCAGAGTACTTTTTTCCAATCTTCCAACGTCCAATCTTTGTGTTCTCTTGGCCATGTTAACCGTTCAGCTTTGTTTGTTTTACGTAATAACGGTTTCCGCATAGCAATCCTTCCACACAAACCAGCTTCGCGCAAACGCCTTTTCACTGTGGTGACACTAACTGGTTTTGGACGTGAAATATTCACTTCGGCAGCAATTTCTGTCGCTGTCTTTCGTCTATTTCGCCTGCTTGTCATTACCATAGCACGATCTTCTGATGATGTTATTTTTGGCCGTCCGGGACGCCGTTTATTCGATACACTGCCACTTGCTTGATACTTTTTCACATTATAATCCACTTTTCTACGATTTAATTTCAATAATGTAGCAATTTCTCGGTTACTTTTACCGATGTCGTGATATGCCACTATTTGAACGCGCGTTTCTGTTGATAATTCTTCTATTGCCGACATTACTTTAATTTTACTGGCTGTTTTAAAACACTTTGCACAAACTCTTCACTATTCGCTGTTTGCAATGGGAAAGCTGAATGTAAACTAAAATTTTTCTTTATATTGAAGTGCCTGTGTCGTCTGTTATCATATTTTATGACAGCCGCAATAAACATTTCCCAGAAACGGCTCTTTATCTAGTCCGTGTAACTGAACGGACCTAAACCGCAAAAAAGGGTCATTTCCAATATCTCAATGCCAGTCGGCTCATTACGTAACACGGAACATTACATAGTAACTATAATCTATCTGGTACTTACCGTTTAATAATACAAATATAATAATAGGGATAACATACAGTATATTTGAAGAATCGCCAATTATGAAGGTGGTAAACACTTATGGCCGGTAGTGTACCTGTAATAATAATTTTTTTGCTTCAAAAAAGGGGTTGCAATACGAATACGAGAACTTGTACAACAAATAAATAATTTTATTTATTAATTAAAATTCTAGATTTATTCTCTCAATCATTAAAATTATTATTTTAACAATTTTGTCGTATAAATTTTACCAACTTAGACTATTGAAAGAATATCAAAATATAATATAATATACTATAGTACACTGTAATATAGTTAAAAAATTCCTATCTCCTACGTAATACTCCATAACAATAGAAGAACTAAATTTCTTATTAAGATCGCTCGCCCATGACTGTAAAATTCTGCTAATAATAAATTTGACCTACTTGTCCGCAGAGCATGTGTAATTTCTACAAGTGGATGTTACAAAATATAGGAATCACTTCCGTTAATTTCTTGATAATCCTTATACACTAAAACATATACATGTAACAAATTAGTTTTCAGCAGATGCGCGTTTGAAATTTTGTTTTTGAGATTCGCTTACGCGTACGTAATCCACAGTCTGCCATATGCTAGTAAGTTGTATTTCCTATATTCCAAATTCGTTGTATTTTTCAAGATATTGTGCCCATTGTAATTAATTGCACAACAATAACTTTCTTCGACGTACGCGCATAAATAACTTTCCAGAGATGCTTCGTAATAATTCACGGATTTTTAACTTGGATTAGCAGCATCGTGGCAGTTGGCGTAGGTATGATAATGAAAAACAAACCTTTAGACTCACTCAAAAAGACGTATCTGCGATCCTATAGATGACAGGGTACCCAGGAAGAAACATGACCCGGGTTAAAATTCTAGTATTCCGATTTTCTAACGTATAGTTTCACTAGAAGATCCGTAAGGTATCGACCACAACTGACGATTGCTGTTCTTTATCAGAATAAACTAACAACGTAGAAATTTTTTTAATGCGTTAAATAATCGAAGATATTTGCTGTAAGCTGTAAGCGTACTAGCTGTCCAACCAGGTACAGGTACTCGTAGTCCTCTTTGCCGACGATATCACTGTATTATTCACTTCCAGTAGAGAGTTGTTGTGGTGCGTGGCCGCAGATTTATGTAGAAAAAAAAAGGTTTAAATCGGACAAATTGGAAGTTGAAGGGGTTAGAATCTCTTGGAGCACAATCGAGACCGATCAGCAATCAGCGATTAATTTGATGTCTGTATACTGAGTTCGTTAAGAGCAGATATTGTAATGCGAGGGACACGTTGATGACTTTATTCAGTCTTCTCGATGCACGAACCAAGATGACAAACCATGCCTTGGGCCAATCATGGTCACCTTAACAAAACACCTGTGAGAACTATTTAGAGAAACTTTAAAAAGATTAGGCAACCTGGCGCAACTCCTGCTGGCGCGCAAGGTCAAGAAACCGCACTCAGGTTCAAAGTAGTTTGGGTAATTTGGGTTACGGCAGGATCTTCAGTTAGAGTCCCTTTTGAACCGTTGCACTTGAACTGCTGGATGCGTTGATACTCTCTGCGACAACCGCCTCTTAATAAGATAGGCAATTATTGAATCACAGGCTGAGGGAATTATACGGCCAAAAAGAGATAAAGGATACGATCTAGCTCTGAGACGGTATAGAGGATCACGGATTGCAAGGATTCGTTCATTCTTGCTTAACTGGCGATTTGTTTTCGAGACGACTTAATAAATGGTGCTCAATAACTGAAATTAAGCAATTTAATATACAATAGTAACCGTTGCTATATATTAACTGCATAACAAACACGCACATATGGCAGCATGAACAAAGTGGACAAGTTTCTGCGGTAACCAAGAACAATAGGTTTGCAATAACCACGTTAGTAATAAAGAAAAATTTCGAGCATCCTCTATAAATAAATTTCTAATTTTTCGCGAATAAATGAGAATTATGACAACATTAAATGAAAACTTTCTATACGATACAGTAGATATTATCCTTGTATTACTAGGAAATAATTAATTTTCTACGTGGTTTGCGATGGCTGATTATCTAAATTCAAAGTCGCTAGTTAGTGAAAATTTGCGTTTATTAAAACTTTATTTGCTTGTTGTGCCGACGCTCCCTCTCCGTCTCGTTCAGGGCTTCGACCTGCTTAATATCACCCTTCGGAGACGCGTCCTCGGTAAACCCGAAGGCGTCAGCGAAACTAGTTTCCACATAAATTAAGAAGATAAGTGGCTTTAACTGTTAATAAAGAGAATGGTGGGCAAGTGAATCGGTCTTCTAAATAATGCGGTTCATCAGAATGGTTTAAGTGCTACGGTTCGAAGAAAGGTGTTACAGGAATGTTAAAGAACATATTGTTTAAATCGATGTCTTATAAATAGTTAATAACTAGTCTCTTTTGTACAAAATCAATGCTGAATAGTGTAAGGCGGGGCGAATCTATTACAATTCCGCGTTATCTTTTGATCAAAAGGTAGCTATTTATGCAACAATCTGTAGACTATTGGGAACTTACCGTTTGCAGAAGTTCTCTCTTATTAGCAATACAACGTCTCTTACAACTTTAACTTCTTAGAAGTACGGATTGTAAAGTTATGTTTTCTGTGAGGTGGAAATTGATAATAGTTTCAAATGTACAAATTTAGACGACCTGTTCAAATTCGACCCATTTTACGGGTAAAAGTGCCTAACTTCGCAGTAGAGACAGTGCAACGAATTAATTGAAAGCTGATTGGCTCTGAAAATATTATAAGAAGTGTCACTGATCAAGAATCAGTGAGTTTCCGAAAAAGAAAAATATTTCTGCTACCGGAACTTAGAACTGAAACATTTTAATTTCAGACAGTGTACAGGGCCATTCACAACAATAGCATCCCTGGAAATCTTTGAATTTTTTGATGAGCCATATTATGGATAGTGATGTATTTCCTAAACATATTTTAAACTTTGTAGCACGCTTGATTAAACCGAAAACGGATATCAATTGATCAGAGGATCATCAGAGCTTTGTCAGAGAATCATCTGAGCTTTGTCAGAGATTCAGAAACTGTGAAAATTCATTAAGTAGTAGTGACTTATTGTCATTAGTTTTGGGATTGGCACAATGTGGCATATTAGAATCACCAATTATTGTCATAATCAGAAAGAACAACCTCAAATGCATCAAGAAACAGCGCTATATCGTCGGCAGTTATATCGGGAGGTATGTAGAGTATTACGAAATAAATTTTGGTTATCGTTTAGGTAGGGTAGTGCTAAATTAGTGCAACACAAAATTATACACACGTCAAACTTTAACACTATTTTCAGCGTTTGTTTTTGAATTCGTTTATCATGATTACTGCAGAAACTGCTAATAAACATAACACGTAACGTTTCCGTGCATTACTCAATCGAATAAAATTTAAATCACCGCTCTAGCGTGTAAGACGTTTAAGATATCGGCCATTAGAAAAACAGAGATTTCGCAAAAATTATCTCAAAATAAGATACAGGAATATAGGGAATATTGAAGGCACAAATTGAAGAGGGGCATCCAGAAACGTAGTAATATACAGGATGTTCTATTTAACGAACCAAACTTGTATAGTTACTTGAATACTTTTATTTTACTTCTATAAATTGTTCAGGAAAAAAATTATCTTACCCCCACGCGGTAGATGGACACGCTGTAGGTGAAAAGATTAAAAAATTGTCTTTAGGAGGAAATATGTATACGTAAACATTTGTCCAGTTTCAATATTGAGGACAAGCAAAATTAAGCAATATCATAGTAGTTGGAACAAAAAAAAAATGAGAAGATGAGAAGAAAAATAAAGCAAAAGTAATTTACGTGTGTGGGTATCTTACAACATACGTTTCAACACAAAATCAAACGTTTAATCATCCAAGCAAAACATATTATTCACTTCATATACACAAGCTTGCAAGCAATACAATAATCATTCAATCAGACTGGAAATAGTGCGGTACGACGAGGGAAAAGTAGAAATCATTTTCGCCGTATTGTTGCACGAGTGTATAAGAAAACTATAGGTAGGCATTAATTAAGATCAAAAATCATACAAGCATCTGATGCGTATAAAAACGATATTAGTTTGTTTGTATAAGGCAGTGGTATATTTAACTTGAAAGTGTTCAATACGAATCTGTCAAAAAGAACTGCGGTAAATAATGTTAGAATGTGAAAAATTTAATAATTTCATGTATTTTCATTTACAGTAAATATGATTCGTTTCGTTGTCATTGCGACTTGTGTTTGTAAGTGCATCTTATACCTATCTAGTATGTTTGGTGTATGTTATCGTGTGCGAAAGCGAGATCTAAAGGTTAAAGTATCGATTAGGGTCTTGAGGTGGGGCTTACACATTTCAATTAGTTCCTAAGACAATTGATTTAGTTATTCATTAACGTACGTAGATTCGACAGGAAATCTTCGGAGGTGAAATATTACCTTTTAAGTGTGTTAGGTATCTGCGATAGCTTCAATAGTCACTTTATAATTAAAAAATAATGGGATTGATTATTAGAGAGCAACATTTGCTTTATGTTGTGGATAGAATGCCACAAAATTTACATCAAGTGGAAATTTTTTTTAATAACTCTTGATTGGGGCCACACGTGGATCCAAACAAAGAACAAGTTTAGCTTAGGGTGTATTAAAGGTTTAGTGGAAATTTAACAAAGATAGAATCGTAAAAACAATGAAAAATATTTCGTTTTGTTACACTCACAAAGTAGGTAGTAGAAACTGTAAGAAATATAGTACCCTTTAATATAATATATTACTCCTTCCGTTATCTAAGGATGACTGGATTTTTTAATAAAAGAGATACACCAATATATTGTGTGTAATAAAGCTTAAACATTATAATAATCTCTTAAGCAAATTAATATACAACTTCAATTTTTATGACGGCCCCGTAGATCACAACAACTTGCTTCTTAAATATATGGTGTTCTCAACGTTGAGCAATTTATTTTAACAAGTTGCACAACTCGCAAAGAGAGGTTAGTTTATCAAAAATCTGTTTGGCTAGTATTTTGCATTGTTGTACGGTTTTTATGCGATTTTCGATTTGGCTAGTGGTATTAATTCGTTAAATAGTATATAGTGAGTGATATTTTTGATTGTTGGGTATTTTGGACGATAAAAATGGGGCACGTTTATGAGAACAATGATCTGGTGGACATAATATTAACTTACGGAGAATGCCAAAAAAATACAGCCGCAGCATGCTGAAAGGTTTCCTTTAAAAAATCATCCGGCTCCGCGGATGTTTGTAAAGACGTCGCGACATAGGCTACTTAAAGGGACAACGCGGAGTTCGCGTTGGAAGACTTCCTCCACGTGAAATGATAGATATTGAGGAAGAAATCTTCGAAATTGATGAAAACGCCCCAATAACGGGGATTAGGTCCATCGCAGCTCAAGTTGAAATTAGTCATAGTAAAGTGTGGAAGGCTATACGACAACAATAATTTTATTCATAACATTATCAACGGGTACATCAATTGTCAGAAAACTACAACTGAAGATTTTCCTGGAAGAGTTGAATTTTATCAGTGGCTATTACATTAATACGACAGAAATGAAAATTTTACAAAATTTATTTTAGTTACCGACGAGTCCGCATTTATAAGAAATGGAGTTAATAATTTCCACAACCACCATGTGTGGGCAGTAGAAAATCCACATGCTGTGACAAGAACTCATTTTCAGTATAGATTTTCTGTGAATGTTTAGGCTGGCGTAATAAATTGTATGCTTGGGCAAGTGAAATTTATTTAGACTTTGTTCAACACATTATGCCACAATTATTAGATGTTTCTTTAAATGTGGGACAGAATATGTGGTTTCTACATGATGGAGCTTTGCCACCTTTTAGACGAGGAGTTCACGAACATTTAAATAATGAGTTTCCTAATAGATGGATAGGGCGCAATGGACACATTGGCCTGCACGCGCAATTAGTTTATCACGATGGGAAAGTAAATACTGTGGACGAACCCCAACAGCGCATGGAAAACGCTTGCGATGTTATTCGTGGACACCCGAATTTTATTTTTGGGAAGTCTGCTGAGCAAGACTATATTTATTTGTTACAAGGGGATGCATTTTACCAGTGAGCATGCATTTTTCTCATTTTTATTGTAACTAGCAACTACAATTACTTAAACTCTGCTATTTTGCAACTGATATAATGATAAAAAAATAAATAATTTTTGGTAAACTGATTTCTCTTTACGATTTGTACAACCTGCTAAATTAAATGACTCAACTTTGAGAACAGCCTGTACAAGAGAATATCTTTTGTAGAAAACGTAATTAACAGTATTATCTGAAAACCTTTTACTTCTATTCGTATAACTCTAATATAACCCCACAAAAATTGGAAACATTTATTATCAATGATAAATCCCCTTTCATTACAGCAATTGTGTTATATACAGTACTGGTCAAGTCACTACGTAAATATTTGAAACGGAGAATATAGATGGCAGTATAATTTACGCACACCCCACTTATATTCTTTCTTTTCAATATTTACGTGAACTACGGTATAAGGTACCTTGTTTGGGTTGTCACAGTTGTTATTTAGGCCAAGCGTCTCAATGACAATCGCTCTCATGTTGACATTGGCCAATATAGGAGTGATTGTCCGTTGGTCAAGAGATCTTGTGCGTTTGCTGCTTATGCAAAGCAACATGATCACATTTTCGATTTTGTCAACTTCGAAGTAATACATTTTGAAAATAATTATAGGAACGGCCTTTTTCTTGAAATGTAGCACAAAGAAGCATCGGATGGCAGTTAATTCAATAACATATTAATCGGCTAGATTAGAATAACGACTAGTTTAATTTATTCGATAACCTCGTATTTCATTGCTTTACTTGGGTCAGCCAATTTCAAGCTCTTTTCCGCTTAGTTTTTGTTTCGTATTCGGATGTTTTCCTCTTCGTTGCAAAATTTTTACAATTTTACTTCATATGCAATTGCTTCTCTTCTCTTCTTTTTAAAATGTCGATTTTTCTGACTTTAGTGTTTTAAAATGTTGAATTTAATTCATAAACTTTTTAATTTCATGTTTGACTACTGTATGATTAAATTTGCTGTTTATATACATTTCCGTTTGTAAGTAACAACATCTTTTGTAACAACTTCTATCGTAAATTTAACTATTTCGTAAATTGTAATTTACACTCTCGATGAAATTTCTTTTCTGCAACCAACCGTAGACCCCATACCTGCTTATATACTCATTTTGTTTCCTAACGCGTGGATCTTTTCGAATTCCAACTATTATTAAGCTTATTAACGTGGTAATAAAGGTTATTAATCTACCTTTAATATCTGGATCTGTTTTATAGGTTTTATTATTCATCTTCTTGTGTGTAGATCCTTTATTTAAGATATTGTTAAGAGTTTAAAGATTTCGCATTGTCGATCTATTTTAACATGCACCTTTAATGATACTTAGATAATAAAAAGTATAACAAATGAAAACTTTGTTACCTTTCCATATCTGGTACTTCCTTCTTAACATACAGCTGGGTTCCGAAGTACCTCCACGGCTTCCTATATTTACTAGCGTTTTTAGAACTATAGCTGGCTGTTATCGTCACCTTAAATGAATTTCCTGTATCACCGGAAGTGGTGCTAATTTTCTTATCTTAAACGGAATACTCTATAAATTTTCAGGTTTTTTGGAAAAATAATGGAAAGACAAATTCATCGATAACACATATGTTATACTTTAATTTATCATTATCATGATATACAACAATAAAGGTTTTGATAATGCGTTCTTGATTTCTTGGTAAGTTGGATGGGAAAAAGCGCCAACTTGTTTCCTGTGACATTCATTCAAACAGCTCGTTACTAGGCAAGGTAATCGTATCAATTCTTATTCTGTCAAATTTTGAACAACAAAGTGTTCTGGAACTATTCAAAAGAATTATTTCTTTCCTTAATACAGATTTCTCTGATTTAGGTCAAAAAAAAAAGAAATCAATCTTTTTTTCTAAAAACGCTAGCTTTTGTTGTTCAACGTTCACTATGCACACAAAGATATACCAGGAAGTCGAAGAATAGTTAAATAAATTCGTGGTATATAAAGTAAAAAGAACATAAATACCATTGTTCAATAAATTTAATGTTAAACACTCGGATTTGTTTTTTATTAAGATTGCTTTTAATGAAAACGGAAACAATTTAATGTGATATTCTGTTTGTGTTTTAAATTTCCAGTTGTTTTCGCGTCCGGTAGCCCAGCACAACGACAGGAGTCAGTTCAAGACAACGAAGTATCAGCAGGTGGATATCACCAGGCCATTACGTTCAGCGATAATGGGCATGGAGGGTTTGGAGGAGGAAAAATCCCATTCAGTGCAGGTAGTGGATTAAAGACTATTGCCGAAGGATCCGCACAACAAGCAAGCAACGCAGTCGTAAATCAACACGCGGCAGCTAGACAAGCTGCGTTTGCTGCTAAGAGTTCTTTGGCTCAAGCTGCAGCAGGTGTAAGTACTAGTTTATTCTATATACAACAATAAATTTAATATACTTTTCTTGCAGGCAGCCGCAACTGCTCAAGCAGCTTTAATTGGTAAACATATCCTTGTGCAAAAGTTAGAACAAGATGTCAACGAAGCACATCAGGCTCTTCAAGGCGAACTGCATCAACTTCAACAAGCGGAACGTTCAGCTAATGCCGCCCAGCAAGCCGCACAATTAGCGCAGCAACAGGTTAATGCTTTAAATAGTGCTGCGAATGCCGCTCAAGGAACATTGATTCATGCTCAACAAGCAGCAGAAGAAGCTCATGCTGAACTTGGTTCCCAACAGGCTATGGTCGGAGCAGCTAAACAACGATTGTCCTCTCTTTCGAATGAATTGGAAGCAGCCCAGGCTGATTTACATGAAACTCAGGCTGCCGCGCAGAAAGCTGAAACTGCTGCTAGCATTGCTCAATCTAATGCAGCGAATGCAGCCGAGTCAGCTTCTGCTGCCAATTTCGAGGCAAATATTTTGGGGCAAGGCGGTCATGGATTTTCCGGATTGCAAAATGGCGGTTACCATCATTGATTTAAATTATGGATGAATACTTTATTTATGATGCATAATAAAATGTTTAAAATGTAATTTGCTTAATTTGTCCCCTCTTGGAACCAAGTTATAATGAAATTAGCTTCAAGAAGAATATACTCCTTTTACAGGTTTATTTTGAGGATAAGCTGGTCTTTAGCACTTAAACACTTACATTCTTCATCTGTGAAGAATGATTTTTAAATGATGATATAGGAGAGTAGGCTGTAAAGCTCCAAGCCCCAACACGAAGATGGCGTTATTTTGGTAATATAACTGCCCATGCCTTGAAAGATACATTTGAAAATGTTAGCAATGTTGGACGTTCAGCTGTTGTTTAATAGTTCCGTGTGGTACTCGATGTTACTGTTTCTATAATGTTCTTTACAAGGACTGGGCACCATTATTTGCCACAATCAAATGTGGTTGTACCAGCTTTGTTGATGATGAACCTTCGGTACGACCAAAAACTGCAACTGCTACCGATAACATCGGGAAAGTTCATCAAATAGCGCTAGACAACCGCCAAATTAAACCTAGAGAGACAGCAGAAGCCAAAATCCCGTTGAAGCAGTACGCGAAATAAGTCGAGGTTGTCGACTAATTGTAGATGAAATTTGGATATTGGAACAGTGGAAGAGACTGCGAAGAGTGAATCGGTTCTGGAAAATGCGAAGACTGTCGGCAAGGAAATTGATGGCGATTGTTTTTTTGGGATACCTAGTCATGGATTTATGTTAATGGATTTTCTTGAAAAAGGAAAACAATAAAAGGGCCACACGCATCATTGTTTGATAAACTGAAGGCGGAAATTGCGGAAAAACAGCTGCATTTAAAGAAAAAGGAAGTTTTGTTCTACTAAGCCAACACACCGTCTCACATTACATTACATTATCTCTTAAGTCAAAGTCATGTTTGCAGAACGAGGTTTCCATCGACTGAGGAGGCCATTACGTTTGGAATATTACTACTTGTACTGATTAAAAAGATGACAGCATTGCTGGGAAAGAGACTATGTCGAGACATAAAACTGGATTTGACAAAAAAATAGTCGTTTGTTAGAGATTATAGCGTATCCACCATGGATCCACCGCATGGATGAAATATAATTCCTTAACTGAGTAATCTGGAGAAAGAGTTTTCAAATAAAAAATATTCAGAGGTGGGTCTTGCATAAGACAAATATATTTAAATATTTACGATGTTCAGTAGCTGCTACACATAACCCAAGTTCATTAAAAGGTCCATTCTGATTTGATTTTATTTAATTGAGCATTTCTCGGAGATTTCAGCAACGAAAAATTATTAACATGTACCGAATTCTACAAGAAGGTCATTTAAATCGTTATTCATGTTACTTGAACATCCTGTATATTTTGTCAGAATCTGACGGACAAACTTTCCTAATTTTTTTTATAAACATTTCAACGTCTGCTTGAAATGATCGCTACTTTCCTGCACACCAACTATTTTGAATTAATAATACTTTGGCAATAATATTCTCTGTACCTAATGTACGAGTTAGTTATTGCGTTAAGAAATTTTTGGAGAAAGTTTCTTCGCGAGCATTTATTATTAACATTTGTTATATTATACTGACTCGATGCATCGTGTTTTTTGTTTTGGACTATTGGTGACAATTAAAATAAGTGATAGACATTAAGCTGAATTCATTTTTCAGTGCGACTTTACTCTCTTAAATAATAACTTCATCATACAGGATATAAAGGTTTAGCATTCCTTTCTTACAATTAATATCTGCACTGATAATTACCCGCACACTTCCATGATTCAACACGCGAAACGCTTGCTATAGTGCAAACTCCATTACAGTAAATGAGAGGAACGAAGAGTTAATTACACTAGCGTTCCTGTGCAAAGCAGTACAATCATTATCAGATTGCAAAGTTATTACTATGGTGATGCAGAATAATGATCGTGGTTATGTACCGACAAGATATGTTAATGGAAACTGCATAACTTACCGAAAGAAATTGGTATAAATAGTGATAGAAGAGCGGACAATAGCAGTGTAGTCAAACCATCGTTTCTGTGTGTATATCGCGTGAGAGATCTTCAGGTAGAGAAATTTTCTTAAACGAAATGAATATTTTCTTTTTAAAGTGCATTATTTTCAGTAGTGACAATGTTCCAATTCGTGATCATTTTAACAAGCCTTTGTAAGTTATATACAATATTAACACTACCTTTAGAAAGATAAACGATTGTCTCTGTAGTGCTTGGAATTAACTGTCTTCCGGGACATTTAGTCGGAGATGATGGCGCGACGGGAATAGGTCATTTCGACTCTACAGGCGGTGGAAACGGTGGTGGACACGGGGGACAAGGATTTAGCGCTGGCAGCGGTTTGAAGGCTATTGCTCAAGGATCTGCAGAACAAGCAAATAATGCTGTCCTTAACCAACATACCGCAGCTAGGCAAGCAGCCTTTACCGCTAAGAGTTCTCTAGCGCAAGCTGCAGTCGGAGTAAGTGTATTTTCCGTATTAAAACGTAAGACATTAAAGGTACCAAGTTTGTAATTATATTTCCATTATAGGCAGCTGCTACAGCGCATGCGGCGCTTATTGGAAAACAAATTCTAGTCCAAAAACTTGAACGGGATGTTAACGAAGTTCATCAACAAGTTGAAGCCGAAACCCAGCAATTGGAACAGGCGGAAAGATCAGCAGCTGCAGCTTCAGCAGCTTATCAGCAAGCCCAGCAACAATTAACTGCATTGAATGTTGCTTTTAATGCCGCCCAAGGTTCAGGATCTCACGCCCAACAGGCTGCCGATGAATCTGCTGCAGAATTGGGATCTCAACAAGCTATGGTCGGGGCTGCGAAACAAAGATTGGCAAGTTTAATTCAACAGCTTCACGCCGTACAGGGAGACCTACAATCCACCCAAGCGGCTGCCCAACAAGCCGCAGCAGCTGCTCAGCTTGCGCAATCTAACGCTGCTCAAGCTGCTGAATCCGCTTCTGCAGCCGGCGCAGGCCATGGTGCCTTTGGTGGTTCTGCAGGAGGACTAGGTGGTCATGGTGATTTTGGTAGCGGTGATCTTGGTGGAGTTGATGCTTATTCTGGGTATAAACATTAATGGAGCAGATTTTGTTTTTATGTTTGTTTTTGTGTAATAAAGTTATGTAAATATTCTAATAAAGACATTATTTTGTATGTTAAATAAAAATTATTTTGCAAACTCAGGTAATAACTCAATACAAAGTTACTGACTTGGATTTGAAGAAGCATCTTAATAAAGCAAACACCTAAGTATCGGTGCACTCTTCACCATAGAAGGCATTTAATTAATTCGAAACAATTGTTTCGGAAATTCTTGGATTCCCATTGTCAAACGTACCATATAACAGAATTCAAAGTCAAAAATAAATGTCATTTATTACATTAAATATTCAGGGATTCTGTTGGTCTCTTTTGTGTAATTAAACAACAACAATACTAGTTTTGATTGTTACATACGAAGAACAGTACGCTTGTCTGAATTTGACAAGTTGGAGAAATTTTCATATAAAGAAATAAAATTTGCATTTACGTTAGTAATTTTGATTTCTCGCAGCACAAGTTGTTTAATGGACTCTTTTTTTACGAAAACCTACCAATTGTGTAAGATAAGGAGGAAAACCCAATCTGCGGAAAATTGAAAGGAAGAGGTCACCAACATTGCTCCGCCTCGTAATTATAAAGAACTAACAAGATAAGCCTGTCAACTTGCAATACTTTCCAACCCAATGGCTACCATCAGATATTGATACACTGAATTTAAGCGTGGCGGAACATCCGTCTTTGATAAGGAGCGGCTAGGTCGTTTCATTGAGGTGACTGCGGATGTTATGATCAATAAAGTTCATGTAACGTGGTAGCACACCGATAGGTGACGATTAGATGGTAAACATTTCAACTAAACATATGCAAAGCACTCTTGACAAAAATTTGAGTATCGGCGAGAGAGCGATGCTGCGTCCGCTGACGATTGATCAAAATCGGTGTTGTTCAAATCTTCAAATGTTTAAGTTCAAAAAGGGCGAGTTTCTGCGGAGTTATGCGACTGCACATGAAACATGGATACATCATTATCGTCAGAAACCAAAGGTGGGTCGGCAAGATGGGTTTTTGAAGGCGAACGTGCACAAAAAAAGGAGAACCCGGAAAAGTTATGTCGACGAGTTTTTGGAAATCGCAAGGCATAATCTTAATGAACTATTTAATGGAAGGAAAAATAATCATGGGCCAAACTAAAGAAAAAACGGATCCACTTAGTGAAGAAAGAAATTCTCTGCCATTGTGGTAACGTCCCTCCCTTCTCATCGGCAATTGCGACAGTAAAACAAGTCCAGTACTCTACGAATTAGAGCCCCATCCATTATATTTGCCAGATCTGGCTCCCTGCGACTTCTTTTCTATCTAATTTTGAAATAGTGGCTTGAAGAAAAAGTGGGTTACATCAAACAAAGGGTCGTTGCGGAAACAGCCTATTTTGCAGAGTTCGACAAAACCTATTAGTTGGACGACTTGTAAAAAAATTGGAATATCGCTGGACAAAGAATCGAGTAAACAACGTTCCTTGAAGGAATATCTCACAATACCGATGTGTTTGTAATTCCTGAAGAAATGAATAATCTTTCGATCGACATGGAAGGAACGAACTGTAATCTGCTGGGTTGAGATTGGCAAGAAGACGATTCGGTTTATTTGTGTGGATGCTAATAAAAAAGAACGAGATAAGCATGTTTCTTAAAAATACACAGAAGAAGATTTAGGTTTTTCCTATAAGACTAAGACTAAGACTATTTTTAGAACTAAGATTAAATTTATTTTTAAGTTTAAGTAAGTTTAAGTAATAATCTGAGCTTGTTGCCTTGCAATACCATTTTAATTTGACGATATTAATGTCGTCTCTTAGTAACAGTGTTAAGAAAGGGAACATTGTTGTTAGTCAACAATAATAAACACTTGTGAATTTGCTTTGTGAATAACGCCACCGTTAGTCTTGTTAGACTGTGAAAACGGTGGAACTGAAGAAGATATAATTTGTATCTATCTCTCCAGCAAATTTTGCCTTATCTATACATAGTGGCAAATGAAAGATCTTTCTCTTCGCATTTTCATTTTAAAGGAAAAATGTGACATACGCTCATAGTAATGCTAATAGTCCTAAACTACATAGGATCTAACAAAATCACCTTTCTTGATTCGGAATTTGTTTTATCACCGTTGTTGGTGGGAATTATTGTATGTCTTGGTACAAGAACAACATGAATGTTACGATGATTTCACTCGCGTGTGACTAACTCTAAATACGCGTACGTTAAACAATCTGGTGCTTTTCTGGCAATAAAACAGCGAGCTGTGAAATCGTAAGCTCCATTTCAAACATTATTAAAAATGAAAGTTCCGTGATTCACGATTTTAATCGAGAACAATAAGTAGTACTAGGTTGTATTAAATGTGCAATGATCTAGTAGCATACACTTTATTTAAACATTTACATACACGTAATATTCGCGTACTGACATTGCAGATATTCTCTTTTACGTAAACAAATTTCACTAAACAGGTTCACTTTAATTGATGGTATTCACAGCATAAATTGTTGATGTTGTATCCATTACCAATACAACAGTTGAAATGTTGCGGTACGCAAATAAATTAATACGAATATTTGCTGCTAATTGTA
Source organism: Oryctes borbonicus (assembly GCA_902654985.2). Classification (NCBI taxonomy): domain Eukaryota; kingdom Metazoa; phylum Arthropoda; class Insecta; order Coleoptera; family Scarabaeidae; genus Oryctes; species Oryctes borbonicus. The sequence continues at coordinate 11,619,388 of LR736861.1, read as the reverse complement.
TGATTTATATTTCAATAACATTCCTGAGGTCTAGTTACAATTTGAAAGTTGGATGTTTTTGTTTTACACTGTAAATCGAATCAAATAAATAATAGTATATACAAAAAGATAAATAAATGAAAAAAAATGGTGCATACGTATGGAAATGTCTGCATTATATTTTTATGGTAAGCTTTAGGGACCCAACCAAATACTCTATGCTTTGGTTCGCGTAACACATTTAAAAACCTTCTTGGCAATCCGAAAGATAAACCGAAAATGGAAGAAAGGTCGGGAATTTATAAAATTGCAGTGACTGTAATAAAGCCTATATTGGCCAAACGAAAAGAGCGATAAGCGCCAGATTTAAGGAACATATCAGGTGTTATCGTTTCGGTAGATTAGATCCATCAAGTATAGCTCAACACATAAACGAAACCTGGCATAATATTAAATTAGAAAACTTGAAATTCATTAAGAATGTAATTTCGACGCGGGAATTAGACGCGTACGAGACGGTTTACATAAAAAGCAACAAAAATCTGATGAATAGAGAGAACGGATTGTTGTCGTATTCAGTTCTATTCGATTTATTGGGTAAACCTTGCACATGTTTTATGTCTTGGGCTACGGTAACAAAAGGGCTTTCCGTCTATTTGTTCGTATTCCGTATTTTTTCGCACGTCTTAGTTTTAATGCACGTACATGGTAGAAGTAGGTACTTAATTAAACTTGTGTGGTAAGGAGGTTACTGATACTTTTGTGTTGTTTACCATATTATGCCACAGCCCTTGCTACCATTATTATATTTTTAATTACACAATAAAAGAATTAAGAAAAGATTCTTTACCATCCATGATTTGAAGTTCTGAAAATTGTTCAAAACTTAATAACGCGAACCTTAAGTTAAAACTATCAATTTCAACCCCAAAAAATTTACTGCCTACCAAAAATCCATAAACCGGATAAATCTAGGATAGCAATAGTTTCAGGCTCTTTCCCAGTGTGCTGGAATCAGCTCACTGGAGAAGACTCCATCCCTGAATGTCAAATATTCCAGAATTTAAAAGACTAACTTCATTTTACATGAATTAAAATAGTTTTCAAGTAAAGGACAAGCACTATGAGCAATTAAAGGGTACGACACTGGATAACCCTCTGTCCCTTTTCATAGCCAACTTGTCCATGAGTAAATTTGAAACCTGTATGAGGAAGGACTCTGTATATTTTCCTAGAATTTGGCTTAGGTATGTAGACGATACTTTCGCGGTCTTTGATGCTAGCAAATGTGCTACTCTGGATTTCCTCGCGGCACTTAATTCAAAATTCAAAAGCTAAAACTATGCTCTCCTTTTTTTTTTGACTTTTGATTGGAATACAACTGTGAAAATGATTAACAGTAACCCAATAAAGAAGGCAGAGATAAGAGCTAAAAGCGTTACTTAATATGTGGGACCATGAGGCAGACATAGGGCGGTGCGACTACATAAGATACGCATATGTTAATTTAGTATTCATACAGATGTTTATGGAAAAGGATTTATGCGAAACCTTTATTTTACTGCAATTTTCGTACGTTTAGATATGTATCATCCTATTATTGACAACGGTGATGTGAGTATCCAAATTATTTTGTTATGTGGCAATGAAAATTTGTATATAATCCTATAAACTGCTGCTGGTCGCTTGAAGCAGATGTCTAGCTCCATGTCATAAAATAATATTATGTATGCGCCCTGTATATTTATTTGAAAATTATGTTCAGATCCGATATTCGTAATTTCATAGGCCGAACAAAATATCACCGCCGCCACATAAAAGCACTTTATGAAAGATCGAATTTATTACATCCTCAACAATGTATCTTCAACTATTTTATTATATTTGAAAAAAACACATAAAAATTCGCTCGGAAGTATGTTATAGTGATTGTTATTTGATTAGTATTACTTGGGATGTCATTGTGAACTGATGTGCGATGTAAATAAAAATTAATTAATAGGTATTAATAGGTTTCCCTGTTATTTATAGTCTGAGCAGATCTATTAACAAATCAACCTATTTTTGTGGGAATTTTGTTTAAGAGAATTTATTTCTTTCAATTATAATATTTATTCTACAATTTTAATACAGAAATCTAATTATATTACTTAATTTTTTGAATAACTGAGCTAGAAGTAATAAGGCATTGGAAGAATTACCTCTTGTCTTTAATAACTTTTATATTTTTCACATTTCTTGAGTTCCCACTGAAATATCTAATTATGAGAGTTAGAAATCTCAATATTTTTAGTTCGTTTCAGCGCTATAAAATAACATTTAGATTTGATCTTTTTTTATCCTTCGAGTTGGGGAGATATGAGAGAAGTTTGGAAAAAAAGATAAATTCTACGGTTTCAAACAAGACACGATGCTTTGAATATCCATTCACTTCTTTCTATATCCATGCTCTATTAGCTTAATAATTTATTGTTGTTTAGGAATTTTACACTTTCCTCGGTCTTACGATACTCCAATAATTTATTACACGTTGCTGTTGGTAGATCATAATTAATGCAATGAAAATAAAAGATCCCAGCGGCTTCCCATATCTCTAATCCTAAAATATTGAATTGTTCAACAACCAATTGATATTTCTAAGTGCAGCGCCATTAAATTCTAAAAAAAATCAGTCGATTTTCTCGCTCCGAAGCCTCCTCATAAGAACGTGAACGCTTAGATTTTTTTTAGTAATACTATGTATTAATAAAATTACATCTGTTAATATACTGTGCGAAAAAAAAGTTTTGTTGGGGAATTTTCATTATAACGAAAATGTTTAATATATTATACTACGTAACAAAATTGAACAAAGTTGTTATTTACATTTTATTTTTTGATGTTTAGTACTTCATCCTATAATCCTGATTATAAAAATGCTCAAAAATCATTTACAACAATAGCGTCATTCAAAAACGTACATCAGAATGGCCTTTTCGTTGATGCCTTTTTGACTCCTACCCTTTGGCTGACTTTCCCCTCATAACACACCTTCTTTTCTTAAAGTGAGCGAAGAAGAAATTAATGTAAGAAAATCAACGATGCATTTTCATTGGTATTCTACATTTCAGCGCATGGTAACCTTGCAGCGAATTTTATATCAGTGGCATACAATATTCATACAACAGCAACATCTTCGTACAACAGCATCCGAAGCCCTATGTTCATCAAGTCATCCCGTCTAAAAATTCATGCGATTGAAACATTACTCGAATCTGAGGTTCGGTAAATATTCAATTTTTTCATTTTGCTTCAGATTAGTTGGGGAATACTGGTTTGATGAGGCCCAAAATCTCATTAGTTGCTATTCAACGCTTTAATAAATTGCTTAACATGTCCGAGTTTGATATGAAATGATGGCAGCGGAAACTTCCCCTGCACACAAAAGGTTCATCTTTTAGTTCAGATGCACCTATCACTAATTCTATTCCTGCTGGCCGTGTTGATCATTTAGTCTGCTGTCCCACGATCATTTTACGGTTGAAAGACAACAGCCAACGGCACTTATAACTATAGAACTGCAATTAAATTCACAGATCACTAGTGCACTTTTTGTGTGAAATATCGATATACATGTAACGATGCTTTGGTTCAAATTTAAAATCAATGGTTATTGAGCAATCTCTAAACTATCGAAGAGTGTTCTTCACAGTTCTTGCTATTACCATAGACTGAAAGGAACAAACATATACATATATAGGGTTTTACGAAATTCGCGTAGGCGAACAATAGCATAATGTTAAGCATTAAAAATTGAAACGGATGTTTCTATAGCATTCTTTTAATCTGACCAATATTCTCTGATTTATAACTTTAAAAATGAAAAATAAAATTTAAAAAATGTTAGTATTAGACAATTGAAAATATATAAAACACTTTATAACATTTCTTCAAATTCTCTTCCGATAGCAGCTTCAGTTCACCTCACTATCTGCGGTATTACTTGTCGAATCGCTTGAAATACACGATTTTCTAGTTCATTAATATCGGTCGCAGGTGTTTGGTAAATTAATGTCTTCAAAACACCTCATTCGAAGAAATCGTAAGGTTTCAGATCTGGCGATCGAGGTGGCCAAAATATTGAACCACCCCAGCCAATACAACGTGCCAGTTTCTGATGCTTAGCGGCTTTCCATAGTTTTTGTTCGCGAATTTCGTAACATCCTGTGTATCTTAAAAGAATGTAAAGAGTGTTTGAATTATGTAACAGCTGCAAGATTATATAAACAAAAGACAAAGAGATCTAATCTATATACTGTATATATGCAGATATGTATGTCCTCATATTATTACCGTATAGTCACCACTACATATAGAGAAATCATATATTTTTTACGCACCGTTTCTAAAATGAACATTTAATGAAATTTGCAAAATATATTCTCTAGAACGTAACTAATGTAATTCACGGCGATGTAGTATAAATACCCGCCGCTCCACCAAAATTGTCAGTATCCGATCCGCTTTCATCACGTTTGTACAGCGAGTACTAAATTTTAGGTAAATTTTAACCAGCGTTTTCTCTTTAAATATGAATCACCCTTCTTTTGTGTTACAGTGACAACAATGAATCGCTTCTGTGTTATCGCGGTTTGCATTTGTAAGTTTACTGTCAGATATTTGGATACGATTTATAATTACATGATTGTTTTAGTTGCTGGAGCGCTTGCTACTCCGGGACACATAGACTTAGGTTCTTCGCTTGGAGGTGGCGGCTATGGCGGAAAAGGATTTAGCGCCGGTAGTGGATTGAAGACCATCGCCCAAGGCGCTTCCGAACAAGCAAGTAATGCTGTCGCAAACCAACATAGTGCCGCGAGACAAGCTGCTTTCTCTGCTAAAAGTAGTTTAGCTCAGGCTGCTCTTGGTGTAAGTCAAATCGGAATGTTGACTAATTGAATTTGACGCGATCGTTTTCCATTTAGGCTGCCGCAACTGCTCAGGCCGCTTTAATTGGTAAGCAAATCTTGGTCCAAAAGTTAGAAAGAGACGTTAGCGACGCTCAGCAACAACTTCAAGGCGAACTTCATCAATTGGAACAAGCAGAACGTTCTGCGAATGCAGCTCAACAAGCCTTCCAGCAAGCCCAGCAGCAAGTAAACGCTCTCTCGAATGCTCTTAATAGCGCTCAAGGTGCCGGTTCACACTCCCAACAAGCTGCCGAAGAAGCTATTGCTGAACTTGGCTCCCAAGAAGCTATGGTCGGCGCTGCTAAGCAGAGATTGTCCGTTTTGACTCAAGAACTTTCCGCCGCACAAGGTGATTTACAATCCACACAAGCTGCTGCTCACCAAGCCCAATCCGCCGCCCAAATTGCACAGTCCAATGCAGCCAACGCTGCTGAATCTGCATCTGCTGCGGCAGCTAGCGGTTTAGAACATGGTGGCATTGGAGGTGCTTCTTACGGATACTCTGGAGGTGAATTCAGCGGATACCATCATTAAATATTGAAGATTATTAATTTAATTTAATGTAAACGAGTAATAAATAAAGGTATATTACTTGAAACTGTATTTGAATATATTAAATTAATTTCGTTTTCTCGAAACCTTTCGATAATAGTAATTAACTTTTGCCATGCTTTCCACGGTAGGCGCCGATTCAAAATTTGCAACCAAATTGCAAATGTAATAGTTAAGTTTTCGTATATAAAAATGCAGTGCTGGACAACGAAAGTTTTAGATTTACAAATATGTTAATTACTATTAGTTGTTGCACAATACTGTTAATACTGTGCCATTTATATATAATTAACTTTGATTTAACGTAGATCCTTTATACTTTATAGTTCCTTTAGTTTCTTTTTTAAAGGTTTATAAAATGAAATTTTCAGTTTGTTAGAGAAGAATACTTAAATAAAACCGATAAATCCTCTAACTGCCGAGGGAGGCACTAACAAGCAACTCAGAATATACAGTGTTGTACACGTAGGTTACTTCAAATGCAATATATTCTATTCCATGTAGCAACTGTAATAAGATTTATATCGGTCAAACCTTTCAACACTTAGGCAATAGAATTAAACAACATACACTGGACTGTACACATAAAACTACCAAGACAGCGCTGTTAGAACACAGTTTAAAATATAATCATAAATTTGATTTGAACAATACTTTTTAATTAATTAATTAATCTTAATTAGAGAACAATACAGGTCAAAAGGACTATTTCCTGAGATGCATTATACTAACAAGTTGAAAGATAAAGCAGCAAATTTCAAAACAGATATAAATAATTTAATTAACACATACTCTTATATCTTATATCCTACATCTGAATATCAACTTGTAACATGCCAATTTTTACTAGTTTGTTTATTAATAAAAAAAAAGACATTTTTTTGGTAGCCAATTTATTGTTAACAATTGAAAGTTTTGCACCTGTCTGTATATTATATATAAACAAATTTTTGCTTTTGATTGTATTTACACTATATCATTGGTACCAATTGGTTTATTGAAGGATTTAAAAATTTTGAACTGCTGAATTTGAAATTTTCTAGCCACTTCCTCTTGAGCAAGTATAGTGCTAGCATGTTCTTTTTGAACTTGTGTTTTTTTTTGTCTAATTTTTTTAAAAGTTATAGTGTCTGCCAATTTAGTATTAAGGTTTGGCCCAAGAAAATCTAGGCAGTAACAGCGGGCCATCAAATTTAAGAAAGTTCTCTAAAGCAAATCTTTTTAATTAACAATGATTGCAACCAATTTTAGATTTTTACCTAGCACATATTTTGTAATCACCTTCTATCTGAAGATTTATTGGTCCGGAGGACATTTTAACATTATTATATAGATAACGTCATTCAACATCGTTCAACGTAAATTTCTTTTGACCACATTTTGTATGAAGATTTAACTTATGATTGGGAGATTTCATGGCTCTGAAGATATTTCACTTGATACATTATCAGAGTACTTTGATATTAAATTAATTTCATTATGCTGCTATACTGCAATTCATGATACAAAGATTTAACGTCTTTATATCAAGTTTTAAATATTAGTTTGAAAGTTTTTTTTTTCGTTTTCCGGTCAAATCTCATATCTTTTTCAGGTTTTTTCTTCACTAATACACAGAAAGTGTGATGCCAATCCCACTTAGGAGAAGTCTGCTGACCTCCCCGAAGCATACAGCCGGTTCCTATCGACTAATTAGGAACTGCCCGCACGAGTTCGTACATTCACTAGAAGGAGGCCGGTTGGTTACCAGTCGGCCCTTCTTCCCCTATTAGTGTCAACATTTGTTAGTTAACGGTCGGTAACGATCTCTCGAAACCTGTCTCACATGTTGCCCACGCAGAGCGACCCGGTGGAACCGAGGCCGTCTCAGTGCGATAACTACCGGCCCTTCAGGGTGTAGGTCGCTAATACGCCTGAAGAAACGAGTACGCTTTCCGTTGAATAAACACGAGTCTGTCTAGTCTCTGCTAATTTCGTGAAGCGCAACTCGTTTTTGCAGGCTTATTCGCCAAGCACTGGTAACTATCGACGAGCGACGGAAACGGAGCCGCTCATCAGGTACAATCGGCCCGCCCGTGATTTATGCTTATGCGCCAAAATCTTACTCAAATTGTGTCTGCCGGGTTGTTCGTTACCCAGAAACCTGAGATTGAGTCAAATCACGACGGCTAGCCCCAGGCATTAGGGTCAATGTAAGGAGTTCCTAGCATTAGCATGAATCCAGAGGATTCCTCATTCAGACTTTTCATTTACGGGTCATAAAACATTACAAAACAACCAAAAAAAATGAGCGACGGTCACCCAATCAATGGTATCAAAACATTAAGGACGGTCGCTTTTCATTAGTGTAAAGACCTCGAATAGTTCTGATTTAAGGAAATATTAGAAACAAATAAAAACTAGGCATAAAGCAATGATGAAAACTGCAAGAAAGAAACGCACTAACTTCATACTAAATTCTAAAAGCAAATCCGAAACCAATTGGGAAGTTATAAACATTAGCGAACAATATGACAAAAATAAACAAGTTATGCTCAATGTAAAGTGGTAATAAGATAAATGATTCGGAAATGATATGCCAACTATCACACTATTTTTTGGTCAAAAAGCCGAGCCTGAGTAGATATCATTAGCATCAGTATTACCATTTTCAAAGATCTTTGAAAAAGTAACAGGTTTTTGTATCTTAAAAAAAATAGTGCAATTGTCAATTGTTCTTACCAATAAATCCCGCGGGGATGCTATTTATGACGGTTTAAATGACATTTTGAAGCACTTAGATGACAGTAAATGTATTGGTAACATCTTTTCTTTTGACTAAAATAATGCTTTTGATCTCACAAATTATAATATTTTTTCTGATAAGTTAAAAGTCATTCGTTCATACTTGTCGGGTCATTTTCAAATAATCTGTATTAAAACCACGACAACAAACATAAACATTGCTTTATATAGTAAAGAAACCAAATAATGAATTGGGCATACCGCAGGGATCAATCATGGACTTCCTTTTATTTCTTATTTTTGTTAACGATCTTCATTTGTTCATTAACAGCCCTAGTCTGTATCAATACGTCAATGATACTTCGCTTTTTCCTTAGGTACCGTCTTTTATGAAGATGTGTTAGAAGCTGCAACAGGGGTAATTAAAAATACGGTTACATGATGCGATGACAATGATTTAAATTTGAACATCGACCAACTTATATTGATTTTGTTTAAAGGCCCAACGATTTTTAAATCAAACGCAAGGTTATCAAGCTCTAGAGAGACATTTTGCTTTTGTAATTCTAACATAAAAATTGATTCCAGAGATTCGTAAGTACCTATATTTTTGCTTTAATTAAGACTACCCTAATTACGATATTCAAATTTTGTTAGCTTAAATAAATATTTTTGTAAAATAGAAACTCTGGTCGATCGTTAAAATTCCCCACTGTTATGGTTATGTTCGGTAAAGCGTATAAATTACATGCATGGCTTCTAAAACTGAACATTTTGTGATGATATAATTAATTAAAACTGCAACAATATAGGCCTGCCGTAATAATTTACATACCAATTAAGCCCCTGCGGTGTTATAAATACTCATTTGCCTGTTAAAAATAATCAGTATTTGTTCTACCGCCAAGCCATCTGGTCTAATTCTTTTAGGTAAGAACCTAATAACATTTTCGAATGTTTTAAAATAAGAAAATATTAGTTTTTTTTTTCTATACGAGATGTATAAATAGGTATACCTTAGAGTTTGAGTATTGCAGCTCTTTTTACTTGTTTCTTTAATGAGAACGCTCACTGGTAATCTGGGAAAACGGTGATTTGATACAGTGCGTTTGGGTGCTGTCGCTTGCAGTTGGTTTTTTATTATTTTTAATGTATCTTTCAATGAGGTAATCGATTATTCTGTATTCTGTTGTTGTTTAATTATGACACGCGTGTTTTAAAATGTCCAATTTATTGCGGAGAAAAAATCCAAATATTCTCATTTCCGGTCACCGGTTGATGATGAGGACCATTCGTGTCCTCGAAACGGCCGTCCCGGACTAATTATTATATTACTATATAATAAATTAAACTTGTGTGGTGCGGAGGGTGCCGATACTTATGTGTTGTTTACCATTCTCATTTCCATTTTAACATATCCTTGACCCTGTTATTGGTTTGTCAAAATTTTAGTGGGTTTACTGGATTGGTTTACATTTTAATAATATCTTTGATATTTTCATTATTTCTTTACAGCGGCTATTATGTTCCGATTACTTGTCTTTTCCGCTTGTTTCTGTAAGTATACGGAGCTCTCCTTCTTCTAAGGAATTTGGATAACACTCCTTTATTATTTCATAGTTGCTGGAGCGTTCGCCGCTCCAGGAAAGGACATTGGTAGTGACATTGGTACGTCGGGGCTTGGCCACTACGGAGGCGGTTACGGTGGCAAAGGATTCAGTGCTGGTAGCGGATTAAAAGCTATTGCACAGGGTTCAGCCGAACAAGCTAATAATGCTGTTACAAATCAACACGCTGCTGCTAGACAGGCCGCGTTTTCTGCCAAAAGTTCTCTAGCCCAAGCTGCAATTGGCGTGAGTATTACAATTTTGGTTTTATTCTTAATATTAACACAACTGTGTGTAGGCTGCCGCAACAGCTCAAGCTGCATTGATCGGCAAACAAATCTTAATCCAAAAACTCGAGCGCGATGTTAACGATGCTCATCAGCAAGTTCAGGCTGAACTCAATCAATTAGAGCAAGCTGAAAGATCCGCGACTGCTGCCCAACAAGCGTACGATCAAGCTCAACAACAGGTAAATACCCTCTCTAACGCTCTCAATGGCGCGCAGGGTGCCGGTTCCCATTCTCAACAAGCTGCTGAAGAAGCTCACGCTGAACTTGGTTCTCAAGAAGCTATGGTTGGTGCTGCTAAACAAAGGCTGTCTGTTTTGACGCAAGAACTTCATGCTGCCGAAGCTGATTTACAAGCTACCCAAGCTGCCGCTCATCAAGCGGAATCAGCTGCTCAAATTGCTCAATCGAATGCCGCTCAAGCTGCCGAATCTGCCTCTGCTGCAGGATTGGAACACGGGGCAATTGGCGGTGGATCACACGGATTATCCGGGGCTCTTGCTGGATACCACCATTAAGTCTGTATTAGTATTCGTTTAATAAATAAAAGTACTGTTACCGAGCAGTTTTGTTGTGATCCAATCCAGATGTTATTAACATTATTTAGCTTACACTGTTCACCGCTTGATATCCTGTTACTCTTTACTTCTTCATTTTCCTCTTTCAGTAATCGAATAATTAAATAAAATAAGAATTATATCGTTGTTACGGTATTGAGGACCATGGAAATAAAGGCGTTAGTGCGTAGTAATTTGTAAAAAATTAGAGATCGATGTCCCCGAACAAATTACTCACTCAAATTTATTTCGTGATCAGAAAATTTCGTTTAAATAACGAACACGTCCATTAATCAAAGTGCACCTACACTTTAAGTGTATATAGAAAAGCCATTAGCTTATAGTATTTTTCCTGAATCATTAACCACACGCTCACTTGGAAAATTCTGTTGTGTCTATAATTAATCTTGCAGGAAAACTTCGGTTTATCGTTGAAAACATTTCCCTGTAGATTACATGAATAAAACAACTAGTAATGGGCTTAGCAATGTCTACTTTGAACAAGTTTAGGAAAAAAGCGTTCCTCCTAACATTTAGTTAATTACATATTTCTATGTATTGTATGAAATAGGGTCAAAATTACAGTTCTAGATTATAGATTAATTGAGTTTAGCCCAATTGATAAATGAGTAATATAACAAACCAGGCGAATTCTATTGTTTCATTAGAATATTTAATGGGAAAGAAGAAAAATATAAAAGGGTACATAGAAAAATCATGTGAAGATAATTGCAACAATGCTATAAAATAATTTTATTCTAGTGAAATGTGCTATAAAATTAGCGAGAATTCACAAAAGGTTGTCTAATTCCTAATATTGGAGTAATTATTATTTAATAAATATTAAATAAATTTATCCAATCTACACAAATATTGGTCGAGAGCCAAACAAGTTAAGTGAATTATATTTTTCCTGTATTCTGTGTTACATTTTACAAGAATATGTGAAATAGTGAGGAAAAGCGCGGGGAAACGAATTGCATATCGTCATATCGTGTGCCTGCACCAAAACTTAAGGGATTTTATAGTATTGCATTACATTACGCCATATCGTGCAGGTTCTTTGTTTTCTTAAAATAAATAATAGTAAATCAATAAACCAGCATCGATTTTGGGAACTTTTTCTAAACGACATTGTCTACAACAAGGGCGTTGAAAGATAATCAAATAATATTCGCCTTTTAGTGCATCTTTCAAATATACAAGGTGTTCTCAGAGTTGAGTCCCTTATTTTAACAGGTTGTACAACTCGTAAAGAGAAGTCAGTTTACCAAAAATCATTTATGTAAAAAAGTTGCAGAATAACAGAGTTTAAATAATTGTAGTTACTAGGTACAATAAAAAATTCGAAGAATGCTCATTGGTAAAATGCATCCCGTTGTTACAAATATTGTTTATAATTGTCACCATTTGTTCGGTTAGTGTAAAGTCTTGCTCGGTGCAACCATGACTCATCACACGTCTCAAAAATAAAATTCGAATGTCCACGAATAACATCGCAAGCGTTTTCGAGGCGCTGTTGTAGTTCGTCTGGAGTATTTACTTCCCCATCGTGATAAACTAACTGGTTTAGGTACCTTCATAGAAAAAAATCGCAAGGCGTTAGATCCGGGGAGCGTGCAAGCCAAGAAATGGGTCTATTGCGCCCTATTCATCTATTAGGAAACTCATTATTTAAATGTTTGTGAACTCCTCATCTAAAATGTTGCGTAGACACCACAAATTTAAAGGAACATCTTTTAATAATTGTGGCATAGTGTGTCGAAGAAACTCTAAATAAATTTCACCTGTCAATCGATCTGGAAGAAAGTAAGGCCCAATAAGCATATCATTTATTACGCCAGCCCAAACATTCACAGCAAATCTATACTGAGAATGAGTTCTTGTCACAGCATGCGAATTTTCTACTGCCCTCACATAGTTGTTGTGGGAATTATTAACTCCATTTCTTGTAAATGCGGCCTCGTCGGTAAGTAAAATAAATTTGGTAAACTTTTCGTTTCTGTTGTATTGATGTAATAGCCACTGACAAAATTCAACATTTCTAGGAATATCTTCGGCTTGTAACGTTTGCACCCGTTGATAATGGTACGGGTAAAATTGTTGTCAACACTTTACTACGACTAACTTCAATTTGAGGTGCTATAAACCTAGCGCTCGTTGTTGGGTCGTTTTCGACAATTTTTAAGATTTCTTGTTTAACATCTACCATTTCACGTGGAGGAGATCTTCCAGTACAACCTCCGTGCTGTGCTTTTAAGTAGTCTGTATGGCGAAGTTTTAACTAAATTTACAAAGATCCGCGGAGCCGCATGATTTCTTAAAGGAAAAGTTTCCGCGTACAAACAACATGCTGCGGCTGCATTTTGTTGGTACTCCCCGTTAAGTTAATATTATGTCCTCATAAACGTGTGTCATTTTTATCGCACAAAATATCCATCAATTAAAAAATATCACGCACTATGTACTATTTAACGAATTGTTACCACTAGTCAGTGGTTGAGAAATATTAACGTACGCGCACCGAAAACGCTTGTTAGGTTATTTCCGGAACTTTATTTTTGAGGAGTGTGATGACTCATGGATACACCGACAATGATGTACAATTTTTCCGACAACGAGATACATTTTACCGGTAATTTTATTGTAACTAGCAGCTACAATTACTTAAACTCTGTTATTCTGCAACTTTTATATAAATGATTTTTGGTAAACTGACTTCTCTTTACAAGTTGTACAACTTGTTAAAATAAATGACTCAACTCATCCTCAAAACACCCTGTATATATTTGTAATCATACTTTCGCTGCGTATTCAAAACAAACCCCGAATGCTTTTCATATATACACAAAAATTTACCTTTCGTTCCCTTCTTTCACTATCTTTTAATTCGTATTAACGTGAATTTATATGTTAATAAAATTCAGAAGTCGGACCCATGTGTGATCTCGAACTCTTTATAATGCAAATTGGTTTATGAATTATGCATCGTGTGAGAGACTACAACATGCAAAAATTATGTTTCTACTCGATAGGAGTGGACAGATGTGTACTTATACGTATAGAGATACGAATATTAAATGAAACTAAAATACCGATCTTTGGTTACCCTGTAAATTGGGTGAAACGTCTAGATACTCTACGAAAGTCTTTCAAGTCAAATAACATAATAGTTATACGTTAAAAAAAAAATTAAGAACATTTATCAAAAGCTTTTAGAAGTTGTTTAAAACTGTTAATTACACACCCATCTATATTTTTATACAGTAGATTTTACTTTTAAGGCTCGATTAGATTGCGCGAGTTTATTAGCTACAAGCCGGAGGAAAACTCAGCTAGCTGGTTTGTGGTGATTACACACAATTTTTCGACTTGCTCAGTAACCAATGATAATGCAGTCAACTAGTAGGAAATGCATTATTGAGAAAATAATTGCTTGTTTCTTTCGTTGCATCGTTTTGGAGGATGCAACAGTTAGCGCTCAATATTCCGCAACAATTTGATTGCCAAAAGTCATAGACGAAATCAGAATAATGTCAACCCTCACACAGCACGTCAAACAATTGATTATCTGAAGGAGAAAAACATCTTATTGCCGGTATTCACCATTTATCGCTTAACTACTTCCTCTTGTTTTCAAATATCAAACAAACGATGCCTGGGCAGCGATTTTTATCAACGTTTGAAACCGTCAACAACCACCTTCAGAGTGGAAAAAATGTCGAAACAGGGTGTGTACTAAATTCTTCTCCTTCTTTCATTGCTTTTCTAAAAACTTAAAAGATACCCCTTGTACGGCATGTTGTTTTGTGTTATATACTTTATATCTCATGCAAAATATGCTCAAATGTATTTAATAACAGTAATATCCATCTAACTATGGTTCCCTACTATATTGAAGCTGAAGATGATGGGATTTTAAAGTGGTAATCTCCTTCTCCTGATGTTTGCATGTTGTCTATGGGAAATCGCCTTATATGCTGTCAAGTGCTATTTGCTATAAAATGAAGATGGAAAACCCGATGTCAGAATTCCGACACCTAATCAAAGTATACAGTATGGCAGTCGAACAGATCCCAAAATAAACCTATTTAAATTGAACGCGTCCGCACAAATTCCTTTTTTTGAAATGGAAGTGGCCGGGAACAAGAGGAATTAATAATCAATATTATGTAAATTCCGGTTGACATCGGTAAAATTCACACGGTACATTCCCGTCGCCGATTCAGCATTTTATGTTTATATGAATGTGTATACATACGTAGTTACATGTATGTATGTACAGTAATGTTCAAATAATCTGGAACAAGTGAAGAAATTATAAATTTTAATATGTTTGTAAAATTTTACAAATATTAAATTTGTGAATTATCCGCAATATATAACAAGAAAACTAACAATCTTTGATAAGGCACATGAAAACGGTTGATACATAAGAAGGATAAAGAATCTTTACGAGGGAAGATTGGAACTGGACTGTCTAACAAAAAAAAGCTACTGCTGGAAACGACACGGCATTTGGAAAGATAGGAAGTGATGTTATCAATACAAATTTTTCCATGTCAAGGGTCGCAGCATGTTGAAGGACATTCAAATCTAACCTGAAGTGACGTTTTGCTTCGAGGCAGTAGCAAGTAACGAACAAATTAAATCTTACGGACACGGCAACTTTATTAAGAAAGATATTTAATTTAATTTCATTCTTGAAATTATTTTAGGAAAACGTTAGATTAAATTGATTGAGATTTCGGATGCGAAGAAATTGAATAGAAAACCAATTATTCACTCGTCCCACCAAGACCGTCGTTGGTTGGACTTATAATATTCTCCTAATTCCCCTGCTACTTAGATAGTGGGAGATAGAAGGAATTAGTGTTGAACGGGTAAATAAGTTATAATTGGCTAACAAGAGAGATTTGAACTTGCTAGGCATATAACTGCATATATACATACTTTATCCAATTATACATATGTACATATTAGTCGTGATTGTTGTTAGCCTTAAATCACATAAACCTTTCAGTCAATATGCAAAGGTGAAATCAGCTCACCGTTCAGCATATATTTGCTGATAACAATTTCATATTTTCAACAGGCCAATTGTCCATACATCTGGAATTATAAATAACTGGTACACAACAAATAGTGCAGACTTAAATTCGATTGAGAATGTTTGGGGGCTTCTGATTAAAATTCTGAAAAAACGAAATATAGAAGCAGCAACTGCTGAAGACCTACGGCAATATATCGAAGGAGCGTCGGAGTAGCTAACAAATCGTGAAAATTTAGGAGGATCTTTAATTAATTCTCTACCACGAAGAGAATATTGGAGAAACAAGCGATTCCATTTTTAACTTTGTTAATACACTGAGAGAAAGGAATTGGTTCATCCAACAAACGAAGTGTTTCACATTTATGTGTTCATTTAACTAAAAACATGTTCATTGAATACTTTAGCGACTTTGTCCAACATATCTTGCAACTTAACAGAACATATTAGCTTTGGTTAAATCAAATCAATATTTGAATCGGTTGCGCTCCAAAACATATTACTTTTAGGTTAATCAAAAAGTATATTTAACAAACATAGTTGGTTGAGTCAATGAATTTTTGCTTGATTCAACGAATTTTTTCCCTTAGCGTATGTTCGAGTTTTATTGTACATAGGTTTTTCTTTGTTAATTTAATTCGTTGAAATTTAGTTACAAAGAACATGTAAAAAACTATATTTACAAGGTCTATCTGCACAATGTTTGTAGCTAATACATGACCTGTCCCAGATTCATTTGAACACGACTGTATATAAACATGCGTTTAATAAAGTCGGAGAGGACGTTTCCGTTGGTATTTATGAGATTTTAACAAGATCATTTGTGCTTTTCACCTGAATCCAGCAGTATATTTGGCAAATAAAATTTAATTTTTTTGGTCAATGATACGGTTATGACCGATAAGTTTATGAGTCGCTATTAAAACTTCGCTGATATGCACGCGAATGCTTGTGTTTTTAAAATTCATTGTCAATTTGAAAAAACAGGTCATTTTGCTGTACGGGAATTATTACGAGATAAAGCGTATGCTTAAATTAGGCAAAATTGATAAATTTGATCCAAATAAATAATTAAACAGAAAAATAGCAAATTTTAAATATAGACAAAGGTTGAATATAGAGCACAATTTTCTACACTAAAATGACGCTACGATTTGTTGAGTGATGTGTTTTTTACACTAGTAGTGTTAAAAATTCAACACTATTTTAGTGTAGCGCATAGTGTAAGGCAATTCTAATAAATAGAACATCTGCGCTATGTAAATTAAGTAATGAGACTGTATTTATTCGATTTTTTTTTATTCGAATAGCCTGCAATAGCCTCTAGTTGGTTAGCTACAGCCGTTTGAATATTTCCGAATGCCCCAAATTGGTCGTCTCTTGAGGTGATTTTTTTAATGTCGGGAAGAGAAAAAAGTCACAAGGACTCAAGTCAAGGAGTATAAAGAGGCCGAGGAGACACAGGAAAGTTTTTACTGGTCAAAATCTCGTTTAATGACATTGCTTTGAGACAAGGCGCATTGTCATGATGTAACACCCAGTTGTTCTTGATTTTTTGCTCTCACACCTATGATCCTATTTCGATGTTTTATGAATCTCTCGGTAAAAGTGTTAATTGGCTATTTGGCCTTGAGGAGCAAACGCTTTGTGGATGATTCTCTGACTATTAAAAAAGCAAATCAGCGTGCATTTGATCTTCGACCCATTCATTCTTGCTTTTTTTTTGCATTGGAGAGGTTGAAATGTGCCATTCCATGCTCTGGCGTTTGGTTTCTGGGACATACTCAAGCATCCAAGACTCCTCATAAGTAATGACACGTTTCAGAAAATGGGGATCATTTTCAATCATTTTGAAAAGGCCACATTTCCCTTCTGGTGGTTTTTGGAACCATTTGTGCGCAGATTTGTTTTCAGCTCCAGTTCATTAGTTCAGATCCAATGAGGGATAGTGCGAGTCAAATTCAACTCTTCCTCGATCATTCTGACTGTCAGCCGACGATTTGAATGCACAAGATCGCGGATTCTGACAATATTTTCAACAGCTCTTGAAGATGAAGGCGTTTCGTTGCGTGGCTATTTCTAATGGACTCTCTTCCATCTGAAAATGCCCTAAATTACCGAAACACCCAGACCCTTGACGAAATACTATCTCTGAAGGCCTGCTGAAGTTTTGCAAAAGTTTCCGTCGCACTGTGCCTAAGACTGAAGTAAAACCTGATAGCACACCGTTGCTCGAAATTGATGTCACTTATTTTTACAACACACTAAAAAAAAATTGTTTCACGAAAAAATCGCTACGGACAAACAAATGATTCTAGCCAGTTTAAACTCGTACCACATGTTTACCCGCTGCCCTTGTAAGTCCCGCGTCCCAAGTGATGCCAGATCAAACGCTACGTTATCAGTCTCATTACACTTGCATACTTTTCCAGAAAAATTGATGAATAATTCCTTCTGAAAAATGCTAAACATTATCACTCCAGGCGTTGAGATTTTTTAAAAGGGACTTTTGGATTGACGTTCAGTATTTCCGCTGCGTCGGCAGTGTTCTTGGCAGACGTAGGCTTCATAGAGCTGGGGTCAAGTCCTCGAGTAGGTTTTTTTGGTTATATTTTTCATATTTATATCATCTGAATTAATTAAATATTTCAGTTGGAGTGAAAATCGTAGAGGCGGATTCCTGAGTGGGTGGTGCGTATCGACACACATTTTACTGCGGGTGCTCAAGCTTCGAAGCACCCACGCAGTCGATGCCGTTGCTGGAGGTATTTCATATAAATAAAATATCTCATTAAGATCAGATAAATTTATACTTTCTAAATGCGTCGGTTTTTTTTTAACGAACTTTAGAATTGAAATAGGCGGGTTTGCAAATCGTTAACAAAGTGTTAACAAACACGTCAAAAACTAACGTCCCAGCTGCTCGAATTGCTCTATAACAAACGTTACATATTTGAAAAGTTATCTACCACAACAAGTAATAACAAATACGATGAACACAATAACAAATGCATAAACATATATTCAATATCGTTAACGTAATAATATATTTTATTACAACGTTTACAATAAAATATAAAGTGTTACGCTGCGGTAACAACGCATTAGATGTATACGTTGCCAGATATTTTGATGATTTATATTTAATAAACATAATTCAAGCACACGGTATTTATTGGAAAATTCAACAATAAATTTTCATTTATTGGCAACCCATAATTTTATCCTGCTACTATAATTATGCCGTACATTATGAAATACAGTATTGCAAGAATTGTATTCAACTATTTCAAATTTAACGTTCGTGTGAATTATTTATTTATCCAGTAAAACACTTTAAACAAATTGTAAATTGCTGGTTAATTAAAACTTTAATACTTATCACGCACTGAGAAAAATTGATAATACTTTATTTATAATAGAAGTATGCTGTTGTATTATTAGGGAGGCCTATACATTCTGAAACTAAGACATGGATTAGGCTGTGTAGGTGGCAAATGTAGGTATTTGCAAATATTTTCTCTCGAGAGAAGATAGAGTATCGAACAGGCATGTCAGATTAAAATTTTTTCTCGTATCATACGGTTGAAAATGAAGATTGAGGCATACTCGAAACAGCTGTTCCGAATTGATTAATTAAACTTGTGCGGTGCGGAGTGTGCCGATACATTTGTGTCGGTACAAATAATGATCGCTGCCACAATGAATATTGAAATCAGAATACGCATCTTTTAAATTTGCCACGCGCTGTGAAAACCCGACGTGGTCGTTAGCTTGGTTGTCAATGAATATTCGGGACGGCTAAAAACTGCAATTATTACTGACAACATCGGAAAAGTTCATTAAAAGGTGCTACACGATCCTCGAATTAAGATTAGAAAGATAGCAGAGGCTGTGAGCATCTCGTAATTACGTTCTTGTCATATGTTGACTGAAAGTTTGTCCATGAAAAAGCTAACCGCGCGTTGGGTGTCGCGCTTGTTCACTCAGGATCAAACATGCATTCAAATGAACATTTCAAAATCCCTGTTCAAGCAGCTAAAACGAAATAAATTGGAGTTTTGGCGTCGATTAATAACTGTAGAAAAAACTTAGGTACAACAGTACATCCCTGAAGCCAAAGCACTATCAAAGCAGTGGGCTGCTACGGGTGAATTGTCTTTGAAAAGGTGTTCCATCTGCCAAAAAAGTGATGGCCACTGTTTTTTGGGAATTGTCGTAATCGACTATTTTGGAAAGGTAAAATAATAACAGGAGCATACCACGCAACATTACTTAACAAGCTGAAGGCAGAAATTCCGGAAAGGCAATCGGATTTGACCACACTTTAGTGGTCACCATGGTTACGGGGTTCCAATAGACATATTTAATATTCACTAGATTTGGCCTCCAACTACATTTTCTCGTTTCTAGGCTCAAAGTTTCGCTCAGAGGACGGCGATTTGGATCGAACGAGGAGTGTGTTACATTTGTAAACGTGGATTTACAAGAAGACTATTTCGAGGAATAGAACTGAATTTGACAAAAAAATATCTGTTTCTGTGTTAGGTTGGAAACTTTTCAGACAGCCCTCATGTTATCGATGAACTTGTGGCTGTTTCACCTCAAACAAATTCCATCGCGGCTGCAGGGTATACGCCAGCCAAAATTATGCTGTCGTGCAACTTTCCGCAAACTGCGAACAAATTAAATATTCAGACGGTATTAACTGGATTTCGGCCCATTAAGTACCTAAAAACCTTCGTTAATTGATTTTGCGCTAGTTTGTCGGAAAATTTTCTGTGCGATGGAAACTGATTTTTGGTCATATATTATTGGTATGCACATACATGGAAAGGCGATGTAGAAAGAGCATCGTCAGTTTATGAATTGGTAGCGCAGGTCCGGGCGTCGTCGGAGTCTACAGCGTCGGCCCGGGATTCAGTATATTGTCGAGTCGCGGGATGATACTATCGAAAATCCGGCGTTCCGGACTGTTCCGGTTTCGTAATTTCTAAAGTTTCGCATCCGGCGGGAGAACAAAATACGCGTTGTTCGCTTCACAAGGCGCGTACTGTTCCGTCATCGCCATGAATTTGAAGGTCGATTTTTAAATGTTTAATGTGTTTTCCAGAGTTCGTGGAAACTTGAGTAAACGAAAATTTGAATTTTGTAATCTTACATTGAAATATTTAGAGAGGGCAAAGTTTCACGAGTTGTAATGCTGCTGTTCTTGCAAATTGTTTAAACCCAAACATTTTGTGTTAGTTATTATATATCATTGTGTGTTACAAACTTGTATACTGTGTAAATAAAAGTTCATCAAAGTTGATAAAGTTGTTGAGAATGAGAATAACTTTTAACGGTATGTAACAAGTATAGCCGCAGCACAAACTTTTGAAGTGTAAGAACAGAAGTGTATGTGCTAGTGCGTTTCATAATATAAAAAATACATAAGAGAGTGTT
Organism: Oryctes borbonicus; assembly: GCA_902654985.2. Lineage (NCBI taxonomy): Eukaryota > Metazoa > Arthropoda > Insecta > Coleoptera > Scarabaeidae > Oryctes > Oryctes borbonicus. The sequence continues at coordinate 11,598,238 of LR736861.1, read as the reverse complement.
TCAAATAGTGTGAACAATGGTTAATCTAGAAATTGCTGTTTTCAAGTTTACTTTTTTCATGGTTCTTGTTACATTGGGTGAGTAGGATATATGTTTTATTAAGAACTGAACAGTTTCAATTTGTTCACTGTGTCATTTGTATCTCAATTTGATATTATATAAGACGACTACAGCATGTCCACGTAGTGCGTGGGTGAAAAATGATTTCTTTCTTGAGCAAATTAGAAAAAAAGCGTAAAAAGTTACACTTTTCGATCCCTTTCTTTAATATTTTATTTTATATCATTTATCCCAGTTTTTGAGATAATTGACATAGTTTGAGATATTTGCGAAATGCTGCTGTTTCTTTAATGACGCCATACAGGCTAGAACTGTAATTTCAATTTTATGCGATTAAGTTTTTTCATGAGTTTCCATTAATACAACAGAAATTATTTTGTATAAATTAGGGTATACAATATGTATTCGAAGTGAAGAGCATTTTCCTTTACACAAATTTTAACACGATCCTTCGTATTTTGTTAATTATTAATATTTTAATATTAATAATTAACAAAATCCTTATTTTATACTTTTATTTTACTAGTGTTTTTTTTGCGAAATGTCCAGCTTACGCAAACCGTTAAGAAATTTTTTCATAAATATTTCTATTGAATTATGAAGCTTTTAAATAGCTTTTATTGTGTTCTTATTATATTTCTTACCGTTGAAAAAGGGCAGAGTACCACGTTTTAAACAAACCTCTTCGTCTTACGCTGAATTCTCATCAACATAATAATCATAATAGTAATGATAATGAAAATATTAATGAAGTTAGATACCACCTAATAAGAGACGCGTGTTTTGCTGTGTATAGCTCATCAGTGCGTATTTGTGGGAGGTGGTAGTTAACCGACTAATTATCGCATAAATACGGATGACGTAGACATATTTGGATGAAATAATCTAATTAAAGGTACTCTAATAATTTGTCGAAATATTTGCAAACACCTCTAAGATTACAACTAGGAGTCTTTAGCATCACGATTTGTGAGGGTGGCAAGAATCGACTAATAGCTTGATTAGTTATAGAATTAATAATAATAATATCAACAACAATACAAAAATAGTGGATGTGAAATATGAGGTAACAAAATCATAAAAGGAGCAACAAAAAAGGAAGAAGGTCACATTGTTGTTATATCCCCAATAAAATCATTATAAGAATGGTAGCACTTGGCTATTAAGAGACTACGTGCGCGGTCTTTTGCAATTGAGTAAAGAGAAGACCTCTCAAAGCTAGCGGTTTTACCCCATCGCAGGTAAACGTAATATCCGCGAGTATTGTGGCACCTCAAACAAATGCAGGTTCGTTTTAACGTAGAGAGCAGCTCTGTACATCGGTGGAAAAGTTAAAAGTTTATATTTGATAAACTTCTCATGAAATGCTGTCTTGGGACAATAACGGAAGGTTATATTATATTATATGACGAAAATTACAACTATTATCAACCTGACCATCAAATCCCAGCTCAGAATCAATAATTGTGCTTACACGTTTAATGAAATTTATTAAAACTGTTAGCTTCATTTAGCATTGACCTATTATCAGCACGTAATGTCAAAAAATCAATGTTAGCTGAACTAATTTTTATATCTAAATCTGATAGATTATGTACAAATAGCAATGAAGGTGTTGTCAGCATATATGACAACATGCTCGGCCCCAATGTTTACTGCTACATCATTTGTGGAAAAAATAAAAATTAATGGTCGAAGCATCGAACTTTGTGGTAGATCCTAATATATTGGCCAACTATTATAAAATATTATTTTAATTATAACTTCTTTATTATTATAAAATATAACTTCTTATTTCCGCGGCGTATTGTGGTCGCCCAAATGAGAATTTCAAACTTTCAAAAGCTTGAGCAAGATCAAAAGATATTTCCGCCCCTGTCCAATTGCTTGTGTGAGAAACCATTGCATGCATTTCAGTGGATTTGTTGGTTCCGGTGAATAACCGTGCTGATGATCTAGAAAATCTATCTCTGTTACATGCAATAGATCCGATAACTTTTGAAAAAACATTCAGGTCGATAATTTATAGCATTTTGATGATCGCTTTTTTTGAAGACGCGAACAATTTTTGTGTACACATAAAATAAATTCATGTTTTTTTTGTGTGAAGAAACACTTTAAAAAATAACAAAAACAATATAGTGAATATCAGGATACCCTGCATTTATTTAAATTATGTGTGTACGGACCGAGCAACTTTTCACAATGACATCATATGCGGTAACTGCAAAATAGCAAAAAGTATAAATGGAGCGGTTTAGTTGGCAACGAGTCACGGGGAAGTTGCCAGAAAGTTCAAGAGAATGCAATCCTTTATAATTTCGCCCGCAGGAAATTTTTATTGTTAATCTTTTGCGCTGAGAATTGTATGAAATAGAGCTCGAAAAGCGGGTAATCAATTTTGGAATATTTGCGAAAAGTATTTTTTTAAATTTCGACATAACTTGTAAGCTATAATTGGGGACCTCCCGGCAGAAAGAATTCGAGTACTAGAATTCTAAATTTTAAGATATTGCTAAAAATAGATTCTATATACCACCCTTTATTGTGCAGAAAAGAGCAAAGCGCCGGTAAAGAATTTAAAAAATGCAAATACTTAATAAGATACCTCGCCGTAATAAGTGCATATAGGAATTTAGATTGAAAGGGGTAGAGTACCAGACGTGTAATCCTACGGTACGCATTAGGGAAGAAAAAGTGTTTAAAGTTATGGAGACTGAAGGAGAAAATAAACGTAGTTATCGTTAATTTTTATTATTTAGGTAGTGGCAGTTTTAGAGAAGAAAACAAAAGAAGAAAAGATTGAGGGAAAGTTTATGTAACTTATAAGGAAGTTCAGAAGCCAGCTAAAGTTCCACCAACTGAATGCAGTATTATCGTAAATGAAAGTAATAATGTTTATTTTGTTGTTTGTAAGTAACATGGTAAAACATTAAATGCGAGAGAGAATGAGACTTATAAACGAAAAGTTCAGCTCGTACTCAACCATAAAGATATAACAAAGAGAAAATGAAAACGGAGAAATTATAAAGGCTACATTTATAAACATATTCTCAATAACTAAAAAAAAAATGGAAGGCTTAATTGAAGGGAAAAAACAAGGATACTGATAAACGAACTTCCAATATCCACAAAAAGTTTAATGAGCAAGATATAGATATTATTAAAGCGCATATTCTTCAAATACCAAGCCAGGAAAGTCATTATTTTAGAAAAAAAGTGCTCTTGAATATTTAAGCTCTGGCTTTAGCATTCCGACGCTAAAGTAGCTATGAGCAAAGAATATTGCTCAAATAGCTTCTTCATGGTATTGATGGAATCATTGGCAAAAGCAATACGAGGAGAGATTTCCATCAATTCCACGAGGAAGCTACTTCAGCAATATTCTTTGTACAGGTCCAAATAAAAACAAAGTTTGAATATTTTTGTAGATGTTCATGGTGACTCAAGAAGTGTTTAATATAATATAACATAGCTTCTTAGTCGGTGGCAACTGTTGTATGCAGTGTTACCGCGACTTTGATCTGTTAGAAGAAAGGAAGACGAAAACGTATGCTCCCTAAAAATCTGCACGATATTATTCAAACAGCAAAATACAATCCACCGTTTGAAATAATAGATATGGAAGAGTATTGATCTTAGAAAACGGTTGAAAGTATCAAATAATTGAAAGAAGAAAAGTTGTTTAAAATCCATGATCGGCTACAATTTTATAAAATCGAACTGTTCGTTCAGTGTCCGAGTCAGTGCTCATAAATACGGTTTAAAAATTTCACTGTACACATTTGTGACATCGTTATCTAATTGATGACCCGCAGTAAGGGTCATTACTCTTTTAATACATTTATATTTCATCAATTTGTTTTTAAACAATGACATAAATTAACTGAACTAGTTCATTGATTGCCAAAATATTACGTGTTCGCGCGATTGTATTTACCCGACACTAAATGCGCGTTGGATTCGATATGAGGGACGCCATGGTTGTATTGGTTAAAAAGCGAAACCTAATTCTCTCTGGGTTGCAAACGTGTTAAAAAAACAATGGACATTTCGTGATTGGCTGCATAAATGAATCAGTGATTTATTACTAGTTTTGGTCAAGCGTACAATAAAATCAAAAGTTATGAGTTGAGGCATTTTGTAGTGCGAAATTTATCATTTTAAGTTCAGAATATTGCAAACTAACTGTTCGAAATGAACTTGACTTGAACTTTGCAAATAGAATTCTTTCATTTATCTGCCTTCGAGAAGAAAAGGATGTTCATTCGTTTTGTAAAGAACCATTTCGTTCCATGTGAACGACAATCAGCGAACGAAATTCTTATTGATATATACGTTCATTCTTTTCCATGCATCATGATGGAGAACGAGTGTTGCCCATGGAAACGAATGAACGGGCGTTCTTATGGGGCCAGTGTCTGGGGTGGCATTAGAGAATTGGTCTGCGCTTTTGTTCCGGGTTCAGCTACTAAACTTTTTAATTAAAAATTAGGATTTCTTTAGTCATCAATACGTAATTGGGAACGGATCCAACCGAGACTGAAGCCTCATATCTTTATGGGGGGCGAAGCGACTTGGTTCGTTTTTATTAAAGTTGAACGAGGTCGAATTTGATATTTACATGACAGTTCATCGCAGAACAAAGAAGTATATGTAAATTTTACAAATCTCAGATCAGTAAAATACACATGTTCAACTTTCTTGGCAATTTCGCAATACTAGAAGTTATTTATTGTTATTAAATATTTTTGAGTTTCATTCTCGTTCTTATTTTCCTCACTTTTTCCTTTTTGAATTATTCTTTGCATGCCTTACCAGAATATCCACAATCACTGCTAACAAGCTGGTGAACTTTCCAGATCAAACACGGGGTGGTTTTCTATTCCCGAAATTAGAAACAAAACGTTCGAAAAGATTTCCTAAGACCGCTCTATCCATTCTAGAAGCATTGAAACATTTGAATAAAGAATAAGTGGAATTACATAGAAAATTAGACGATAAAAACAGTCTTTATCTGACTTCTTCTAAAATAAAAACTCTTTCCGGAAATTTTTTGGAATTCATTGCGTAATTTAGAATATTTTAAAGAGCCTTTAAAATCATCAATTATTATAAATTATAAATATTATAAAATCTCGTCCGGGCACTTGTGGTACTCATTTGCATTATTTAAGCCACAATCGTAGATGTTTTTTTTTTTTACTTCAATGTATACCAATCAAATTCCAATAATAAAGCTCAAAATTCTGGAACTTTGAGCGGCGTACGCCGTCTGCCATTTATAGCTTTATTCAAATTAAACTGCATAAGTTTTCTAATGATGTTACTTTGTACAACTTACCATTATGTATAACTTCTTTACGAAATTCTTTTACAATGTTAGCATACCATTCTACTCTGTATTAAAATGTTTCTACTTTCAATTTGCTTCCTTTTTTAAAACCGCGTTATTTTACGGCGAACGGAAACTTGCCGCAGGTAGGTACGTATGTACAACATGCAAACTCTATTCAGGACGGTTTTTTACTTAAACTAGAACTAGTTTATATTGGGTCGAAGCTTCGCCGTGTTAAAGTTTTGTACAAGGGATACCTCGTAAGTCAAATATTATCTGTTCTATAAACTGTTTCAGAACTCCTTGCCTGTATAAGTTATAAGTGTTCATTTAGCTGCGAGTAATACAGGTAAATTTTAGTTTGCAACTACAATAACTTTTCAAAATAAAAAAGATGTGGAACGGGCTTTAAAGAGTTTTAACTTTTATTTCTTCTATTACAGAATCAGCGCGATAACGTTTGGCTTCTCGAAGTTTTGTTTTTCATTCGGCGTATTAAATTAACAAATGTTGAATTTGGTGTTTGCTGTAATTTTTGATATATTTTGTTTTAATTCATCCAGCCGCCACTATATACACGCCGCGTTCTAAATTCCTTCAAAAAAGCTCACTTGGTCGTATTTGATGTGCATTGAGGACATTTTTAGACTTCGTCACATAGAGTATTTACAACTCCTGGAACACGGCAATAACACTGCCAACAGACTGGGAAGTTGCCATGTCTTCCAGAAATACATAATTCCCATCAGAATGGTATTTGTCTATGAATTTCTTTAATCTTCTATGCACTGTTTGTGGTAAATTTGGGCATTTATAGATTTCTCAGATGGACAAATGTAAGCTTGAGACTGATCTTTGCAAGAAATTGCAACCCATACCAACAACTTCTGAATTTTTTTTTTGTTTTGTTAATACCTCACACTCTTTGTCTTTTCTGTAGAAATGATGTTTGTTATTTGTAGTATCACTTTCATCAAGTGCGAAGAACGATTCGTCGCCTATAATAACGTTGATATAATTGGAAGACGAAAATTCATTTTCGGCAAGTTGTCTTACGTCTTGCAACTGCTTTTCGGAATATTTTGGGAATGATTTTCTCTTAAAAAGCGAGTATTACTTATGTTTGTTTTTTTCTTTATCGATGCTTGCGACCAAGCTTTCTAAATGAAATCTCCAGTTTACCACTTCTTGGAAGTTATTGTTCTTGCTGTTCGAGTCGACACGCTTTCAAATGTTTTAAGCTAACTTTTTATGGTCACCATTGTATAAAAGTGATTTATCGTGTAGGATTCTTTGAAATTGCGATGTTTTATATAAAATTCGGCAATCAATTGCCGTCGAGTTTGTTTGACGCCTACCAACAGTTTTATGTCAACAACCACAGAACAATACTAAAGTGAACGTCGAGCACTGATAATTATTTAACAAGGTCACGGAATTAATACTTTAATATTTTTCTCCTAAAACTATAGGAGTGACTAGAATGAAATGAATGTTGTGCGTTGCATATTCAAAATAGAAAATAGAAGATTACACACGGTATTGTCCAGATAGCACCAGATGAGATGGGCTGGCTGGGAAAAAAATTAAGGGTTAACCCTGAATAAAGTACAGCCACTATTAGAGTTACTCGAAGAAGGACTGCGTTGGAAGACATAGATATTCGGGAGGGGGATTCTTCTGCAAAATATTTGGGCGTGATTTTCGGTCGGCGATGATATGGTGGTTGCACAAGTTCTTTAACTTCTAAAACAAGCTCTTGCCGAAGCGATTATTTGATTTAATGCAATTTTATTTAGATTTTTGCTTTGTATGCTTGCTTGCTTGTTGCAGTTACTTATATTAAATGAATTTAAGTATGTTTTTGTGATAAGTACAAACACATACAATGTTTTTAATTGATATAAAGACAAGAAATAGCATAAATGAAATGGCTAATTTAGAAGTAAGGTGGGTGAAGTATTCAATTTACAAAATAAAATACAATAAAGGAAACTAATGAATTTGTTGACATAGAAACAAAACTAAAACAGCCTTTTATGACGTCTCCCGACCGAAGTAATCAACCACTTTGGTAGAGGTGCATTTGTAACAATAAAAGATTTCCCACAGCAGCAAAATACGTGCTGTAAGATCATTATAGTTAAGGGAATTAAATGGAATCGTAATGCTGGAATCGCTATTATCTAATGCGAGGGTGGTGTTTGAAAGGAAAGGAGCAGCTAAATAATTTCATTTTATAGCTAAATCATATTTGTAAATGGAAGTAATCCGCTCTGGCTGATATTTGCAGCCAAAGAAAAGCGTGGGAAAGCGGCCCGCTGGCGACTGGATGATGTCACTCCAATCGTTGGTGCGTTTAAAAGCATGATTAAGATTTGAATTTAAGGACTTCGAGAAGGTTTTTTTTTCTTTTAAAACTTTAAATTGAATTGAGCGAAAGCAACCTATTTAGGCAATTGTAAAATAGCATTTATAAGATTTTTGCAAAGGTAATCCACTAACATGGGTGAATTAAGGTTTCTAGAAGTCCTTTAAGTAGAAATTAATTTTAAATATTACTTTTCGTTAAATAAAGAGAAAACTAGAGAAATAATAAAAAAAACACCTGTTTTCTAGCCTTCAGACTGTTCAGGTAGCTAAGATTAACACCAGATAAAAATTCCTGTCGTTTTTTTTTTAATTTAAAGATGAAATTTTTCTCATTTGATGCCGATTTTATCCCGATCGTTGTATACGACGTTTGTTAATAAAAATCATATTTTTAAATCGAAAAATCCAGTGTGTGAAAATTACTGTTAAAGTAATAGATTCGATTATCATGGGTCAATTATAAAGAGAAATGGCCGCTAGCAAATTAATCTGAACAAAAAAAGTATGTTAGAATTCAAGTTGAAACAAACTCCTCAAATAATAAGGAACGTAAAAAATAGACGCGAAATTGTTAAAATTCCTCGTTAGGGAAGCCAAAGTCAACAAAGTCGAGTTGGTAAATACTGGAAATTCGTATTGTAAGTCGAATTTGTAAAAGCTTATTAAGCTTGAACTTCATTATCGTGAACCATCTAATTATTTTCGAAATTTCTATTGATTTCCGTAACCGAGCTGAAATTAATATTTAATGATTTCAATGTAAATGTTTCAAATCTTTGGTGATTAGTGGAAAGTGAAGCGATCGAGTTCACGACTTAATTCATTTATGTATTGTGCGATATTGGGGTGAAATGCTGCACCCGTTATTATTATTTTACAAAATTATAATTTAAAGATTCAATTTATATCAAAATTCGACTTTATATCTTCAAATCACTTTTCTAACAATTTTGATCAGAAACATCCTGCTTTGCCTCTCAACCATTAAATTATGGGGATCCTTAGCTTGGCATTTTTGTGGAAACGGGTAAGCAGGTAGATCCAGTGGGTATTTTTTACAGTTTTTTGGAAAAAAAGTATTTAGAAATTAATTCTAAAGCAAATATTGCTCCGTTTAGAACTTGGCAGTGTTGTAATCGACCATTGAATTCTGTATCACGCGTGGTATTCGAGCTTATAGTTGTTCAAGATTATTTGGAAGATTTTTATAAATTTGACATTTCAAGGGACTCCACAAGGTAGATCTGGAGTACGAGCTGGCCGTTCAATTGTTTCCCTCTTTCCGGATCCAGCGTGAAGAATGGGCTCCCTTCCTCTAGTTAACAGCGTGCTATGGATTATTTTTTTAGACATATTTCGACGTTAGCATCTAGGCACTAAAGTAGCTATGACCAAAAAATAATGCTAAAATAGCTTCCTCATGGTATTGACGGAATCATTTATGGTAAAAGCTATACAAGAAAAGATTTCCGTCACTACCATGAGGAGATTTTTGGTTATCGTTTTGACTGACTGTAGAGATCCAAATAAAAACAAAGTTTGAATATTTTTGTATATTGTATGTTTATGGCGACTCAAAAAGTATTTAATGTGATATAGCATAATTTCTTAGTCAGCGGTCACTGTTATATACAGTGTGTCTTATTGTATGTTTAGCGAATTGCTATTGATTATACGAATGATAAGTTGCTCGCGCTCATTTTATTCGCTACTCATATTAGATAGACTAATTACTCGTTATATATATATGAGCAGCCGTACCCTCCTCTTTTGAACCAAAGAAGTTTGTGCTTGCAGATATAATATGCTGTTCTTGTCAACTGAGGATAAAAGCTCCTGCGACTCCAGGATCGTCGAAAAAGCAACGTAATTATAGCAATGGAGAAGTTACACGTTTTTTATTATAATAAGGAAATATATACAAAAATGGATTTTAATGCATGGCAAACTGCATGAGATTAATTTTCTATTTTCAACGCAGATATTGAACAACAAATCCGTCATTTTGAACATAGGTGAAATCCGCGCGCTTTCGATCAGACTTTTGTGACGTTACCAAGCTGAAATAATCAACCACTTAATTTTTTGACTGCATTAAAAGTGCTAAAAGTTAACTTAAGGCGAAATATATAACAGCTTTGTTTTGAGATGTGTCTTGAGGCACTTTACAAAAAAGTTTTTGTTATTGGATGAAAATACCAGATCTATTCTTGGTATCAATACGTCACTATTTCTAGCAAGTAAAACTATATATCTTTTTCTACCTTTGATCCTGTTCATCAAAATTTTTCTATGAAAGAAATCCGTTTCATTGTAATATGGGGCCCGTTTTGGATTATCTTTTTTTTTTGTAGTGAAGACCTATATTATTTAATACCTTTTACAATGATGTACCGTAACCATAAAAAAATTCTTTTTCTTTAAGAACACCATAAATGCACTACTGAAAACGCAAAATATAGCAGACAGAAACATGCGAAGGTCATATATACAGGGCAAGAATTTCAATGATAGTGAGTACCAACATTGTGCATTTGATCGGATTAGGAGAAGCTATTTTAATTATTTGCTATTACATGTCCGGGAAATTGTTAGTAATGACGTACTCGTAAGTAACCTATAATAAATTATTCTTAATTGTATAACCAAACCGAATTTTAAAAAAATAACACCGTATGAAGAAATTCATTAAAAATAACGATATTCGGACGCATCCTGACATTTGCCTGATTCATACAAATAATGGGTGGTTTCTTGTGAGAATATCACATGCAGATGGATTTGGCTGGTTGATCAAAATTACCCATTCAGTTCTAAGATGCGACTGGCGACAGTTCGTGATTTAGTGCCAAGAATGTGATTAACTATTTCGCGAAATCTAGCGATTATTGCATTATTACTTGGACTAACTCGATTAGCTCCGTCATTAAACTGTACGTTGTCAGTTGACGTACGAATTATAATTAGTTTCATTTGTGATATTTGGTTGATGCGAACTTTACCATGAGTAAGTTGTACCATTAGATGTAGTAATGTCGATGCTGCTCAAGCGAGCGGCAACTGCAAAGTTTGATGCAATAAGTATACATTGTCCGGTACCTATATTGAAACGGAGTTCAAGTTCTACGCTCTTCGACCGCAGGTCTGTTCTTGAACTAAATACGGATACCTTAGTAGAATTCGTCAATCAGTTGCAAGTTGGTGCATTAACGTGCGCTATTAAGCGATGGACAATGTCTACTGTCATCGGCGCTATTAAGCTTGTCGTTTGGCCATAACTTGAATATATCGATTGACCTGTCTGAAAACCGATTAGTTGTGTGATTACTGTTTGCGTCTATATCCTGTGCCGTTCGAAATGTAAATACGTATGATTTGTATTTTTTCTTTGTTACAAATTGCCCATACAAAAAGTTCGGGAATTTACAAAATCGGAAGTGGTATCTGCAATAAAGCCTATATTGGACAAACGAAATGGATATTTTATATGTTAGAATTAAAATCTTTTCCTCACATCATCCGGTTGTACGATTCATCAGTATCCTCGAATTCCTGAAGCAATTGTGCGGAATTAACTTGTGTGATGCGGAGTGTGCGTCTCCTTTATATCTTTTTTTAAGAGAATTTTAAAGCTGTAATTTATAAATTGATTTTAAAATTGAATTTATATTTATTTTGTACACTGTTCTCCTAAAATTATTCGATTTGTAATCCGATCTTCATACCTTGAGCTTGGAGCTGCCTCCGATTTATAGTCAAATCCTTCCCGCAGTGATTCCTATTTCATGGATGGCAATTTTTGATGTTATCGGGTCCAAAAAGAATTACTTCCAGTTTCTTATAGTGTCTGTTGTAAAAGTGCTATAATAATATTAAAATTTTTGATGTATCGCTGCGCATTCCTCCTACAGCAGCGATACCACATGCAGTAGCTCAGAAGAAGCTCCATACAACTGAGAGTAAAACATAGGCAGATTTATGCAATTACGACGCGGTTTCAACCCGGAAACCTAAATTCTTCAAAAGAAAGCAACGACGTCTACAACAACATATACTCATATTAGGTGTTACGTTCTCCTAGCTTATAGAACGATACACGTCTGCTTTTGTGTATCTTTCTTATATAAAAAAAAAATATAATAATAATATACGATTTTATCATTACATCCATAAATTTATCCAACCTCCTCAGAAATCACTTTTTTTTGTCTAACCAAAACATTAAGCTAACAGTAGAGAGCAAAAATTAAAGCATTAACAAAACGCACGATTCATATAACGTATTTCCAAGTTTACTCTACTTTACATATTTTATGAAGACAGGTATTTTCACTTACACATGAGTATGTGCACACACCTCACACTCACATGAGGGACAAATGATGTGAGAAATTGATGATGCGTTCATAACGAATACAAATGGATTTGGAAATGCCTGGAAGATTCTCTTATAGCATTATTACTTAATAATATCGCAGGTGTCACTGTCACAGAATAGAAATTTGTGTAATGTAGTGAAGTCTTTCCGCCGCATAAGATATGCTAGAGGGAGATGTTTACGGACGTGTGTGTTATATTAAATTCCTTTATGGTATAGTTTAATCGTCAGTTGAATTTTAGTAAAGTTTAGCTTTACCTTTAAATTCTCTAAAGCTAGTATACGAAGATTAGTACGTAATTTGTTATATAATTTACAACTTAGAAACAAAGAAGTGTGAGAATTATTAAGAGAAAATTTAAATATGTGTGAAAGATAAAAAACAATCATTAAGCCCGTTTCTAGAAAGCACGTTTCACATCCCCTAGTGGAACGGACGTTTGGCGCAATGTTGGCTAATGGTCACTGATAGCTTAGCTGAACATAGCGAGCGATGTCGGCATTACGTGAAGCTAAGAACATTTTAAACCTTTCGGCGAACATTTTCCACGTTAGTGGAAAATTTAGTGTCGATACTTACCTGACTTTTCGCCCAACGTTGGCTATACGATCAGAGCACGGTTGGCCATCGACACCCAACGTTGGAAAGGATGTCTCTTATTGAGCTTCTGCCAACCGTGGCGATATCGTCACCGATATTGCGCCGAGTGTAAGGCATTATGCCAACTGAAGGCCAACCGTCAGCCAACCAACTGTGCTAGCGCCAAAGCGGGAACATGAATAAGCCATTTTCGAAAGGAAATTGGAAAAGCAAAAAGTCTTTAAAAGATTAAAATTTCAAGATCTTTTCAAGTTGCGCAAAATAAATTTTGGACAATTTGTTAGAGTGGTGTTAATGTGGTCTTCATCAACAAAAACACCTTGCCTTGCATAAAGAAGTTAGTTAAATAATGTTGCTACTTAAAGCCAACTTATTTACATTTTACTTAAGCTTATTAAAAATAAAGTGCAGTATTTCAAGCCGAAATAGTAGCAGTGCTGGAGTATACTGAAGAATTAAACTTGCAAAAAGTTAATTATCCATCTATTGTTATCTATTCAGAGAGTTAAGCGGTGATAAAAGCACTAGACTCTACTCAGGCGAAGTCGAAATTGGTGTGGGACTGCGTGAATGCACTTAATAGGTTGGGAAGTCGAACTATGGTGATCCTGGTCTGGGTATCAGGAGACGAAGATCATCGAGGGAATGTAAAACCAGACGAATTAGCCCGAGCAGGTTTGTCAACTGCTGACAAAAACTCAAGCTACTCTGTAGAAATAACATATATTGCAGTTCAAGCAACTATTAATCAACGGAAAGATAAGGAATCTCAAGATTGGTGGAAGAGCATAGTAGGTCTGAGGTAGGTCAAGCAATACGGCAGACTTGCTAAACAGAGACAGGAAGTCCGATAGAATAAAAGTGGTCATGCTAATAAGACATTGTATGCTCAAGAAACACATGAGTAAGTTAGGCCTGATAGAGGAAACTGCATATAGATTCTACCGGGCGCAAGAGGAGACTGTGCGACCGCACTGCACTGACAGGAATACGGCTAGTAAAGAAAGTAAAGCAAAAAATCAGGATTTTATAAAAATGTTTGATCCAATCAGGGTAGTAATGATTCCCTTGTCAAAAGTTAGTATACCTTATTGAATAGCCTATAAACGCTTCTATTAGCCATATTTTTTGTTTCAGCTATCAGTTTGGTTAAAAATCGTGTGTTCCTACATAATATGTTCAAACCTGAATAATTACGGATTGTTTCTTTTACTAAGTGCAACGCAATCGTGAATAACGGGAATATCAAAACATAAATGACAAAATAACTCGTTATAGAGATGAAAACCTTTCGCTACACATCAAAACACGAATAAAGGAACCGGCAGCAATAGCGAAGGCGCTCATCACACCCCGGAAGTCATGGCAACGTAAAAGAGACTGCGAGGTACTCAAGGTGAGAAGCTTATAAATTTTAATAATGAGTAAAAAAAACAACTTCAGAGAGAGATTTATATATATATGTAAATAGTCAGTACGTTCACGGAGTTGGTTTAAAATAACAAACAGAATGTTACGTTTCATGAAAGAATATTGCTGTTTATAAAAGTTTCTGCTTGCGTTCCTAGCATAATAATTGTAAGATAAAATTGAAAAAGTACTGTTCCTATTGTGCATAAATTTAACAAACAAATACTTGGAACACAGTTTTACACCTTTACCCAGTACGTAAAAAACTATTTTCATTCAACAATGTTCACATGAACTGAAACACATGAAATGTTCAAATGAACACATGAATTTTTTTATAGAATCTGATTGCAGTTTGGTAAGAAATATTACCAACTCTGTAATGTTTAACTAAATAAATTCTTTGCTGTAACGTGAAGATAGTACTACAAATACATTCAACTCGAACATATTTATACATCATGTACAGATGCTTTCAGCCCTATACATGATGCCATGATTCACTTCTTCAACTTCAAAATCTTTCTAACCTTTTTCTCGGTATCTCCGGCGGCTTTCATCATCTCGGGTTCCCTTCTCTCTGCTGCGGACACTTTATTAGCTAAACATGTCTTCCTTTAACGATGATCTCGGTGAAACGGGTGAATAACTTGTCTTCTCTCCATTTTCTTCACATCCTAAATCTCCGTATTTAATGTGAAACTTTCTTATCAATATTTACAATTTAAATTTAATTTTGTTTGTGCTTCTTCAGGTATAGAAATTAAAAGAGACAACATATTTTCTCGTTTTGCAGGGAGAGAAAATTAAAGATACATTAAAAAGATATTATATAATTCAAGTATTGCTTAATTTATAGTTACCTTTAAGTCTTTACAATTAATTTTAGTAATATTCACAATCCTACGTTCTGTACGTTTTATTATCACTATTTTTACAAAATAAAGCAACCTTCCATGCAGCTTTAATATTTTGCTTAAACAAAAAAATTTATTTGATCTAGCCAAGATGAGATTCTTAAAATGATAGCAATGAAGAGTTCTCAGAATTCTTAGTTCTTAGTGTTTTCTTGACGGATATAACGCGTACGTTCCTAATTTTCTAAAATTCTCTAGCAATTCGCTTGTCTATACATCATTCCTATTTCTCTCATCGCGGAGTGCTCGAAGGGAAGCTATTTCTCACCATGCAAGCTACTCGAATCCTCAGAAAAGATGCGCCCAATGTAACGCATCAACGCTTTCGAACGAGAAACGTCTTCGATTCCCAGCGGAGGGAATACTGCTATACGTACTACTGCAACTTTCAAATATTTACGAAGATTTATTTGTACCAAAAAAGAAATAACAAGGAAGTCCAAAGAAACAGCGGAGTTGTTCAGCGATATATTTCAACGAAAACGTGACAACGGTTGCTGCATTTTTAACACATAAAAGTGTTGAAAAGTTTTGAGCACGTTGTTTTGCAAGTTGGCAGTTAATGTTACTAAATATGGTAACACGTTTAATTGTTTGGGCATCACAGTAAATCCTTTTAGCTTTTTTGTGGGTGTAGAAAACGAGCAAACAAGGCATTTGTTGGTTATCAAAGTAACTAGCTGGACAAATGTCTATAGGTGATATGGTGCTAGTTTCTCTGTATCTCTGTCATCATTATTAATAGCTGCAATTAATTATAGATGGTGTCGACTTCGGTTTGGGGACAATAACGATATGTGACTTGCGGAAATGTTCAGTCGAGATAAATAACTGTTCGATGTATTAGTTTTATTAACAGTGAACGAGACCGGTTCTGGTGCAAAAGTTTGTGTCTTTGCCGAAATTTCTTGCTTTTTTTTTAATGTTGTCTTTTCGATACGCTAATAATCGTAGATTGTAAAAAACAAGTCGGGTCCTTATTACGACAGTTGTTCTAAAAATTATCCACCATTTGTTTTTATTAGAAAACCAGGCTTTTACTAGATTTCCTTTTCCGAGAACGATCGCATTTTTGTCGGTTAAATCAGGCATTTAGAGCCCCTTTAATAAAGGTTTATTTAAAAAGTACCTTGCCGAATTATTTTTACTTTATTATCTTCAAGTTTTGTAGTAAAGTCTGCGAAGTAGAATAAGTTATTATATAAGTTATAACACGGAGAGTATTTCAAGCTGAAATTTTACTACTGAGGAAACGACAAAGAACACAAATCAGCCAGAATGGACTCTTATCCAAATCTGAAAATTACAAGGCTGGAGCCACATGTACAAATAGAAAGGTATACTCAGACATAAAACATCAGCAGTATCTTAGTTATGATAATTATTTTTGCATAATTCTGCATAACTTTCTAGATCTT
Organism: Oryctes borbonicus; assembly: GCA_902654985.2. NCBI lineage: Eukaryota > Metazoa > Arthropoda > Insecta > Coleoptera > Scarabaeidae > Oryctes > Oryctes borbonicus. The sequence goes on along the minus strand of LR736861.1, from coordinate 11,581,743 downwards.
CGTAAACTCATAGTACAGCCTACCACGATATGCTATTGAAATAGTTTGAAATTTAGAATGCTATACTTACAAACTTGACGACAAATTTGGCCTTTAATTAGAACATACTACTGCAACATTTTGCATTCTATAAAAGGAATACAATTTAGATGTTTGTTATTACGTAATCCGATTATGTGTTTGGTTTGCGTACAATCCGTCTACGCTGCAAACTGTAAATAACTTTACTTTCGCAGGGTGTTCCGGAGCGTAAAACAGGTAGCTGAAATTAATTTCGTTCATTCGCCGAGCGTATATGTGTAATTAGTATTACTCCAAACCACATAAAGCGATGCAGGAAAACGATTATCTTGCTTGGATTAAAGCCAAATTTAGTTGAAGGTATACTGGAAACGCTTCCTTTAGTAGTGATAAACAGGAGGAATTATGCATATCATGTGTATATTTCTAGATTATGGATATAATATGGGTTGCGCACGTTGGTTTCATGAATGAATTGGTAGCTGTATTCTGTAAAATCTTGATTAAAATTTCCTTCCTAATTTACTAGAAAACACAGTGTTATCGAGGACGTATTTTACGACTTTTAGAGAGAGATGTTTGTCGACATTTCGACGTTTTGTTAATCATGTTGTTGATCTCCTCAGGTTTTATTGCAAACTAATCTTTCTAACAATTCTGTACAATTAAAGTTTACCAAGTCAATTAAAAGTAACAATGACACAAGCTACCAACATCCATCATGCGCAGTAGCGCGTTTCGCCGTTTGCGAACAGAGGAATTTACAACAAATAAAGGAATACAACAAGGTGATTCGTTATCAGTAACCCTATTTAACCTCAGCATTGAAATACGTAATGAGAAACATGAACAAAGGCAAGTGGGGGTCAATTAACCGCATACGCTGATGATAAATGAATGAAGAAAAATGTTAAAAGGAAAAACGGTAAACAACACAAAATCGCCACACTCCCACCACACAAGTTTAATTAATCTTACTTGTGTGGTGAGTAGTGCGTTGATGCTTTTATGTTGTTTGCCACACCAGAGTCCTTGCTATTACTATTAAAAGAAAGAATATGGGGCTAAAAATTAATGAAAAAGATAGAAATAATGAAATATGGAGAAATATTTGATAATAAACAAAAAACAGCGGATGAACACAAGTTTGAAGAGGTAGAAGAATTTAAAACCGCGGTGGGATGGTTGCTAGTGAGTGAGAACGGAAAGTAGAAGTAGACTTCATTAACGAAGAAAATAAAATTAGATATTTATAAAATAACGATAAAACCAATTACGATGTATGCAGTAGAAACAATTACACTGACAATAAAAAAGAACACCTGGAGATAGTTGAAAGAAAGATTACGAAAGCGATATTAGAACCAGCAAAAATGATAATAACGAATATTAACAGAGAATGTAACATGAAATGAAGCAAGAGCTAAATGGAGAAGACATAGCAAAATACGAAGTATACATGTGGAGGGTATTCGAAGGAGCAGCGACTTATTCAATGCTACAATGGGAATTGGGAGGACGAAACAAAAAGGGGCAACCTAGAAAGGCAGGAATCACTAAACGGGGAGAGAAAACAGGAAATACGACGTTGTGGAGAAATATTTGTGGAAGAATTAACTAATATGTAAACGAGGACTGATCCACTCTAATAAAATGGGTCTAGAAAGCGTTATGTGCAGCGCAACCATATAAGGGTTTCTTAGTACTTGGGATAAATTTCCAAATGAATTAATTTATATACATCACATTGTGTTCGCTAGGGATGCAAATTTAAGGAACAGTATCTGCCGTGCAGTTCTTTCATCTTTGAACATCCTTCGATGTTTTGATGTGTTATCTTAAAATGAACGGATGCGAACTAGGAGTTAGGGAAACAAAAAATAACTATTTTCCAATCTTTTCAAATTTGAGCAAAATGGAAATAGTTTTGGTAATATTTGGCATTTTGCAACATGGTTAAGCCCGTTAATAATTGTTTTTTGCAGTATCTAGAGTATCTAGAGCAAAATAAATTCTGGTGCTTCGTTGAAGCAACGTAGCTCGAGAGGTCAATATAAAAGCTTTCCGACAAATATTTAACATTAATTTACAATAATTAAATAAAATAACCTTAAAATTGAAAATTTGCAATCAAATAAAAAAGAATATACTAGAGAATCCCTTACGTTAATTTGGGATTATTTTCATTATTCTAACTGAGAAATTTAAACATATGTATCTCTTCATGTCCACTGTCTCCTCTCATCTTCATTTATGCAAATTTGTATTATGTGTATTTAGTTAGCAATTATACAATAGGAAATATTTCGTTTGAACATGCAATCATGCTTGCAAGAAATCTGAAAATTTAATGACTGCGTGATGGTATTGATTATTAACATACAATTAATAGCAAAAAAATTCCTACTATTATTTAATACGCATAGCTCTACAAATACTTACGTTAACTACGGTTGTATTATAGTAATCTTCGTTATTATATCATCCAGAAAATGCAGCATGGCATTTGACAAGTATTTGATTAATGTGTTTGCACCGCAAATCAATATCCTGAGGAAATACTCTACTCAAATTATCGCTGTTTGTATAGAAGGTACGGTAGCATAGGAGAAATGTAGAGAGACGATGAGAATTTCCTGAATTGTTGGTTTCGATATTGATTGACAAATACTTACTAGAACATACAAACGTAATCCAAGTAATATTGCCGCTATGTCAGTTGCGAATTTTTTGAATAAAATGCGTGGAAATAGAACATATGGACGAATGAAGACGTCATAAACATATTGACGAAGAACTACTTAGAAGGACGCAAAATAATGATGTTTGCGAAAGATGAGTTGATGACAGAAAAACTAGCGACCTTAGACAAAATAGGATTTATTTTCTGCGTGTTATACGAAAGACGAGAGCAATTAATGGAAGGAAATGGAGCAAAGAGAAGTTGTTATTGTTGTCATGCAATTATCGTTGGTTATTTACCTAGTAAGGCCCTGGAGGTAGGGAAAGGGTAAACAAGATTGGATAAGCCGCTGTAGTACACCGTGGCGCTAATGATGCGATTTTGCAAGTAATATTTTCAATGATGCATTGCACGTAAAGAAAATCTACTGAATATTATACACCTTCTTTTAATACGGTTATTGCTACGTGAAATAAGACTCAAACAAAGGGTAGCAGAAAAACTTTAATAAACTTTTCAGACTTCTTTCGCTTCAAATAATGTGGAGATCGATTTCTTGTTGTTTTGCTAGAAGTAGCAAAAAAATCGTGAAAAGACACTTCAATTATTTCGGCATTTCCTGAAAATTTTAAATTACCTCAAAACCTCAGGTCAAAATCTAGAAGAGGGTTGATGTCTATTTAAAAAAAGCAGACCAGTATCGTACCCAATGTAAACTGAGCAGCTTGCTAATTCTAAATTGCTCCAATACTTAACTCTTTTTAGCGACGCCCATTCAAACTTACTTTAGCAAATAACTGGCATACAGCCCATGTAATTGCATTAGTGGTAATATTGAGAACTATTTTATGAAAATAAATTATGCATAATTAACAAGCGTGTCGTCGGATAACAGCACTTGTACGCACTGCCGTTGAGGTAACAGTGTGCATTAAAATGTATGTGGATTTTATGGGCATCCCATTCAATTCGTCCTTTATGGCTATTTCGTTTAATGGTTTCATTCTGCAGGGATTTTGCGAACTATGTAGCTGATTATACTAAATTGGATAAATGTGCAAAGTAATTGCTTTATAAGTATTCCCCGTAACTACAAATAACATAAATAAGTAGTGCTACACTCGCTGTCAAAAAACAATTTTCGAGAATAGTTGTTCAAATTTGCATGATGAAGGATTTTAGTTATTAAATTTCAAACGGCCCTTACTTTTGTAAAAGTTATTGTTTATTTTTAAAACTACTTTGTTTGATAAAATTTAATAGATACCTACTAAACTTAATTTTTTTTTTCCTGCGGATTTATCAAAATTATAGGCGTTAGTTATTAGTGCTGACTATATTTTTATGATCAATTTCAATCTGAATTTGTGCGGGCCTTCACTTGCATGTTCATGTTTTTAAAGCCAACAAATACGCCTGTTTAATTAAAAAATCATATCTGTGTCTCAAGTAATCTTTAATTTTGCAACCTATACCTTAGTAGCATAGACGGTCGGCGCAACGTTGGCTTCCGATCACGGATCACTTGGCTCGACGTGAAAGCGTGACTATTTTACACTTTTGACAGAACATTGCCTCGCATTTTTTTCGCTTATTTACCTGATCTTTGGGTGAACTATCTACTTTTGTTGTGCGCCGACCTTTAACGAACATTCTCTGAATATTGGCTCACTGTTGTCTGTCGACCGTAATGTTATACATTTACGCAAAGAATCTAAATTACGATTTTTAAGTTTGATCAGCGTACAAACTTCAGTCAAATGATTCTATTAGAATTCAGCAGATAAACAGACTGCGTTATGTACAGCAATCAATGCGCGGCTTGCAATTTTACACTACATCATTTGTAAAGCGCAATACGCCAATACTGGGTGCAATGTTTAAGAGAATAGGAATCCAGGGATCGTTACAATGAATAATTTATCACCACCTTCTAAGATTTGGTGTACTTTTGTCAATTGCCCGCATTAAATATTTATATATCCTTCAATTAAAAATAATCCTAAGTAAACTTTAGCGTACTGCTGTTTATTCTGCAGTGCTTGTAGAATAAACATCACTCTAATCTCCTAACATGTATTAATAATAAATAGCACCTAATAATTGATTCGTGTGGAAACGAAACATGACACCTGTGACTGATCTCATTTAAAATCACATGTTAGTATGTGACATATTAATTTTTTATAACTTATTAATCTATATCAATAAGTTAAAACGACTTTTGGAAGCTCCTTAATACTAGATCATACGGATCTACAGTTAGCTGTAACTGTAACCATACGTACATAGGTTGATGCGGTCAGCGCTCAGAAGGAACATAGTTATGAGAAGTGTGCTGGAACAAATCAAATTGCATTAAGAATGCTCCATCGCCAAAGTTTGATGAAACGTGAATGAAATAATTAATTGCCAGTCTGGGAAATTTAATTTCTTTTATAGAATATAATATCAATACCAGCGGGCTATTTAAACTGGAATATTCCTGTGCATTATAAAAGGCATACACCAGGGCTACCTCTTAAGTTTTTGCAAAAACAATGAAAAAAAATTGTCGGTACTATTGGTATAATCATTTCATTGTTTGTCATTGAGGTGTTTATGCACTTTCGTATGCGAAACATTCCTTCGACTCTGAGGATGTTGTTTTCAAAACATAGCTTTTGGTTTTGTTTACGCATTTTTTGTTACATATTCGGAAACAAAAAGAAGTCGCTAGGCGATAAAACAAGTAAATACGAACAATGAGACATTAGTTCGATGTTTTCTTCCTTCAAATAACCAATTGCTTGACTTGCTGTGTGAGACCTGGCAATGCTATGATGAAGAATTATGCGACGTTATCGATTGTGCTTCCTGATTTCCTAATGACTTCTGGCAAACACAGCCGCCGTTCTTCGATCCTCTGAATCAATGTTTGCAACATGTCCAGCAGAAGTAAGCACTTGTTTGGACGTGCTTCGTCAACGAGCAACTTTTGTTAAATTCTGTTTGTCTGGGAACACCCAAACAGTTGATAGTTGCACCATTTTGTGTTTTTCACACTTAAATTTTTATCGATATGTCTAAAAATGCATCTATTCCACGGTAATTTGATTCTGTTCAATTACCATCGACGTTTTTCGGAACAACAACCAATTTTCCTCGACTTTCATAAAATTCATCACTGACGAAAGCACTACCATGACAAAATTCTGCACTTGTCTGTAAATAGTCTTTGCTGATGGTGCTTCATTACCAAAAGTTGAACGAAGTGATTCGAGGCATTGTTGTGTTAGGACTTTACTATTCCATATTTTGGTAGCCTAAGCTTTTTGGCAATATGGGGAATTTCAAAACAGCTTTCTTACTTTGCAGTACTGAATTAGATTGAATTGGTTTTATGGTCGTTCGTACCTACTAATTAAGTCTACTTTAATTTGAAGCTCGGATTATGGAAAAATTATAAAATGTGACCGTCCGACTTGCCAAACTATTCAGAAGAAACTATCACTTTAACGTAGCACGAGCTTAAGATTGCAGTAGACTTAATGTATAAACAGTTATAAAACAAATTCAAACGAACGCAAAACTGCCTAAATAATGATTGCAAGGAATGTGTGGACACATATGTGGAATGTGTTGTTTAGCAAAACTGCATATTCAAGCCAAAGAAAGGATTGTATTATACAACTTGTGCGAAAATATGCCGATGTTATTGTTGATAGCATTATCTAACAAATAACATTGCATATTCCCCTGCTTGATGATGGCTTTTATTTCCTAGCCGATGAAGCCGATGAATTTTCAAATGACACAAATTTATGATTTTCGTGATATACTCAGAAACATATGCAACCACTTATTGTTCAAAATACGTTCAAATACTCACATCTTCAGATAGAGAAGTACATGCTGCTTACTAATTTCATATTGATGAAGAAGAAGCGTGAGACATTACCAAGGTACAAGTATTCGTCCACAAAAGTTCAATATCTATGCGTTGAGAACTCCACATAGAAAGTATCGCTGTTCAAATTTGTTTGAACGCAGGAAAACGCTGGAAAACACTTCCACAAGCGCGATTTAGCCTTATTTAGCGGTAATTCGCTTTTGTGTATTTTAAGTATACAAGTTCACGAATATTGACAATACGTTAATAAACCGTCATCCGTCCATGCGTATTTTCCTTGCACCCCGAGCTACCAACCCTTTTAAATTTACATTTCAGAATAGTTGATTATGCTGTTGTTAAATCGGAACCATCTCTTATCTCGCTTGGTGTTCATCCAAGTAAAAAGTCTCAATATAGAAGTTTTTGTTGATTTAACAAGCGACCTTCTTTGTGTGTGCTTGGGTAACAAGCTGACCCCTTCGCTTACACGTTTTGATATTGTACGTCCTTTCTGTACGAGGAATATTGTGTTGTTAGAACCATCTATGAGAGGATCAATAAATGCTTGCATGTACGCAGCTATAAGGAAGGGAGGAAGAGGCTGTTGGAAGTATGTGATGATATCAATTTAATAGTGAAAGAATTTATGAATACTCGCTTATTTTCTTGAATTCAAGCTAGGATAATGTAGATTTTTTGGATATTCTACCATATTTAAGGAAGTTTATTTATGGGAAGAAAAAATTATTAAATGTGATACATACAAACAATTTACGGATGCTTTTTTTTTTTAAAGGACGTTCAATAGTCACACAATTTACGATAACAATTACAATAACATCGGTTCGTTGGCAGCAAAGCCACAAGAAATGCCAAGAAACATGGTATTGAAATACAGTCTGTATTTTTCTTAATCTATGCAGCGCGTCCACCTACTGCCTGGACGAAAGATAATTCCTTTCCGGAATAATTTACAGAAAAAGTTTTAGATAAAAAATATCCGTAGGCGCAACGAAAAATTATGTTCAAGTATACAGGATGTTCCGTTTCCACAGCGCACGATTTTTTGCGTTGTATACCTGTATATTAATACGATTTTGGACGCATGTTTTCCCATTATCCCAATACTTCCACTTCTTTTTTTAAAGGAGCCGGTTAATAGTCTTACTCTAGTGGACCATGGCAGCAATGTTTTTATTTGGAAAATTCATTATTAAATATCGATGGCCGAATTT
>LR736861.1:11473320-11573920 GCA_902654985.2 Oryctes borbonicus | reverse complement strand
AGCTCGAGTTGACGGTTAGAAGCAGGCACATTTTAAACCGAATTCATTGCGAATTTACGTGCCAACGGTTCGTTACAACTTGAAAAAAGAATCTGATAAATATTGCAAGTACCGCCAGCAAAAGGGCGTTCGCATGCTGCTGACATTCAAAAATAATTTACACCACACGACTACGTTATTTATATGACTACCTACCATCAAATCATCGTATACGAATCACGGGCTAGTTGGCATGGTAATTAGTCATAGTCGTTGACACCCCCATTAATCTTGCCATATAACTAGAACGATTAACAAATTACTAAATTTTTATAAGGTTGATTTTGTGCTATTTCGAAGCTTACGGTAGATACTATTCATTGACGTGTCCGTTCAAACAATATCCAATGCGGAACGGGGCGCTAAAAGATGTAAATAATTAATGCGGGTTGCAGGAAGTCAGGCGAGCATTTCGCTGTTACTTCATTTCATGCAGAAATACCCTCCATTTCCGCTATTGCCATCAAGTTTAACTAGATCCTATTTATAGTGTATAATAGGCTTTTCTTAGTGAAAGCTTTTATTGTAAGCGTGATTTAAGTTAAATTTCAGTAGCGTCGGAGGCGTGAAGTTCTGATAAATAACACATCTATTTAATACAATATGAAAAATGTTTGTCACAGAAAACAGAGCTTCTTCAGTAAAAAATGTATTGTTCAATATATCATTATCATTAATTACTATTGACGGTATTAGCATTAACATCTTGGGCAAGCGGTTCGTGAACTAGAGTCAGTGTAGTTATTTATGACACTGTGCACACTTATCCCAGAAATACGCGATTACGATAAATGTGCCTTATTCCACAGAAAACAGTTATTATTGTCCTTTAGTACTAACAAGAATTATTATTTTTAAATATCAAACAATTGCTCTCAGTAATGTTTAAGATTTTGTGGTGCGTGCTGCAAAAACAAATCTGTGCTTCGTAAATGAGAGGAAGTTGTTAGCGGATGTACAGTCGGTTAATCATGATCACAGCTGCGTCACTGCATTGCTTTGTTATTATAGCAGAAATTGAGCGCGACCTGATTACCGTTGTGGTGATACTGGATTACTCGAAGGTCTTTAGCACTGTTGGATATACGGCTGGGATTTAGTTATTGTGCTGTGAGACCTTAACGGAGCTTTTTCTAATAGATCCCGTATGCAATTAGCACTAGGATCAATTTCGTAGTATTTAATGTAAAAATGGGGGTTTCACGGGGATTGATCTTGAACTCAAATTTGTTTTCACCTCTTTCTTACAAAATTTCTCTTATATGAAGCCTTATTTGTACGCAGACGATGTATAGCTGTGTTGATCATCCCAAAGTTAAAACTAGCATAACAATCGCGTTGTCTCTGAGGTTGCATTTAAATCCTTCTAAGTCGTGGATGTTGATCTGTAGTAGTAAGCGAATCTGTAAAGCTTTGTAAGTGGAGCAATATACAGACGTGTTCAAAGGACAAGATCGACAAAGATAAGATAAAAACTAAAATATCCTCCAAGTGAAAACATCACGTAACATGTTTCGAAAAGAAAGATTTATAAAAAAAATAGTAGAATCTCACAGATCTCATTGCTAATACTTGAAAGGAAAATATCAATTTTTCAAATAACCGACATTAAACTTTAATATCTGTTGGAATCTGTTGGAAAAGGTAGAACTACAGAAGATCACGCTTGACGTGCATAAGAAGTTAAAAAAAAAGGGAAGTGTGCCTCTAGACGAATTTAATATAAAAAAACTTGTCACCGGGTGGGTTACCACAGTCAACGTAAGCAAATAACATGGAACTAAGGCACAAACGCTAAAGATAACATAGGAGAAAAGTAGGCAAAACACGGGATAATATATAACCGAGTGAGATTAAATATCGGTGCTAGAGGGCATTTTAAGGTCTTTATCTTCATTTAATGTGTAAACCATATTAAAAGGGGATACATAAACTTGCCAGACTAATTTCTTGCAATATTTCGTTGACTCTATTGATGTTGCAATTATTTTATAAAAAAAGCAAAACTAGTGTTGTTTTTTTGTAGGTATAAGGATTTGTTTGATATATACGCTAGGAAAATGAATCTGATTTGTCGAAATAGTACCTGTGATAAATTTTTCTTGCATTTGTTAGATTCTGATATCTGAATGGGATTAGTATGACTTTGGTGTTTTATTAATAACAAATAATTAACTAAACAAGCCTAACTAAGAAGCCAAAGCACGCTTACAAGAGAACTCCGGTAACTGATACCGGATTCTGCATTTAAATAAAACCTTGCGGGTTTATAAATCAGTTGACGTAAGAACCGTGACAATACTTTAGGTGCCCAATTGCCCGTTTTCGGGGTGTGGGCACCATAAACGCAACATATAATTATTTCGGACAATTTTAAAACTGTTTTGCGAGTATTAAACAACAACGTCAGTAGTTCTTCCATAGTTACCACTAGTTTCCATGGACAATTCCACACCCCCGCAATTTCAAATGTAAACATTTTTATTTGTTAAAAGAATGCAAAAATTTCCTTGAATTTATATAGGTATGTATATTCGGTGTGCCATGAAATAATCCAATTTATGGAAAGAAACACAACTATATTCTACCCAATAATGATAGCAAGAACTGTGGTATGGTGGACTACACAAAAGTGTGCTAATACTTCTGTTTGTTTACATCTTATCCAATAAGTAAAATGAAGAGGCTTCGTCCATAAAATGCATATAAATTGTTAATAATAATAAAAATTCTTTTACTAAGCGAAATGAGACTAGAACATGGGATCTACTTATTTCTTGTCGGCTACTGGAACGTAATTGTCGTTAACAGTTTTTAAATCTGCTGCAACTTGAGCATTTTGGAATTGCATTTGACTTAACTTTATTGCAGCTGCTTCTTTAGTGTCCAGTTGTAAAATTACTAATTTGATCTTTTCAAAATGTTTAAAATAATAGAATACTGCCTCTAGCCATGTACGCTATCGTAACACTTGCTTTGGTGATATTTCAAAGTTGTCTAGTGTTCTAACTAATACATTATGAATAGTTTCGGCAGTACATCTTGGCTGTCTACAGGCTAGTAAATAGGGATGTGACGGTCCTTTCAAGGTCATTGTCCGTCCTACAATCGATATTACGGATCTTTTTTTAATTTTTTTATTATTTATTAAGTCTGGAAATTGTCATAAATACGTGTTTACCCTGTTAGCAAACAGACAAGTTGATGCATCTCTACGCATTTTCAACATTTTTAATGCTCTCCGTTCAATTCTGACGCTTATCAACTTCGCACTGCGATATGTATTACACATAGCATACAGCATAGAAGGCCGGGAAGTGCCGACATGTAATGGACCAGCTCTGTATCCCACCAACCTCTCGCGGTTAAACACCACTGAAAGACAAACGAGAATGTTGCCTTCTAAGAATTAGCCATATTAAAAAAGCACAGATACAAACAATCCCAAAATACAATACCATAACGACAATCTTAGAAGTTAGGTTAGAGTCTACTACGTTTTCCTACTTGAAAATGGTGGAAGTTAGTGCACCGTTCAGGAAATCGGAAGTTGCCGATTTAAATAATTTAGTACTCAACACGAGTGCTGACTGTCAACTGCTGCGTCCTCTGGCCGCGCTCATTTACTGTAACATTTTATATCTCCAACAGATAATATCGGGTGAAGCAAAAAAGTTTACGAAAGCTCAGATTGTAAAATGGAATTCTCTTTAATTTCTTCACGGCTGCTTTCCCAATTTCCCATTCTCATTCCCCTGAGTTTTGAACCTGACGTTGTACAAGCAGTACTCCTACCCAACCTAACATTATTTCTTAGTGTTCTTTTAGAGTAGATTGGAATTTAATATTACATATTAAATTTGTCTTGCTGGTAATACAACGTTGTGTCAACGACTTCGCAAAACTCGTTTCTTATTTGTACAAAAACGAAACTAAACTTTGAAGTGTATATGAATGTCTCTAGGAATTATCAGTGCTTAACCTAAACATAATAATATTATTTGTAAAATTTACAATGCAATAACATATAAATGTAACCTATAAGTTAAAATAATATACAGGATAATAAACGAAACTATATAACTTGCCTCAGATTAATAGATTACATAGTTTTTTATATTTTATGGTAGCGTTGATCAAACATTAAAACATATGCTAGATACCTAGAATAGGTGATATATCTCACCAGTAAAGAATAAAGAAGTTTTACAGGGCAGTACCAAAGTCATTTAATGGACAATCATTTTATTTTGTGTTGTTATTCATTGTTTGCTTTATAAGGTAAAATTTTGTGAAATATGCTCTTTTTATTCGAGTATCCATCTTCACCACTCTACTATCATAATTTGACATGTACTATCATCAAAGATTTCATATAATTTCGTTCTACTTATTTGGCCAACACAATACATTTAGATTATGAAGTAAAGCGCTTTGCAAAAGAAAAAAAAGAAAACTTTCCAGGTATTTCATCGAAACTTTAAAAAGGTGAACATCTACATACGAGATAGGTTACAGGGGCATTAGGAAAATGGATACTTTCCAGACACATCGAAAATCGCTTCAATGAATAACGTCAATCGCCATCTATAAATCTTACACGAAATCATAGAAAGTTTGCCATGCAAGCTGCACTTCCTCCTCACTTAATATTGTATGCCTTTCAACTTGAATCGTGTACTTTTTTGGCTGTTCGCGCATTCGTAGATCTAAATTTATTATGTCGATTTCCGATTCTTTGCGTGTGGTGAATTATGATACCTTTATACAGGATGAATCGTTTAACGTTTCCAACATTTTTATAAAAGCCTGCGGCGAACGAAAGTTGTTTAGTTTTGAGAGTAAACAAAAATGAATACAAGATTCGCAAAATTGGTAAGGTTGCTTGTGTAGAACTATTAGTTTTAGATTCTCAAACAATTTGCTATTGCTCTTACCTCTACCTAACTTTGATCAATCAACATTAGGAATAAAAATTATGCGGTTCATCGTGAATTCGGACGGTTTGACAAGCTTAGTGTTGCCCTACATATGCCCTGAGAAGAATTATAACGTTGATAATATAAAATTAGTTAAAGACGTGAACAGCAATGTACAGCTAAATTATTATCGAAGCATGGAAATTTTCAAGAGCCAACAATTAACGAATGAACTAAAATTAGGTCGCCAGAACCCCAGCCTCCAATCATGTATGACTGAGGTCTGTCTAGCGTAAATTATAATGTATACAAGTAGTTTAGTTTTCGCTTAGATTGTGTAGAGGAGGCTCCCCTTGGATGCCAGCGTTCCTCAAGGATCCTTACTCGGCCAAGTATTGTTTAATATTTGCTTAACGATATTTCGAGTCAATGAGACGAAATATGTAGCTGTCCGGTTTATTAGGCGGAAAGGGCCTGAGTTTTGGAAAAGATAATGGTAGGTGGCGACGAGTTTATTCAATAGGTATCTTACTGGGAGTTCTCACATTGGCTACACCAGAAAAACATTCATTAAAGCTAAAAACTCCCTATTTTATTGGTGGAAATTTTAATCTCTGCTTATTACAGTCACTGACGGCATTTGTCAATGAGAATAAAATATATTTATACAAGAGAGTCGTTAAACTGAAGTTTTCGCTGATGTGCTATGTCCAATATTATTGAAACTAAACGTGTTCCGGGTTTGAACCGTGTCATGTCGTTGGTTAAAATAAAACTCGACGTTTCACCCACAATCGTATGGGCCACCCAACCAATCAGCGACAGGTCCCACCCACTACCGGCATAAAAGCGTGCTGCTCCTCACGTTCTTCGCAGTTGGTTTTCGCCTCTGGCATGGTTCACATGCCGAGTTACCGTGATCAACTGCTTCCCACTCAATTAGTTTCGCCTCTGGCGTGGTTCACACGTTCAGTTACCGTGCTAACTGTTGCCATCACTCTCCTGAAGAAGGCCCATACGATTGTGGGCGAAACGTCGAGTTTTATTTTAACCAACGACATGACACGGTTCAAACCCGGAACACGTTTAATTTCAACTGACTCTGGCCGTGGAAGCCTACGTTTTTATTTCCAATATTATTGTTTGCGATACTTTCAGTCGTGTGATATAAATTGTGTATTTTCTGCTGGTTGCTCTGCACTGAAAAATGGGTTCTAGTTATAAAACTTATACAAAAGTAGCATAGGAAATAAGATACCAAATCAAGACCGCGTTGCCTCCTAAGTCCCTTTTGTTCCAATTATTTTGAAAATTCTGGACTGGAACTATGATGCGCAATGCAAATATTGATGCCACAATGGTGGAGTGGCATCATTAAATAAGAGGCAGCAACAGAGTTACATAGCTACCATAATGTTCAATAACGACAGTTAATTAATTTACTTCCCACAGCAACATATTTACTGCGTTTATTTGTGGGTATAACACGGGTTTAATTAAAAGTTATGTATATTTATGGCAAATAAACTTGTATCAGCCGCGAAGTTTAATTGGACAATTTTTCCCAGTGTATATACTGTGATGGCTCAGTTACGTGAAAGTTATATAATGTAGACACAATATTTACTTAGAAGATAAGGTCACTTTATACATGTATGTATTTACTTACATACCTATTCCCTCGATACTTGTCCGTGTCAGATAATATATTCAGCTCAGCGGGATGTGTGGAATAGGGAAAATATTCCATCAAGTATAAATGCAAATAATAACCAGTAGAGAACCATATGCAAAGGTTATTGGGTGTACATACGTGTATGCAAAATATAACTTATACATGTGTGTATATTAATTTGAAATGTAAATTTCGGGTAAATATTACCTTTCTAAATATTATCATACTTCAAATACAATTTGTAAACGACAGTAATATCCCTACTTCCTATAAAACTATTGTCTCCGGTATACAGCTCGTCCGAACAAAGAAGTGTTTATTTTATGCGGGGCCCAACAAGCTTTTTTATGCTTTAGGGTTTGGTATTCCAGTAGCGCCTTACTCACGTTGGTTTACGCAAAGCTTAACGTCACCGGTTCTACTTCAGGTCAAACCAATATTATTCTAAATTAGATTCCGGGAACCAGACAACTGTCTGCTAATATTATTACAGTTCCTTAATCAGGATTCCAGTCTAAATTAAAACCGCTCCGAATTCTAACGGACGTGCTTAGGGGCGATCCCCTGTATATATCTAATTTCTCGAAGTATGTAGATGATCCGTGAGAGCCTCAACGTTATTAATCTCGGTTATGTGAATTTGATAGTGTCAAACGTCGGAGTACCACGAAGGGAAATGAAAAATGAGATTTATTACGTGTTTTCATTTTATACCCGGCGCACATATTTCATGCGGACAACTTTGTAATTATTCTTGTTAAGGTTTTGTGGAATTGCGATGCATTTATGTACATTTCATTCTTGGGTGCATTTTATTTTCAACGTCAATTTTGAAATGAAATAAGTTTGGAGCTTGCAAGTTGAAAAACGGTTATCGATCTTTTCTAAGATGTATGAATCTACAGGAGAAAATAACTTATCTGCTCTCGATCATTTTCTGCTGTCCGTTGTTGTCCCGTAAGTCACGAAACACTCAAACGTCAACAATTTACTTTCAATTTTAATAGTTATATCTTGAAGGATTTCGTTATTGTTATCATTTTATTATCATTTATTTGGCGTTATATTTATGTTGTAAGATCTTTAGCAAAATGGACTTATTGTTAGTCGATGACTAGCGTTCGCCACTTTCCGTCCGCTTCACAGGCGTGGGTATGGGAGTGGTCGTTCGGGTGTGTGATTAGTAATATATGCGCAAATTTGTGCTTCGCATATTAGACTATGCAATTGGGTGGAAACGTGGAACGACCTTGTTGTTACCTGGAGGAATGAAGTGTGCATTTGGTTTTCTGCTATTAAAGCAATATGCATAAACATACAAAGTACATATTATAGCAGCGTTGTATGTATAAAGTAAATAAAATCGATAATGTATGAAATCAGCGATTTCAGAGTTGTGTTGCGTCTGTGAGTTAGAGTACACGACGGAGAACAAAACATTTTTTTAAGCGTCTTCCGTGAATTGACATAAAGATTTTATTTTTGCGCCATCGTATATTAAATCGTATAACGTAAACGCTACACTTCGCTACGCTCGCGTACATGCCAACCGGCCGCCAAACACATGCTGGATTACGAATCACACACCCGAACGACCACTCCCACACCGACGCCTGCGAAGCGGACGGAAAGTGGCGAACTCGTTATTTCTCTAATGCAACCACGCAACTATTCAGAATGACTTCGAAACAAGCGTTGCAATTCGTAAAGTCGAGTCTAAATATAGAAAAATTAATAAGCGAAGTCTACGATTGTTTAGCATTATGGGACATGACACAAACAGACTACAGCGATAGAGACAAAAGGAAACGGTGCTGGGAATAAACCATAGAGCACTGCTATCCATTTTGTAACTTGGGAAAATGCACTCGTACTGCTGCGAGAGCAGTTCAGTTGCAGTGTTGACAAACCGTTGTGCGTGTCAATTGTCGAGCTGCAGCCGACGTCGAGTCAGCACAAACCGATTGTTGTTAAAGTTCTGTTGAGATAAAGTAGCAAAACACATAGGGGGAGAAGTAAAGATTCACAAGGAACCAAGCGCGATGAAAATAAGTTACTTAAAAATTCTATTTTCCTTATATTAATACATAAGGTAGGAAAGCGTGCAAAAGCACCGAAAAATATAAATTGAAATAACCGTTGTTATCAATGTTCACTTTGCAAAGAATTTTAGAAATTCTCCCATGACGGACGAAAAGAAATTAGAAACTTAAGAAAATACATATATCAAAGTAATATTGCAAAAGAAATAAGAGAAACAAAAGACTTTGCAAACACGTTTATTTAAGAAGTTGTCTGTAAGTCACAGACCTGTTGATACCACTCTAATAAATAAAAGCAATAGTCGTATAATTCACTCAAAGGAAGATCGAAGGGGACGAAACTTTCTAGTAAAGAAAATAAAACCGTACTTACCAAATGAAGTAAAATTGCGCATTGAGTCGTCTCCTGTAATGGCATCGCATTATTGCCGTCATCAAACGTAGCCAAAATATCTCGACCCTACTTTGTCAATACTAAAAATATATGAACTACACAAATATATGCAGATAAGTCATAAAAAATGGGTTCACATTAAGACGAATTTACATTATACGCATTGCAAATAATTCATCTTCAGTGAAAGTGAAATATGATTCTAAAAATAACATTTTTTCATTCGTCTTTCCATAGAAACGCCTTCACAAACAGAAAAGAAATTTATTATTCACATTAAAATTTATTATTTTAAAATCCATGTACACTTCGGAAGCTGATAATGTAAAAATGTAAAACGAAATGTTGGTGCAAGCTAATATTCACTATTCACCTTATGCGAAAGAAACATATTTTGGACTTAAAGGTGTGGGGATGTTGACAGAGAGCCATTGTTCAGCAAGAAATATGGCAGACTGGGAGTACGTAACATTTTCAAAATATTCCGAAAAGCAATTACAAAACCAAAGACGTAAGCCAAGGCAACCTGCTGAAAATGAATTTTCACCTTCAAATGGTACGCATATTGTTATATACGACGAACCACTTTTCGCATTCGATGGAAGTGCTACTGCAAACAACAAACATTATTGTTGCAAAAAAGTAGATTGCGAGGCGATTTACAAAATACATAAAAAATTCAGAAGTTGTTGGTATGTGTTGCAATTCCTTGCAAAGGTCACTATCAGGTTTATCTGGCCATCTGGTCCATCTGGCAATTCTGTAAATGCCAAGATTTACAAAACACTGTGCATAAGAACGAAGTTAAAGATATTCATAAACAAGAACCATTCTGACGGGATTATGTATTTTAGCCAAACTTGGCAACTTCACATTATTCTGAGAGAGTTATTGCCGCATTTCAGGAGTTATAAAAAATACCTTTGTTACGATGTCTAGAAATGTACCCACTGTACCATAATTACGTCCAATTGAACGTTTTTAGAAACAATGTGTACAGTGGCAGCTGGGAGGCTTTAAATTTGAATGAATTATCTATCAAAAATTACAGCAAACGCCAGATTGAAAATTTGACAATTTAATGCGCTGCTTCTGTAATTTAAAGTAAGTTCTTTCAGCTGCACCGTCCAAAGTATGAAATTGTTCTACTCTGCTCTATTCACTGTTCCCTTCGGATGTTCACTCTGGATGAAATGAAGATATATTTAGATTTTTCATTTCTGATGCGTCATCCGCAGTGCACCTCTTTTTTAAACCAAAAAGAAAAATCAACATCTTTTGTGTGCGAAAGAAGAAAAAAAATGACTAAAAGGTCAGAAGACTGCCCCTCTCATATTAAGCGATTAGATAAGCAAAAAGCGTTACATGATGAAACTTTTGCATTTGGCCAGTTTCACCTTACCAAACTGTTCTACGTGTTCCTCTATTATGGCTGAAAGCTACGTGCCTATAACTTAACAATACATGAAGCAGCTTCACCAATTAAAAGAAGTAGTTATCTTGCTGGTAGAAAATAGTTGGCAAACGTGACTTTCTGAGATAGCTTTGCTAAAATGTAAACACGGACAAAGAAGTATCATTTTTCAGCGACACATACATATGCGTTAACTTTCGTATCTTATTTTTAGTACTGAATCATTAATGCCCATTAAATACCGTGACGGATCAACCCTATCCATGTCAGAAAAGTAAGCTGAGCGAAGATCTGGATATCGCGCTGACGACAGGTATAAGGGTTTCAGCTGTACTTGTGGCGAGGTAATCGTGTTTATCTTAGTTGCGGATGGTTTGTAAAGGGATTCAGTGGAAAATCTCTCTGTTTCGTGTCAATGATACTCGCTGGAGATAGGAGGTGCCCAAATCAATACTCGTTTGCAATTGATACACCTTGATGTTTGTTGTGGTATCCGTAAAAAAGTAAATAAACATAGAAGTCAATTTTAAACGGTTTATCGCGAAGACATGAGGTCATGTGAAGTCGCAATAATATTGCATAATAATAAATTATTTATAATTTACGATTTCTACGTTTTGTAAAAATTTTATTCATATTTATTTATATCTCTTTAAACAACGGAATAGGTCTAAATAGGTCTAAATAGGTCCTATTAAAAGAGTATTTGCTCATAAAGAACAAACTGCACACAGAACGATTTTATGTGATACAATTTAACAGCAAAGGGATGAAATGCGCACGAACAACAAACAGGATCAACGTGTCACAGTTAAATACGGAATTCCTCTATTTTGTGGTCTTTTCGGCGGTGTCCTGATAAATTTAAATATTAACATGCTCTAATATATCAGCGGTCACGGCTTTGTGAATAATTATGTTCATAATATATGTATGAGTATATTTGTGAGTGGTAGCGTAATTTGGACAAGTTTGAAACGGTTATTTGTTACTATTAAACTATACGAGGGTAGTCTGACAAGTTTCCGGCTTAATACAAAAACAAGGTGTTTTTTGTCAAATTCAGTTTTATTCTTCAAGATACTCTCCTTGTAAATCTACATACAGGTAGTGGTTGCAGTCCCGAAGGTTCATCGTCAACCAAGCTGGTACGATCACGTTTAAATTTAGCTACATAAAATTTCACTATGATAAATCATGGTGTAGAGTCCCATAGGCGTATCGCCTTTCAAAAGCACGAATTTAATGACGACTCGACGAACACTAACGTCGACGGACGAACGACTGTTAAACAACAGCAAGAGTCCAACATGGTTGAAATTTTCAAAAAATACCTTCCAACGCACGCATAATTATACTGTTAGAATATTTTTTTGCGAGTTACGCTATCTTCATGTTAAAGCTTAATATTCTTTGCGAGTGATACTATCTTCATGTTAAAGCTTAATACTTTTCAGACTACCCTTCTACACGTACATTTAAATCTAAGTAAGTTTAATGTTTGTTACAAGAAAAGGTGCATGGTTAGATCAGTTGGGGCAGGCAGTACAAACAAGAGGGCAAAACAATAAAGCAAATGAATGAACCGGCAGCTGACCGTGGGGCATACGTAAACAATGAAGTAGCAACATACCACTCCGTTGTTCGAAAGGGCAAAAGGAGTCTCCGACAAGAAGGAGAAGTTTTCAGTTGTTTATTAATATGTTTGTTCTTCTGTTTCGCCCTCCTAGGTTTCCCATAGGCGTTCAATTTGATTACAGACTATGACTAATTGTCGAGTTCGAAAGTGCCGAAAGTCCTAGAGCGGTTTTAACCAAATGTTTCTTTAAATATGTTTATTAATAGAAAAGTTATGAGAGAATCATTTTTCAAACTTCATTACGCATTGTTTCATAAATCTACTTCTTACAACATCCAATATGTATTCACAAAAATTGGTTTCATTTTAATGTAAACTAGTCTTTATAATTATGCGTTTGCAGGTTAGTTGCAGTAATAGGTAACGTCAATCGTTCAGTAGAACTGTAGGTATTCATTAAGAATAGTTGCAGATCTTCAAACCGGATATGTCACAGTTTCAAAGTCACTTAAGGAAAATGAACTTTACGAAGCGAGATCCAAGTGAGGAAGCATTCCCATATAGCTTTTATTACCAGAGCAAGAATGCGGAATCGTCGTGAAAAGACAAATAAAGAGTAAGAGAACGTTGAATTTTAGATAGGGTGATTAAGTTAAACAAGGAGGGTACCATCGTAATTCAAAATTATTCTAGACGATCCAAGCTTCTCGTGTAAAAGCTACCTGCTGCAGACTTGTAAAACCTACTAGCTGGTTGATTTATATATACATAAGCCACACGAATATAATCATTGCAACGAAGTATTTTGCAGTAGCTACCCTAAAGTGTGCGGAATTTCTTTATTCAAATGAAATTTAATACCGAGAGAGATCTTAAATTAATTTATACGAACATCGCAACATTGTCAAACTAATGGGCAAAATATTGTGTGTTGAGGTGTTATCGTGTCAGAAATATTTTGAATTGTTTGGGTAAGTTCTTGCGTTGCGTGTAGTATATTTTTAGAAATGTGTCTTTTCCTATCTAGGAACTCTTCTTACGTCAAAATTGAAAGAGAATAGTGGCAGGTAATCACTGTACCTGCGCTGTTGAGAAATAGAGATGTGTTACAAAAAGCTAAAAGCGTAAAGACAGCGATGGTTGTGGCATATACAAAGAATGCCTGGACACAGAACTCGAAGAATATTATTATCGATTTCGATTGTCAGCAAAAGAAGACAAGGAACACCAAAATCAAGATGGAAAGCCGGGATGGAGGTGGGTATAAGAAGAATGAACACAACTAGAGGAAAGTTTATTACACAGTTATCAAAATATTCGTGCCAGAGGTCCATTGTTTCTAATGTTTTTTGAGCTATGGCATTGTTGGAAATATCCTTCCTGCGGTTTGTCCTCATGCAAGTGGTGTAGATAATTGTTGCATTAAGTTATTGCTAGAGATGAGCAAGGTAGGGGAAATTATTACTTTTTTTGCAACGACTAGACAGACTCGTGTTTATTCAGCGCACGGGAGGGGGTTCGTGTTGCCTACTGGTTTCCCCGACAGTCAACAAAACACGAGTCTGTCTAGACTCTGCAAAATCCCCCTACCTTGCTTATCTCTAGTTATTACAGAAATCTGTCTGCATTTAAAACTTAATATCATGCTGTAGTCCTGCTGGACATTCGTCTAATCGTTTATTGAAAATCGCGAGCAGAGGCTTGTGATCTGTTTCAGTGATAAATTTTGTAGCGTACTTATATTGGTAGAATTTTTCTACCCCAAGGAAATTGCTAACAATTCTTTTTCACTTTGTGCACATCTTACTTGCACGTCAATCATTGCTTTAGATGCAATGCACATGACTAGAAAAAACTTCCTGCATAATTTTCAGAAGTAATACTATAGCATCAATATCGGATAAAATTGTCCTTGGCAATAATACTTGCAGAGTAAGGGACGTTGTTAAGTTCCTGGGAACTTTTATAGATCAACATCTTAGATGGAACTTACACATAAACGAACTTTATAAATCTTTAGGCAATACCTGTTTTCTAATTAAGACTCTGTCACAGGTGTTAGAGATGGGTACTTTAATGACGGTGTATTATGGAAACTTTTATTCCAAAGCTAAATTTGGCATTATATTTTGGGGCTTGTCTGACATCCACAGAATTTTTACTCTACAAAAAAAGACAATGAGGTTTATTTTTGCTAAAAATTATCTAGAAACTTGTAGAGGACTTTTCAAGTTAGGTAACATTTTAACAATATACACACTTTATATTTTAGAATGCATAATAATTGTTTGCAAACATAAATATACTGTTAGTGAATGCTTTTTTGAGCATGAATATTCCACAAGAAACAAAAATAATTACAGGCTACCTAAACACAGACTGACTGCTAGTGAGAAGTCTGTGCAATACGTTGGTATGACTTTCTTTAATAAGTTACCACACTGTATAAAAGCAATAAAAACTATTCGTTTATTGAAGAAGAAATTAATAAGGTATCTTTGCGATATAGACCCATATTCAATACAAGAATATTTAAATTATTAGAACCTTGCAGTTTCCTATTCTCTGCTTCTATTACGAGTTTTCTTTCATTTACTTGCGCTGTAATATCAGTTTGTATTTAGTTCTTATTCAAGAGTTTGTGATTTAATTGTTAGCTGAGTATTGTTTCTCTTCTACATACGCTTGACTATTTTCTCTAACATTTTGTTTGTGAAATACATTGCTTTATTATTATTTCCATTCTTCATTAAAACCGCACCTAAGCCATTTTGTGATGCATCTACCGATTTATTGGTACGACTAAATATTTGATTCCAAATACCTTAATGATATCTTTTAGCTCTCTGAATGCTGTTTTATGTATTTTACCCCATTTAAAAGATCATCTTTTACTAATTGGCGTAACGGATAAGTTTTGCTTGATAAATTTAGTTAATCCGCCTACAAAGATTACTAGGCTCAAGAATCTCTGCAATTTATTTTTATTTATAGGCTTCGCCATGTCTCTAATAATTTCAATTTTATCTATATCTACTTTCATCCCTTCAGCTGATAATATATATTGTAAGTATCTAACTTTATCAATACCTAATTTACATTTTTCTAAATCGAATCCAATGTTATTTATCTTTGCTAACTCTGAAACTTACTTCATTCTTTTGTCATGTATTTTTTTATTTTCAACGCCTTTTATATTAAAAATGTTGCGGATCTGTACTAAAAAGCTTCACTTGCAATGTTTATGCTAAAAGGCATTCGTAAAAATCCGTAATTTCCAAAGAGTGTATCAAAACGTGCATACCTTCCTACTACAGATAACAAGTGTAATGTTCCAAAAACCATTGGCCGCATCTAATGTGCTGAGCACTTTTGCATTTTTGATTTTCGAAGCAATCTCTTCAACTGTAGGTATTTTGCATTTTTGTCAATAAGAACTTTATTCGATCTGGTTGGATCAAGACAGATTCTCAGTAACCCATTTTGTTTTCTTACAATCACACATGTTATTTTTTTGATTGGTTCAATTACCGCTTTTACATTTGTATCTTTATGTGATATGACTCCCCTATTGGTGCTTCCATATCGTAGTTAATTAACACTTACGACTTTTCACTGCGATAATCTACTTTACTCTTATTAATCCCTTTGTTCCTTTTACTTTTTTATAATCCTGTTCTCGCCATTAGAAAATACATAGAAATGTATGTACCAGCTATAGTAAAGCATCGTGGTTATGCGTGTCTAAATTTTCATGCATTATCAGTGTACGAGGTAACGCTTTCAAACTATCGCCTGTTAATTGTGGTGATATGCTTCGCGGGAAGAGGGATAGTTTAGTTTCGAGTTTAATGTTGTTAACCTGCTCGGATAATTCACACAATTTACTACTTGCCCATTATTAAATAGTTGTTATTACGGCAATGCAAGAGGAGCGAATTAAAGCAATATCAGTATTAATTATCGCGTTGGTCGGGCCACTAAACAAGTCGCTACCGTCCTATACGAATTCACAGGGTTATTAATCGTTATCAGACAAAGGAGTTAAATTAACGCAGGACTCGATGTTTCTCATTTATATTGATATCGATCTTCTACCACGATAGGGCAATGCAATTGTGTATTATCGAGTTTTATTGTGTCCTGTCGGAATATTGTTGCCCGCGACTGGTTCAACGTTATGTAAATTGTGCCGCATAAATTTCCTTAGCCAAGAGAGTCCGCGTTTGAGATTGAATAGGTCTATTAGAGTCTTGCTCAATCCTTTGAGTTTCAAAAGCAAGGTAACGGTTTTGTCTCATTTAATTCAATCTACATATTTCGTTCAGAATAAGTGTACAAGTTTTCATTTCATTTGGGATCGGGTGTAGTCTATTATAACTAATTTTTAAGTTTCTTTATTTTAGAGTTGGCTGAAATTTTTTTAATTATTTCTTAATTTAGAAGAAAGTACAAGTACAAATACCGATACCGAAAAGCAAATTATAAAAAAGCAAACTTTCAAATGTTTTTTTTTACTTGAACTATTGTCCATGAACTATATTTTTACGTTTTGTGTGTGTGTTTAGTAAGCGGCCCAATAGGGTTTACAACTTATTAACATAGAAGCACCTTCTTCTTCATTCAGTTTTGATGTAGTTAAAATCGATTGCGCATGGCCTTTCATGGTATTCCCTTTCTGGGTAAGGTTCCAGGATAATCAATAACACTATACTTATAGTTTCCGGATTGGAATTGCGTCGTTGTCGCAACTTCAGCAGACGTTTCGTCCACATTCTTATGAGAGATCTTCAGGGTTGTTACTGCACATTGGGCCAACGGAGTGGAAAAAGAATCCTTACTGATTAATCCTCCTAGCAACCGCTACGCTTCATCGATCCATAACTTTTCCGCTGATTGATCTAGAACAATCTCTACATAAACTCCAGTCAGTTGAAACGTCGGCGGAAACTGCTGCAAGGACGCAGTCATAACCTGGAAACCAAAAGTATAGTGGCATTTCCTTTCTTTTGTCATTAAGCCGTTGTGAAAGACTCACTACACAAGTGCAGTGGAGCCCAGTCTTTGTCCTGGTCGCCCATCTTGCAACCGAAATACAAATGACACGCTTTTTATGCTGGAAGCTCTCGAGTTTTCTTTTTAGTACGTTTTGAAGATGTATTTTGGACACTAAATTGGTCGCTATTAGTTTGTTTTAATAGAAAGTATTGTGAAACAGTGGACCAACTTGTTATTTACTTTTCCATATACGTATTTATCTTATTAAAACGCGCAGAAAAGAAAAGAGCATTTATACAACGGATAAAACGTGAATATCTTCGCAAGCAGGGCCAATCTTTCAAGGCGATATTCGTGTTCGGCACATTAAATTCATTCAGAATTGCTCAGTGTAATGAATGGGAATAAGAGGTAATAGAACGCAAGTGCCATCACGAGCGACTTGACCCTGAGTAGAAAAATTGGTATACGTAATACGAGCAATCCTTGTAATGTCTGCTATCCTTAAGTAATTGCTATAGTGCATTTCATTAGAGAAAAGTAAATTTACGTCATATGCATCGCGGAGGGATTTGCGACTCAGAGTTTCTGTCGCTAAGGCCACGAGAGATGGCGAGTGATGGGAGTAAATTCGCGGAGCAGTAGAGGTGGTGGGAGACATTGCAGTTAGTTTCATAAAGTTTCAAGAGGTCATAGGTGGCGCAGACTAAAACACATCTAATATTAAATGTATAACTAGGTATTTAGGGATATTTCAAATCCCAGTTCACAGAATTAATTTATATGTAAAAAGAAGTACAGGTCTGTAATAGAAATAAATAACAATTTAATTTTCGACGCATCCTCGATAAAAGAAGCTGTCCGAGATTGTTTATGTGTTTATGTGTTGTTTGCCATACTACTCCACAGTCCTTGCTATCATTATTGTTTTATTACAAATTCTTATTCTTGATTTCAAACACAATTTAGAACGTATTAAAGCAATGTTCTCCCTTCGCGCATTTCACCCTTTCTCTATTTCGTAATTTACACTTTTGGCGATCAGGATCCCAACGTTGCGATCTAAATTTCCTCTTTTTGGAGGTAAGTTTAAATCCCCCGAAGCTATCAAAGGATTTCGATTGCCTAATGTACAGGTTTAAGTTTAAGCTGCAATTGAAATACCGGACCCACGGATGTAATTTGTTGTTTGTAATTAAAGTTTTAAAATCGACGTTTAACGTTCTAATATATATTAAGTAACAGATCAAGAGCTAAACTTTTCTGTAAAGTTTAAGTGTTAATGTCAAAGTATTCTAATTGAACGAGAACTATTATACAAAGAAATAAAATTTCCCCCATCTCAGTAGGAGAGTGTTTTCATTCATTAAACCGATGAGATTGAATTCAATTTAAATTTTGAATTTGTTCTCTATTTTCATCGTCCACAATAATCTTTCTTCCACGCAGCGAGTAGAATTTTCCTATTCATCTTATTGGATATCTTCAATTTGGCGTGGAATCATCTTTTTTACCATCGGTGACTGTATAGAAAAACTTCACTCATAAAAGTTGGATTTCAATCAAGACTTCAGTAACATTAACATCATCAGCCGCTATCAAATGTATGAGTCGGACTATTTCGGAGTTAGTGATCAACAAATTGTGGATCAACGACCGCCTCTACCGTCGACGTTTGATGCAGAGCGGGGCGCGATACATTCGCTTAGCCGTGAACTGTACGAGTTATAGGCGTACACAGCGGCATTTTGTGAAAAGTCCTACGATTCTCCCCACAACAAAATGCCATATTGTAAATCTTGACTGAATCTCGGTATAATAGAGAGCTATAAGTAAAGTTCACCACTTTCCGTGCGCTACACGAATTTAGCAGAGACTAGACAGACTCGTGTTTATTCGCCGCATGAGAATGGGTTCGTGTTGCCTACTGGTTTCCCCGAGAGTCGACAAAACACGAGTCTGTCTAGTCTCTGCTAATTTCATGAAACGCACGGAAAGTGGAGGACTTTAGTTGTAAGTGTTTATCTGAACACCTGCAAGCGTAGACAATGAAACAAATATGTTTTTGTGGATATTTTCTTTGTTAATTTGCCGCAATGAGTATTCCACGGTAATTTCCAAATATTTGATCTGATTATCGATTAATTGCCTTCCTGCAATCGATGAAGGTTTCTTCTTCTCTCATTCTCATTAAACCAGTTCTGGAGAGTAGCTAATAGATTGTTAATGTCAAGGTTAGTCTTGTCCATTAGAAAAGAAATAGCATCAGCGTATAGCGTCATGTATATATTTGATAACAGCTGAACTATGTCGTTGATGTACATGCTAAAAAGGACCAACCCCAACATCGAGCTTTGCACTACGCCCAGAGTGACTGAAGGATGTTCACAACTGAAAATCTTGACTTCACCATTGGCGTTAATGTACTTGATCTGCACGAATTGTATTCTACCTTGAAGGTGGCTATTTGCCCTCTTACACCATACAATTTCAGCTTTGCCACCAAGATATCGTGCTGGTCGCCATCAAACGCTTTACATAAATCACAAAAAACTACTATGGGTGTTTTTTTCAAGTCAGTATATCTCAAACCTCCAAAGCAATCTCATCGATCCATCTCAGATTGTGGTGTTTTGGTAATCTCAGTCATAATATTAACCCGGCGTTACTCTGCTTTTTATGATACCATTAATCGGATGGGTTTTGGAACTTCTATTCTTGGTTTACCAAATATCATTCATTTGGATTATTAGATTTTTTTCGATAAACCACAAAAAGGCCGGGCGATTTTATTGAATATTGTATACCGTACAAATTTCGGATGTGTGATTAAATTGTTTCTACAGATATGATATGAGAGAGATACTATTTAAAAAAAAAATTATCCCGAATAAATGTGTTTTTATCACATACCACAACAGAAAGTTCCGTAATGTAGTGGCCGCTAAAACAAATGGGCACTGCCATGAGAGGATCGCATTAGGCTCTAGACCTGTGTTGTTACGTCCCGTTTATTTCTTTAATTGATTATCCTTTATTATCCTCTCCCGGTCTTTTGTTCCTTTGTTGTGTTTGATTTGCTTTGTTTATATCTCGTAGTTATTCTATGAAATAGTTTTCTTTTTAATTGTGTTCTTATAAACTTGGAAATTGATAAATGGTACTACGTTAATGGCAATACTGTACATGGCTGCTAACATCTATTATAACGATAGATATGGTTGAATGTCTACAGTTACAAATACCATTCATTTTAACATAAAATTCCATTAATTAGATCTGGAAAATATGTTTTTGTTTTGTAATTAAATTTACTTTATTTAATGTACTGGATGTTTCGAAATGCAAAACGTTAATCTAGTTACTTTATAAAAAGAAGTTCCATTTATTTTTGAAATTCATCATTTTTAATAATTATTACATATGATACATTACCTAGTTCCTAAAATCTGCACTGATGTCGATAACGTACAGTAGTCAATCGATTGTGCCAGTTGCCACGTGAAATTAAATCTAGCGAATCTGGATAATACAGTAATTATGGGTACCTTAGTGCTTGATGTACGCGTATTCTATGCAGTTCTAATATTATCCATTTTAGTTGTAAAATCGCTAGTTATCGCTTTTCCGAGAAACGAACTTACTACTGCTACTTCATTAATTAGAATATTAATTTAACTTTGAGAGTTTTATAGGAGGCTTAGTGTGTCAAACATTCAGTTAGAAGAGTTATCTCATTAGAGCCTTACGGTGTATCTTTAACCGCGAGGATGTATACTCGCTCGAAAGTTAGATGAAAGCCGTGACGTGGCTTTCTAACCTCACCCAATAGGAGGGCATCTATGTGATTCTCCATTCTCTACCTTTTAAAGTTAGTTCTGACTAGAATACTGATTAAATGAACACATTTTCCACGATTTGTGAAGGAAACAAATAGTAGGATTGATAGGTGCTTTTCTGATTAATGGATAATCGTTGTGTTTATATTTAAATGTTCTAATTGGGTAAAATTATTTTAGAGTAATATCGTTGCTTGAATGTCTTCTCAATAGCACGTTTTCAAATTTTGGTAAGCCAACTTATAATTTTTCAGACCTCCTTAACTATATTGAAAACACCTTGTATGATCTTTCAGTTGCCATACAAAATTTCTTTAGCAAGGATCATTTCATTCTTATGGCAGGCCTAATACTAGTAGTAGTAATAGTACATACACGGACGCATTTACGTATGGGTTTATATGGCAGGTTCTGAGTGTATGTAGCGCTGAGATAAACATATATGACAAACAGAGGAGGCAATCCACTTTACGACAATCGCCGAACATAAAAACTGAAATAATTCTCCCTATACTTCCACGGAAGTCTCCATAAATTTCAGCATTTGTTGGCGTTACTTCTCTGTTTACAACGGCATCAGATTTTGTCAGTGTTAAAAGTCGGACGGAACCCTGGCGCTATAAAATTGTTCGTAATGTTCGCCCCACCTCCGTTCCATTCTGCTACATTAAATCTGACAGTGGTGGAGAATTTTAAAATTACTTTCGGAGATGATCGTATTACAGTTATTCGTTAAATAGAATTTAATTAATCGAGGTCCCCGTGGGATAAAATAACGCAGCGCCTAAAACAAACATGTAATTGTGGATGCTCGCGGCTTTTATGAAATTTAGTCGTGCTTTTAGTTGCCATGTTCCCAAATTAAATTAGATTTTTTCTTTGTGCTCAACAGGAAAGTTTCAGTGTTTTTGAATGCTTTAATGTTCTTTTTATGGAAAAAATGATTAACATGGTACAGAAATTACAGGGTTAGAAGAGTGCTCTAAATATGTTTCACTCATGAGCGATATTTCAATTCTCGTATGGAATAATTACCATTCGTAAGCGAATATAAGCAAAGTAATTTCGCTTTTAATGATAAATATATGGAGTGCGAAAAATATCACTCCCGAGCTAAAACAGTAACTCATCCCAAAGTTCTTTCTTTATTACGCTGTATATTAAAATTTGGAACTGTCAGTTAAACTCATACCCTGTGCATTGAAAGCTTATAAAAACTTAATTAATCATCATATCTTGTTTGTTAAAAATTTCCGCTCAAATCACAGCTTGTATATTAAAAACATTCGATTGCAAGTTAAAGTCACTTCCTGTACATTCAAAATTTCCGAATGCCAATTAAAATCATACTCTGTATAGCGATGTTCGATCTTGTACGCACTCATTCATCAGTGCCGTTCAGCATTTTTCGGTGCAATTCCTTCTACTTTAAACTACGGTCGGGAAGGCTTCATTGAACCACCTACTACTTGATTAAAACTTGTATATCAAATTTTTCATTTGCAATTTAAAACTACGTCAAAATAATTGCACAATAATACGAAAATAAAGAACAATCTTCCAGTGAGCAGTATTCTAACAATGTTTACATGCTTCCACTACTTATTATTCTTCTTGTTAGCTGTTCACGAAGGATAAATAACGTCTCCGAGAACTGAATATAAAAGTTTATGGGTGATGCAAAAATATTCCAGTTCTTTTTATAACATTTATTCTTGATATTATTATCATTAGAGATGGTGATTTTTGTTGGCATACAGCGGCGCAGACCGTACAAGGTCGGCTGGCATTATGTATATGTATATATAAATCAATTCACACGCTTTTCCTGCGGAGTATAGACATATATAAAAGAGGGATCAAATTGAGAAATATGCATGCTTATATACAACAGTATGCAAAGTTGATATGTGTATACTGGTTCAGTTGAGTACAATTGTAACCGTCCGTCCCATAGAATGCAGTAAGAAAAAAAAAATATATGTGCTTACCTTTCTCTATTAACGGCTGGATGCAGACAAAGTAAAGAATTAGGATAGAATTGTAACATTAATATTGCCTCCTCTGTAGCTTGATTTAACCTTCTTTCTGCGACGTGATGAAAATTCGTGATTGTATTTGGAAAATAACTGTTCTACATCTATCAATTCCTTATCTCATAGCTTTCACTATCGGGCGTGTCACTTAAACCCTTGCTTATAAATCGCTTATAAGCTTATAAATTTTCTGCAGATCCGGATTTTTATTGAGAACGGTGGTAAATTTCTGTGATATCAAGTTTTCCAGCGCCGTTTTCACTTTATCGAAAGTGTTAAGTGCTTCCGATAAGGGTAACGCACTATTTTGCAGTTTTCCAAGAGATTCTCTAACAACAGAGTACTTTTCGCAAATTTCCCTTATATCTGCTCCAATTTTATGATCTGAACACAGTTTTTGGTCTATTTTAATAGCTTCAGAATCTTGTGGTTTCAACGTCGAAATAAAAGATTTGATACTCTGAAAATGTTTAGAGTAATACGATACTGCTGCACGCCAGGTACCCCAGCTGGTTAATACAGGTTCAGATGGTTGTGGAATTCCTTGACAGAAGTTCTTGAATTGGCGAATCCGCGAGAAACACTTTCTTTGTGTTAGCTATGAGTTAGTTTACTCTTGGATAGCAGAGTCTGATGGTATCTGCCGCAATATGAAACATGTTACGTGAAGGAGCTGCGGAAAATCTGTTTTTAATAATCTGCCAACTTTAATCATAATTGCGGTTCCATCAGTGACTAATATGCTTAATTGCCTTCCCTGTACACTGACTAAATTAATAGCATCTTTTATCACTTGAACTATAGTTTCTGCCTTCGTATTTATGACGTTTGTTGCAGAAAAGAAATGGTATCGACGGTCCATCAAAGTTTGAAGTACGCACTATAACATATATTATACTGTCTTTGTTAGCGTTTGTTGTTTCGTCCACGTTTATCCATATTTTCTCATTTTTAATAATATCCTGGATGGCATTTCTAATTCGTATTATTACACGCGGAAAACGCCATTGCGGTTGGTTTCTGCTCGGTAATTTCCAAGCAGGGGCATATTTTCCCCAAAATGAGCGCATTGCCTCTTGCTCCACAATGGTTTGTGGGATATTATAAACACTTAACATGAATATATAATCATATCATATGTACATCATTTTTTACATTGTCTCTGTGTTTCGCTGATTCCACGTGCCGTTTGCACTGCAATGTGGGATGATGTGTTATGCCATTTTTTTGTTTGTACTAAAATACATGAGATTATACGCATTTACTTTGAACTAGAATTAAGTTTAATTTTAACAGATTTTCTGGAAAACGAAGCCAATATAATGTTAATGCTATGTTCGAACTTTTCATTTAGAAGTGAGAAAGATTTATAGCTTCTACGAGAATTGTAGAAACCGTAGGACGAACTGGCACAAGTAAGTAATTGCGATTACATAACGACGTCTTGAAAATGGCCGACTTTTGAACATTCATGTAACAGTTGTCTTTGCATGAGTAATAAAACGAACGTCGGTTATTTAATCACTACTTCGACCCAAGTTAAGGGTTTTCAGGAGTATAGATAAATAATTCCACTAGTGAGGTAAGCACTAAGCGTAATTTCGGTTAGCGACTTGAAATTTTTTCGTTTCCTACGAAGAATTCAATTTTAAATTCCCGTGCACAATTCCCGACGAACGCAACTGTCCCAGTGCCGTTCTTAGCCGTTTTCATCAACTTTCGTCGTCCAGTGTTTTCGCCGCACAACGGTTAATACCCTGGTGCATTATAAAACCTCCGTATAACTCCTGCCCGCTGACGGTCCGAAATTAATCTTCGAGAATGAGGGATGCTAAGTCGTCAAGCGTTCATCTCGTCGGCTAATTGAATTCTGTTTTTCTTTTTTCCACGAAACGATCTATTTAACTGATGCCTACAATTACCTTAGTACGAGCGTTGTGGATTACATGAATTTTTTTTTGGAGTAAACGTAGTAAATTTTTTGCGCACGCGATATATCATTTGTGTAAAAGCTTGTTTTTACAACGCTTCCGTTCGCCTTGCAACAACAACATTATTCATTTCATTAAATATAGAAGCTTGCTTTAATTATTTTAATAACTTCTGAGAAAGGCTGAAATATTTCAATTCGAGCTAAAAAAATTAATGGAGCCTTCCGTGCTTTTAACATAATTTTGCTAGTTAGGTAGGCCACCTACTATTACTGACTATCTGTCATCTGGGCAAACGTTTACCCTATGGCATTTGCTCATAAAGCCCTGTAGCATCACTATCCAATCTCTGGTTGGTCACAGAGTAACGAACGTGGCGGGGGTAAATATACATAGGAGAGGTTGCAGCGTTTTACTGATCCTAATGTTAGGGGTTCCTTCCTTGGACCCCAACGCCTGGAGCTAGCCATCGTGGTTTGACTCAATCCCAGGTTTCTGGGTAACGAACATCTCGGCAGGCACGATGTGGGCCATCCCTGTTATATAGGCTTAAATCACGGTCGGTTTCGTTTCCGTCGCTGGTCGACAATTGTAAGTGTTTGGCGGCCTAGGTCCCGAGGCGGCAATTGCAGTTGGGCTCCCACGGACCGATAGTTATTGCCTTGTGCGGCCTAGACCCCAGCGGGCAAGATGTGAAACAGGTTTCGAGAGATCGGTTTCAATCGTTACCCATTAAAATGAAGAGAACATGGGGATCAGGCTGCAACCAGCGACCAGTCGGCCTCCTTTCAGTGACTGACAGGCTCGTGCAGTTGTTCGGTAGGAACCGGGTGCATTTTTCCTCCACAGACAAAGATGAAAGATAAGGGAAGACGCTAATATTTCTTTCAAGGTTGATTAACAGGGCTTCATTTGCATCTAACACTTTACCTCGAAAAACAGATTTTCTACAAAATACTCGCAAGTGGGCAATAATGAAACAAATTCTTGAGACGACCTTGAGATATAGTTGCATGGTAGACCTGTGCAAAAAAGCCACTAGTTGCATTTCTACCGATAAAAAGACAAATAAAGAAATAAACATAACACAATGATTGGTAAAGAAAAAGATTATAATTTAGTCAACCTTCCTTCATAAACCGATTATTCCAAGAATTTTTATATGCTATGCCACCAGCTGTTTTAAGCTTTCAGCAACAAAGGTTTTGCTATTCTGTTTTTGTTGTTGTGCAAAGTCGGTCTTATCGATTGACATGGTTCAGAAAACTGTTAAATCTGTCAGGACGGATCCACCTTGTCAATTTTCTGCTTGTAGCATGTTCAGGTCCAAGTGAAAACCAAAATAAATACGCGCCAAGAAGGTTATAAAATAAAACGTGTCACAACATCGACGTGTATTTGCGTATTTTCTCATCCCTACTGTTAACGACGTTAATAATCTTAACCGTGACAAATATCTTCTACATCAGACTCGGGAATCAATCTTTGTCTGACGTAACGCTTCACTGAATCGTAATTGCCTTTATTCCCGTGTAAACTTGTACCAAGTAGGTAGTAATTTGAATTATAACGGAATGTGTAATTAAACAAACTCCAGAGGTGGAAACGCTTTATTTGAGAAAATTTATATGCAGGAATTGCAGGAACTAAGATACGTAACTGTTTTTAATTTAAGAGTCTGCAACAATTTAGTAATTTTATCATCTATGTCGGAGTGTTTCAATTTTAAACGCTTCCATGGATCGATGAACATCTTATAACGAAAAACTGGGAAGACCCCGATTTTCAAATATCGATTTTACGCCCTAACATCGCTTTTTACCGTAAACGGAAATCGGATATTTTACATAGTCCTAAGGTCTACTAAGGAACCCAAGCTTCACTAAAGTCAGAATTTCCGAGTAGAGTACCCTTCCTTGTTAATGTAAGCAGCCCAACTAGATACTAGATCGTGTTGAGGATTTCGGCGTACATTTTGACACATCTCCAAATTTTAATTTGCATATTGACGATATCAGGCGCAATGCTATCTTTGTCAGACTCATTGGTATAACTCTGTTTCAAGGATTAATGCATTCAGCTTGGACAATATTAAGAATACAAAGAAAGCGGTATAAATCAACATTTTTCCTTTACACCGTTAAGTTTCTCTGGTCAAATTAGGCACTAAATGTATATAAAATGTTGTAGTTAACTTGGTAAGCCATTAATTAAACTAAATTTTACCGTTTGTGTTTATCTTGTGTATAGTGTAAAGAAAAGAACAACATAGAATTAAGACATCAAGGAACTGCGGTATTTTTTTTTTGCAGTAAATCAATACAGCCCTCACCTTTTCCCTTTAATAGTATTTTAGATGTGAGTTGTTGGAAGTAGCAATTTCTTTGAAGTGCTTCCGGCCTAGAGACTCCTGTCAGGCTTTCCAGGATTTTTGGGATTTCACTTTGTGTGCATAGTCAAGTGTCGAGAGTAAATCTTCTATTTATTTTCTGGTGTTAGTTTGTTTGAGATCGATGAAGGAGGGATTTCCTTCGCAATGAAATCGTCATATTTAGCTAGCTTTATGTTAATATTAATAATTATTGGTAGATTAAATTGCAACTATACAATGTGTCCACTTTGGGTGGCAGATAATTCCATCCTTGAATAATTTAGAGAAAATAAAGGATATTCGGAGAGAAGTTCTGTAACGATATAAAATTATAACACTTCAGTATAATTTTATATTTCAGGGTATTCAGTTTCCTCAACGAACGATACAAATCTCTTTAACAGCGGGTGTCTTAAAAGTTTTACATGCTGGAAGGGTGATTGCGAAGGTTCTTTTGAGATCTGTTGTGTGCCGTTGGCAGAAATGCTAAAAGGATCGCCAAATACCAAATCATTCTTTTGGCGCTTTTGCACACTAATAAGTAATATCCAACAAGCTCCAAAAGTTTTCCAAATTGATATCTTGTACGTCGTGCATTTTGCAATCCCTAAAGTCAATTTCCTTATTCTCTTCGCACTTGTTCGTTATTAATACCTTTAGGTACATACAATCCTTTACTTCTTCAAACTCGCATATATCATCAGCTTGGATTTATTGTAATTCTTAAGATTGCTTTGTTCTGTTTATGTTATGGGACGCTCCTTTGAAGTTTACGAAGAGCATGTTTGTTGGAATATTTTGTTCATAACATCCTGTTAAAATTTGTTTCTTCAGCAGGAACGTCAATTGTTGACCTGCTCTTTCTAAAACCTCATTGGTAATCTCCTGCCTCTCCTTCCATATGGCCCTATAATTTTTAGTCCCTTCTTTATAGATTGGTAGAGTAACTGCTCTACTCCAGTTCACTGACATAATTTCTGTTTTCCAGATTTCTTGTACTAATCCTGTTATCTGCATTTGTAAGAAGGTCCCTCCTTGCCTCAGGTTTTCTGCTGCGATATTTTATTATGGTTCCTATTTCTTCCACGGTGGGCTCTTCAGTTGCATTATTTTCTTTTACTGTTGTTATTTCTTCTTATAGCTGTTCTTCTACTCCTTCCCTTAAGTTCTCATCAAAATCTTCTTTCCATTTTTCTAGAATCGCTTCTTCGCTCCTAATTGTATCGTCCTTACTTATGTATATAGCGTGGCAAGCTTTCATATTCGTTTCTTATGTTTTTGATGTTCTTGTAAAAATGTCTAGTTTTATTGTTAATATATTTTGTTTTAATAGCTTTAAGCTCTCTTCTTTTCTCTTGGTATGCTTTTTACTCTTCTTCCTTGGTTATGATATTCTTGTTTATTTTGTATTTTTTATGCTTATTTCCTCATCGCATTTTTTTGGTCTTTTCTTTATTATTATTATTATTATTTTGCCAGTTAAAGTAGTTTCTTTTGTTTTTTGCTTGTCTAGGCACACGAATCATTTATTTAAAAAAGTAGCTGAATATGTTCCAATTACCCATAACAGCATAAATTAAAATAAAAAAGTTATCCCTGGCGCGATCTTGAAGACGAAGAAATTTGAAACTGATAGTGGCGTAACCGACATTAAACCATACTATAACAAAATGTTAAAATACTCGTTGTGCACAGTATGCTAGTAATTGCGTGCTATACGCATTTTACGACTGAATTTACGTCTTTTATATTTGATATTAAAAATGTAACGTCATTACTTTAATTCACAACATCGTAAACATTCGAAACATCTCGAACATGGTGCACGGTATAAATGTGTGGTATATGACCTAGATGAATTTAGTACTGCCGGTTTATAGATTTTAATAGCCCCAAAAGTCCAATAAAGCTTAATTTTAATTCTGTTCTGTTATTTCATGTATAATCGTTAGACACGATATGTGTACCACATACCATTCATATGTACATGTATATGAAATATCAATTCTTTATGATGGAATTTCCCGATCACGCAATTGATATACGGACAGGAATTAATTAATATGCGACAATAGAATCGGTCACTATCAATTATTGCACATTATAATTATATCGCATCCAATCGACAATCTGACGTTTTTTTTTCCAGAGTTTAAATTAATTGGTCGACGTGTTATATGGTCACAATTGCAACGAATTTTGAATGCCACCAATTAGAAACTTCGACAATCCTGTTTCGCTTTTTATCTGAGTGTAGTTAATCAAAACAGTAAAATTGACCGACATCACATTGTATGTGCATACCTGTTTGCACAAGATCATAAATATTTGGACGTACATTTTAAACGAATTTTGTTTAAATTCTATTTCATTTTAGCAAATCGTCGAATTCATTTATTTAAAAATGGTATTTCCGCTATAAAACCATGTATTAACTTAATAAATTTCTACAACGGTAATTTGCTTCTCCCGTCTTTCGTTTCATTCAGTTACGTACAGCTACAGAGGAAAATGCACTGCCTGTGATTAAGTCAACAAGAAGTTCGACTCACACTTTTGACGAAATTACTTATTGCTTGCTATGTTATGTACATAATTAACTTTTGTATTGTGAACTGCACCTTTCCTATACGCTGGGAAAGCGCCATTACCATAATACGTATTCCTAAAATATCGAATCCACGATAATGGTCTGAAATTCATCAGCACTTTGTGTGCATTGGCAAAAATATTAGAAAAAGTTGTTGCTACTCAACTCACAGAATATTTAAAGTCAGCTAACAAAAATTGCAGTTTTGATTTACTTGGACTATCGCAAAGCATGGTTAATCCATCTGCATTCCTATTTTGATTCTGTTTATTTCCAGAGCATGGTTTTTGAAGGCTACATCAGCTTCTTGAGGTGATAAAAATCGCTGTTTTCGCGTCATTTATTTGACATTCAGTAATAAAAAGATGTTGTTAGGTATTAAATCAGGTGAATACGGGTAATGAAACACTAATTCGATGTCTTTCTCCTTCAAATAATCAATTGGTTGAGGCGCTGTGTGAGAAGTGGCATTATCATGGGGACCTTATCAATTGGTTTTCCTGATTTTTATCGATGTCTTCTGGCAAACAAATTGTTGATACCACTCGACGTTAATTGTTTTTCGTTCTTCAAAAGCAATGTCTACGACATGTCCAGTACAACGAAAGAAACAAGTAATCATTTTCTTGGAAACATTTTGCGAACGAACAACTTTTGTTAGGTTAGGTTTATCCGGGAACACTTACACAATTGATTCTTCTTCCGGCTTATGGCAATATATCCGGGTTTCGTCACCTGTTACGATGTTGTTGGATCAAATTGTGTGGAACCCATCGGTACCAGACCTTTTTCACACCTAAATATTCATGCAAAATGAATGTCTCTAATGTGCTGCAGATATCCTTAAGGATGCCTCTATTTTCCGGAAGATCACATGTCGATGCTCTGAAGACATGAATGTTGCGCATACCATCGATATTCCTTGAAACAACAACCGATTTTGGACGACCATCACCGATGGAAGGACGACAACGACGCAATTTTGCAAAGCAGTTGTAAATAGTCTTTTCTGATGGTGATTCGGTACCAACAGTTGAACACAGCCTAAATCTCAATAGCCTCAATACCAGCAACAAACTATGCCGTTTACTTCGTGTTAGTATCTGAGGTGAATCAAAAGTTACAGCCGGTGGCTACGCTATAGTCTAGCTGTCATTTCCCAGAAACGGTTGGAGCAACAAAATCAACTCTTGGGTAACAAATTAACAACAAGATATGCAATTTGTTTGCTGGAAGGCTGATGAAATAGTTACGCCAGCTTGATAGAGACGGCAGTAGGCTGCCTTTCTTTCGTGACAAATATCGCGCCATTATAGATATTTTTTTTTATTACTTATAGGCCCAATTTAATTACAATAACTGAAACCACTTACTGTATTGATCTGAAATTCCTTAAGGAATACCCTATAGTCCTGCATTATATGCTAATTAAATCAAAAATAATGAACATTATTATATAGTTTTTCTTAACAAAATTTCATGGAAGAAAAATCACAAACATTTTGTGATCAAAATCACAAAAAAAGCTAATCGGTAGCAATTAATCACGCTCTCATTCGTTAGAATATCTTAATAGTCAGAGGACTGCCGTAGGTATCATTGTGCGTTACACTCGAACTGCTTGTTCTCCAAAATTAAATTTAGAAACGCGGGAAAAACAGAAATTACGGTCCGATGGCAAGTAAATCTCGTCCTAATATTCACACCGATGGCAGTCGTAATCTACTGTCTCTCGTTGAGACTTCTTTGCATCTAAATTTATGGATATTAAGAGAGTAAATCTTCCAGGTAATTATGGAGGGACCGGCCGTCCCGTACTTCAGCCGCTTCTGCCTTATATGAACGAGACGAATTAAATGAAACGGAAATATTCGGTTGTCTCATTTAGAGATAAAGGTGGTATTATTTATGTAACCGTTAACGGTTATTTATGGTAATTCGAAGTCGCAAAATACACGCGATAACAAAGTATAGAAGTCGAACGCGAAGTTATTCTCGTTTCACTTACATGCCTCGCACACTTCTTTCTCTGTTACGCTATACGATTATTTACACGAGTTTGTAACTTTCTGATATAATATTGGCTATGATTCGTTTACATTCCATTTTTGCGCAGTGTGTTCAGTATAAAAGCTTTTCTTAATGGCGCTGTACTGGTGTATAAACGTCGAAATACATTACTGTCTAACACCAAGAAAAATCAACCGACTCCATATTTACATTACAGGTATCACCTAGATTACCAATTCACCAACCTATTACTCGTATGAAAATATCGCTTTTACATAGGCGCACAATGTTGCCCTTATCTCAAGTATCTTGCTGATGAATTCAATAAAATCATAAAAAAACGTAATCGTGAGGACCATGTTTTCTTTTTGAATTGTATTTGATGTTGATTACAACTACATCTGACAGTCAAATCTAAGATTGAAACTTCAAATGAGATTTGATATTTATAATATCCAAATAATATGAATGATGATAATATCCTCGACCAATCTTTTTTCTCAGAAGCTTGGTTTTCACCTAAATGGTTTTATTAATAAACTCGCCATGCGTACATGGTTCAGTGAACAGTGAAAGCCATTCAGAAAACATTCATCCTGAACATTCGGAAAAGGTTGCTGTTCGGATAGCAGCTTCATGGAGAGGAATCATCGATCCACTATTTTTTCATGAAACGATAAACGCTGAGAGATATCGTAACAACGAAAGGCCAGAATTATACGCATAAATATGCAGGTTTTCTAACCAAATACGAAAGATTGCAAAATCGTAGAGCGTAATATTCTTTTGTGTCAACTATAAGCTTAGTTGCAACATCTTTACGGGATAATTAACTATAAAAAAACTTCGCCACTAAATATTTCTGTCCCCTATTGAGAAATTGTGGAGCATGTCTCAAAACATGTGTTTGTACAGCGAAAGAGTTCTCTCTTCCTTTCTACGACAACGCTTGCAATGTTCTAATGAGTGAAGTCCAAATAGTTGCATAATATATTACGTTTATGGTGCTCCTTAACCGATAACCCTACACGCTTGCCACCTACCTTACGAGAGATCTTTCGGGCGTCCCAGTAGTCCAGCGGAGATTAAGGTGAGGATAAAGGGATAGTAAATCTCCAACAGTGTAAAGTAATTTGTAAATTAAGAGAGACAC
Organism: Oryctes borbonicus; assembly: GCA_902654985.2. Classification (NCBI taxonomy): domain Eukaryota; kingdom Metazoa; phylum Arthropoda; class Insecta; order Coleoptera; family Scarabaeidae; genus Oryctes; species Oryctes borbonicus. The sequence continues at coordinate 11,540,930 of LR736861.1, read as the reverse complement.
CACGGTTTTATCTAACAAAACGCCCAAGAGCGTTAAAACCGGGAAAATGAGATAAATGGGGTAGTAGAGCACACAAACAATCAACGAAAGAGTAAAAGAAAAGAATGTAATCTAGATTAACCAATTATAAATTAATTAAATTATAACGTAAGTTAATTCATATGTAAATTTGTAAAATATGAATTATTCCATAATAATTTGACCAACTGTAAAAGAAAATAAGAACTTAATAAAAGAGAATAAAAGAGAAGAAGTACGCAAATGAAGCCTGTACGCTAGTGTATTTGATTAAAAATTGTAAATCGAAAGTACTCAAATACTTCGCCAATTCTCAAAATTTAACGAAGCTTCGGCAAGCCGACCAAGTGCGTTCAACGTCCCAACAAGTACTTTTACTCACTACGAAAATGTGGGCAAAATACAAGAAATGATTCAACCCAAAGCTTAAATTTTTATAAATTTACATTAATTGAAATTTCAACCGTTACACGTTCGTTATCCGAGCATTTTTAAAATTAATAGCCTACTCACTATTTTCTTGTAAATCACCACATAAGACTCTAGCAATACACTTTAGCTTTTTTAGAATGCTGATTCCTTTCGATTGGACTCACGAATTTTCCATGTACGTGTTTACCATTCTTCCTTTAACTTCAAAACATGACTTTTCAAATTTATCACCTCAACGCTTTCGGTTAGTGACTGTAATATTGAATTCAAAATGGGACTTTCATGCACGCCAATTGCCGAGGTACTCCTTTATTGGCCCCTAATAGCAGAGTTGGTGCGTGATGACGTAAAGTTTGTGCCACTCACCACAAATCATTTTCCTTGCATACGTTATGTCATCACGCACCGTCGCTGTATAATAGGTATTTAGACGTATATCACAGACCATGTACCGCCATTAAGATCCATAATAGTTAGTTTTATTTCTTCGTAATGATTTATATGAAACGTAACTTCGTGCCCCGCTGTGTGCACGGAAGTTCTTAACTTTGGTTTGTTAAATTTATGCAATCCTCAAGGACAAATTACCACTATCCTTAAAGTAAGTCCTTCTACAATTAAATTAATTTAATGAGTGAGCAGATGCCTCCAGTGACGTACAAAGTCAGCCTTCAGCGTTGCTGCAATTATCTTTACAGAATTTTTTCTATGTAACTTCCGTCCCGTATTATTGGTAAAAAGTCCTTTGCTGCTTATAAGGCTTGTTTGAGGGATTACTTTTCCGAATCTCACTCCATTGTTGCTCTTTCGTAATATTTTCCCTTTTTCATCGATCTCTCTATTCACATACATTCATTAATTTTTTTTATCATTGTTGCTATTCTTCTTTAAACCCTTTTGTATATTCTTTTTTCCTCCGCTCGCACACTCTACATTGCTAACGGCAGCTGCTCTGTCAAATGAGGTGCTGATCAGTGACCTCCGATGTCTATGTGTCTCCTTTCTACGTGAGCTCAATATATTGCTAAAAGTTAGAAATATTTGGCTAAATGTAGCTACTTCGTTGTCTTCTCCTTCTCAAAAAATAGCGCATAATTTTCAACTTGAATTAATTTACCAAAAAAGTTTCGATACGATACAATTTGTTGTCAATTTTCCTACAATCTCAATAAACAGTAGCCTAGATACATGGACATGTAGAACACAACAATGCAAACATCATTAGGAAACAAAGTAGTAATCCGCATTGCATTCTGATAATACACAATATTTTCACGAACTAGTTCTTATCGGCATAATAGCCAATCCTGGCTTGTTACAAATCCATGTTAGGTAATACAGGTGGAACGGATTTGTTGGTGTATGGTGTGGAATTTTACGAATAAAACCTTTGTTTACAGATTTTTTACGAATTAGAATTACGAATGCAAAATATGAAAGAAAATAGCAAAATACTGTATGATGTGGTTCCAGCACAGTGGGTGACCATGATTTGCTTTAAAAGACTTCTGTATTTTTGAAATGAGAGCGAGGAAAAGTATACGAAGTCTATAGAATCGAAACTTGCGGGAAGCCAAGTCAGTAGTTCCACAAGAGATGTGGTATACGCACCAACCATTCAGTACCAATTTTTATTTGAAGAATTATATCCCGTTTCCTAATAAAACACTCAACAATCATTACCTCGATTTACATTCAACTTCTTTCACAAAGTCTTATTCGCTGTTCAGATATTAGAAGGCTAAAAGTCGACTAACTTGACAAATTGACTTTTGCCAAAAATGCAATAAGCAACGTAATACGTTTGCCGTACGCCTTTGTTCTCTTTCTCCTTTTTAGAGATCCTTACAAATCTTACGCACATATATACATACATACACGTATTAAGCCTAGAGTCTTGGCAAAACATGAATTTAATTTAACCTCCATTTCGAATACAGCAAAAGTAATTTCCAATTTCCGTCTTGACGCGTAAATAAAAGGGAGCGCCTACATTTTACGATACCAATAAAACTTATTCGTAATTTTTTGAGTAGCTACGCCAAAGTTAATATTTTTAATGATGTATCCCAAGTTATCCCGTTGTGTATTTAATTTTGCTTGAAATTCACTTGATTCACTTAAGAGAGAAAAAAGTTTATCGGACGATAAAAAATAACAAGAGTTGAAGAGGCGAAAAAAAAAATAAAAGTTTTCCCCAAAAGTATTACAGAAGTTTACAAGATTCTGGAAATTAATGGCTAGGTAGATTGATTAATTCGGTAATCGAATCAGACTTGGATGGAGTCATTATTTATCAAACTCTTCGCTTCTACAATATTTGAGACAATACATAAATGTTTAATCAGTAAGAAGAAAAATTACCACTCAAACATTTATGTAATACTCCCGAACACTAAAATATTCAAAAGAAATCATACTTCGAAGATATTTTTTTGATTGAAAATATACAAAAAAATTTTACAAAAAATTAAGATGTGGGATGGACTTGGACTTTTATTAAAACTGAAAATGAAACAAATTTATGGGGATTTAGATAGATGAGAAAAGCAATTTGTTTTTCGTAGATTTGTGGTGAATTCGATAATACTTTAATACTTTTAACTCTTTTGCCGGTTTATATAAATAAAAAAGAAATAAAGTATTATGAGTTAACGATTAATCAATGGCAAAATGGACTAATATTTGGCTAACTTGGTACTGACGCTTAATGCGCCCTCTTTATTTCAACGCGCTATGTGTATAAACCCCTCCTTTCCTCAATTTTTAAATAATTGTTGGTCTATCTTTTACAACAGGTAGAATTAAAAAACCTCGATTTCCTTAGGGTCTCTTTGCTTAGTTGTTCTCGACAACATTTGCTGCTTTCAACCTATACTGCGATATGCTAATAAAATTATTTGTAATTTTAAGTTGGTTAAATGATTTCAAACTACTATCGGATTGTAAATGTTCCGCTAAGCTTTGCCGTCTAGTGTCCCTGGGAAGTGTCATCGTGGAATATTTTGAAATGTTCACACAAATGTGCCGAGTACTTCAGCATACTCAGCAATCCATTAAATAACCATACTTAATTTGTGTTCTGTTATCCTCGGAATTATTGTTGGCTCGAAATAGAGGGAAGCGATCAAAAAGGGAGGACTCGGGTATGTAAGCCATTGCCACGTCACGCTTAACATCAACCATGCGTTAACCCTATCGGTTCTAAATACCGGGATCTTGGTCCTTGCAACATATACATGTTTACAAATCAATATATATTGTAGTTTATAATTTGCAACACCCAGTTTAACTGTCACTAGCGACATGCATAGTGAGTTCCGTATGTCCACTTGTTCAATGTCAAATTCCCTTTGGCGGTTAAAGCTCATTTTCAGTAGCTTCAACTCCAGTTATCTCCTACTGTCTAGGTAGTGGGGGAGTTGTGAGAATAAGCTCAGTTAATGACGACAATTAAACTCTTTCTTTATGTCTGTTGGTAAAATGTTAAATTGTGTAATTGTTAATGATGTCGCATTCCTTAGAGTAGCATAGAATCAGGCTTTGGGTTGCGTTCCCGCATCACATCACATGCTTTATGCTATTTCTAAAAATACGAGTTTAAATGTCATTTTTTTTTATCTATTTTAATTTAAATTGCCGAAATAAAATAATTTCGAAAAACCATTTATTTTTCAAATTTTCACCTCGTTCTTTATAATCTATATAAATGAATAACCTTTCAGCATTTATCGTATCCTATAGCGGCCATTTTCTACGTCATTCGCATCTATTTTGACTGTCCTGAATGTCCAACCTTTTTAGGATTTCATAAAAAATTGTTCAGAAATATAATTTTTTTGTGTTAAATGAAGCAATACAGGAAGTTTTTGTTATTGAAAATGAAATATTAGTTATACTTTACTACGTAGAAGCATGATTTGCGATCGAGCATATTTCCACAATATCCTAAACGTCATGTCCCTCTATTCGGAAAATACATCGATTCCATTCTCTCGCTTGCTCCCCCTATCAATATTTGCCTTCCACAAAAACACACATTTCCTCTTGCGGCTTAAAATTTCACACCGCACTGGCTGAGAAAAAAATGAAAAAAGGCTTTCCCACGTATCGATTCGATATCAGGGGCGGTCGCTGAGTCAAAATGGAAAAGTGCAATGAAGTAGGTCACTTAAAGCGGCTTGCAGGTTTAGCGCATATAAAAGTCCAGTAAAATTAATGATACCCTGCTAGAAGGCGGCTTGCCTAAGATGATGCCTATATGATCCGAACTATTGTTATGTACTAACAATGCCGTGAATGAAACGCGCGAAACAATTACCGAATTCGTAAGTGCATGGCTATAACATAAAAGTTCTCTCGCACATGATGTCGTAATGATGCGCCGTGCCGTTTCACTCGAACAGGGGATCACCCTTGTGTACCTTAGAAATTTGCTTATCACCGATATATTCAAGAAATCACTATTCTTGGTTGTGGTGTTCCTGATTGACCTTAAAAATGGTAAAATATTGTTTTTAATAAATAAGAATAAGACTGAAAAATTTTAATCCCGATAAGATTCGAATTTAATGACTCCCGTTTTCCGCATAAGTGCATCAACCACTACACCACAGGGTCTTGTTAGTAACGAATCATTTTTAATACCTAGATCCTCCCCTATCTATCAACAATGAGAAAAAATGAAGTAATTATGTTGCACGAGGATATCAACTAACAATAAGCGGAAATGGCAAGACGTTCAACTGTTCAAGGAATTATTTTAAAATAATGACGAAGCTGGTGAAATGAAAAGTCGATATAAGGTGGATAGATACAAGTGGACCGAAAAATCTTAATTTCAACTGTTAGGATCTAAAAGGCGTCGTGTAAGAAGGCTTTTCAATGAATTTCCTCTTGGACCATGCGTACAGAGGCACGTATCAATGAATGGGATCAGCGCTGACTCTCCTCACCTACTATAGTACTGATGGTGAAGGATGAAACTAAATAACGATCAAAACAATGGACGCACTCAAATTCACCAAACAAACCGAAGAAGTTTAAACAATTCCTCGCTAATAAGAAGACTATGGCTAATGTTTTCTGGGATCAAAAAGGTGTGTTGCTTGTTGAGTTTACGGAAATGAAACAAACGATCAAAGCAGATGTTACAACGCCTGCGAAGAGCCATTCAAAACAAAAGAAGAGGAATGCTGACTTCTGACATCCCCACACTAGTGGTGTAACCTGGCAGCTTCTGGAGAAGTTTAAATAGGACGTGTGTGATCACTTGGCGCTCAGCTCCGACTTAATTTAAAAACTGGTTACGAGCCCAAAGCTTACACACTAATGAGGAGCTTCAAAGCAACGTTAAAGACCACCTCACATCAACAGCGACAATGTTCTTCGAAGGGAGGATCGGGAAGCTCTAGTAATACAACAAATTCCAAAATTTGTGCATAAGTTTTGGTAATAAATTCATTTGGTTCTCTACTCGTGTCCTTTTTTCATGGCTCATCGGTGATTGAAAAAAATACCCTTCGTATGCGATCCTCCCATCTTTTTAATCCATCCAAATAGTTGGAATCTTGTTCTACACGTTTACCTTCCTTATTCGATAAAAATATCTGCCCTACGAGCGAAACTCTGAGTCTAGAAACTAGAAAAATGTCGCCGGTATTCACATCTGGCGAATAAGGTCAATTCAAACCCCGATTCGTAAAGTCTTGCCATTACGACCACTAACGTTTATGGCGGGGCGTTGTCTGGGTGGAACAAAAGGTTCTTTTCACCAAACTTTTTCCCGCAATTTCTGCTTCCAGCATGTCAAATAATGGCCCTCGTCATTGTTTTTCATTTTGCAAGATAGTCGATCAAGACAACTCCATGACTATTCTAAAGATCTCCCGGCCCGTTCACTCTTCAGAATCCACTGCTTCGACTGTGCTTTGGCTTCAAGGGTATATTGATGTATCCAAGTTTCATCCACAGTTATTAATCGACACCAAAACTCCGACTAATTTTGCTTAATTGCTTCAACACGGCTTTGGAAAAGTTAATTCGAATGCGTTTTTGATCTTGAGTGAGCAAGTAATGTGCGACTAGCTTCATCATACCCACATCCTCAATCAACATATGACAAATGAGAACACGTTCTTTTAAGACGCCGCAGGGGATGCCTAGAACCTGTGCTATCTCTCTAACCTTAATTTGACGGTCGTCTAGCACCATTTGGTGAACTTGTTCGATGTTATCGATAATCATAGTTAGGAATAGTTTAAACTTCACTTCTTCTTGCGATTCTCATTGGGACGTGGCAACTTTTAATATATTTCCAGAGAAAATTGGCAATGTAGACCATCGCGAAAACGATGCTTCTATGCATGAAATAATGCGAATATGTATCCATTCAGTCTGATTCTAGTACTTGTGGACTGTAGTGTGACTTCGAATACCCTTGCGCAACTACACATGTTGGACTATTACATCATTGCGCCATATCGATTATGTACCTAAAAGAATATTTTGTCTCTTCTGTACGTTTCGATTAAAAAGTTATGAGTATAGCGTAGAAATAAGTGTCCAAAATGACGGAACAAAAATGAATTTATTCCCGTTGGGAAAACACATTGATGGCAAAATAATGATACATTACTAAAGAACGAAACGGATGAAAAATGAAACATATTCTGATCCAGATTTTTAGTGACAATCCGAATTTACGCATCTTTGCCTTAGACGGTCTTGTTTTCCTTTCCATCCATAGCCTTAACCCCTGCCGAGCATTACGCAACTTAATATCGTTTAATGAAGCTACGCGAGCGCCACCGTTGCCATAAAAAAGAACGATCGCCAGCAACTCATAAAAATTTCCCCTTTATTGCTTTTTTTTAATATCCCAGCAAATTCTTTTATTTAATTAACATAATTACTTCAGTGAAAATTAAACAGAATACTAATGATTATCGACGGGAACCTGTCGTACATTGTAGAAAATTCTGGAATGCTTACAAAAAAAAAGGCAAAAGAAAGGGGAGTAAATTCCATAAACAAAATAACTTCGCCGTTAAATTAGATCCATAAATTCCCGACAAGATAATCCACCGACAGCAGTACCGTAATTTTTTTCTAGCAGCGGGCGCGATTTGAATTTCGCTTAGTGCTGTGTTTGCATGACAGGAATGTACGTATTACTAGATTTGAAATCTGCCCGCGTTTCGAACAATAAAAAGGTTGTCGGCGAAATTGTTCAATTTACTAAAACACAATTGTTAATAGGATAAAATATAATGGTCAAACATTGATTTTAACACGCTAAGTACGCTTTTGCATAACGATGTACATATATAACTTTCGCTGCAATATGTTTTCCACTGTTGTACACTGAAAGATCCATTTAGTTAAATCGGCCAGATTATTATATAATTCCTCCAACTAAAATCTACGTTTGAATACGGGCAAATAAATATCATTTGGTTTCAAACAAAAATTTAGTTATTTAGCTTAGTTGCGCCAAATATACTTTTTGAACTTAATAGCAATAATAGTATTTATTTGGAGTAATAAAACGAAGACGCCAAAACGTCACAATATATAGATAAATTAAGAAAAAAACAAATATAAAATTGTACGTAGCAGTAGACAAGAACAATTCAGACGGACACAATTACACTATTCAGGAACTAATCGCAACTATAAGAACTATTATTGGTAGGATACTTCTTAATTATAATTTTATATCTTTCTCTTGGGAGATCTTTAAATTCCACGGGAAACTTGTTAAATAATTTAGAACCCCAGATGTCTACAAAATCTGTATGTCCTAACAAGGCACTTGTAGCGGCACTCGTTTACGCGTAGAATATTTTGATGTTTACCATTGGTTTGCAGTTAATAAAACGGCAATAGCTATGCAATGTTACTTATTTTTTCCATAAGCATGTTGTTTAGAGCAAAATAGCTTGTGTTGTTCAAAGTAGTTAGCCATTCTTCATCTAAACAACCTTTAAATGTTGTATATGATAAAGGGATTAGTTCTTCCACAGTTGATTTTTGTTTTGTTTCATCACGCCGAGGGCGTCAATAGAACGATTGAAGGCAGTTCATACCAGCCTTGCACAGACATTTTTTATGCCATCCACCTGCACTAATCGTGGCAACTGCAGCTTCAGCGACACTACCGAAGAAGGTTTTAATATCCTTTCTTATTCTTCCACTTTTTTCATTAATTATATCCCAGAGTGCTTTCTGCTTGTTGCTTGCTCAAAGTATTAAGTTTTCGATGTTTTTTTAATGTATAAACAAATACTTTTCTGTTCCAGAATCGCTGGTGTATTCATGTAATTAACACATTCGGCTTTTTTAATTGTCATTTTCATTCAACTTAGAACAAACTCGACGGTTTATATAAATAAATAAGTATCGTCAGAACAACTATCTGCAATAATCAAAACGGCTGCATATTTTGTTGAAATGCGATTATAAATTTTCTGTGTATTACACTATGCCAGTTAACTACAAATGTTCATCATTGTTGGGCTTCGTTGAAAGGAGTCGTACGTGGTCTTTGCAACTTTCTTTCTTCTATTTGGAGGTTAGGCAGTGTCTATACCGATATGAATCTATGTATCTATGCACCGCGTGTTTTCTTATCTCTGTTTATTGCTCTCAGCGACATTGAATTTTCGTACATCGGTATTATAATGCTGATCGAAATCTGGTTGTGTGAATCAAATGATCTCCTTGTTCCATGTTTCAATATAGTACGTTGTGATCAACCTACTGGTAGTAGTACAGGAAGTGGGGTACTTATTGCCTTTAGGAACGAACTAAAATTATTAATGTATCGCTACATAAAGAGTAGGTCGCTTTTTACGTTTTCATTAAATTAACGAAAACTTTTTTATTGTGAGTTTTTGCTTCGATGAACAAAAATATTAGGTTAACAGTTTTGATTCAGTTACAGCAACATAAATTCAATGTTGATTCTGTTTGTTAACGAAGAACAGCTGGCGTTACTGCATGTTTCCGCTGATATTTTATTAAATGAACAAAAATAATTCAACCACTTCATTTTATTCAAACAATAAAAAAAATGTTTCTTCGAATACAAATGAGAGAACTTGATAACGCTACAAAGATATCCTCTCAGCGTAATCAGAGGCAGTGCTGCCGCTGATTGATTTAGTAATAGTGTATGTCATAACTAGAGATGATCAAGGCAGGTGAAATTATTACTTTTTTGCAGAGACTAGACAGACTCGTGTCTATTTGTCTCATAAGAGAGGGTTCGTGTTGCCTACTGATTTCCTCGAGAGTCGACAAAACACGAGTCTGTCTAGTCTCTGCAAAAAAGTAATAACTTCACCTGCCTTTGTCATTTCTAGTCATGACAACCAGTTTTCGCTCTACCTTATTCCGTAATACATTCTTCCTAGCCTAAGTCTTAATGATCCGGAATTGTGCTACAAGTTATTGTTACTGGCAAAAATATGTTGCATGTTGGAGATTTCAATTATCCACTCTATTACACAACGTGATGGTATTACTTCCTTTTGTGGTATTTTTAAATCTCAGTCAACACAATAAAGGTACCAACGCTAATAATCGCCTATTATCTAACTGGGATTCTTGTTGGGCGTAATATAGATCTTCTAATTTCTGATGACGTTCAGTGTTAAATATCCTTCCTCCGCAGATATTGAGCGCTTCCGGTCAAATAACAACCTAAGGTAGAACTTACAAAGGCAAATATCCGAGGTACCCTGATCTTAATGCCGACTGGTCCTTCTTGTTAACTATATTAACGTAAATAAATCTCTATCTTCCCACAAGTGTGGAAAATCGTTCGCATATATAGCTATAATTTCAACATTTGTAAAGGTTTTCGAGTCTGCTCTGATTTACCATCATATAAAAGACTTACCGAATGGAGAATTCCTTCCGAATAATTTGAGCGCCGTTTACAACTGGCGTTTAGCAAATAAGGTGAATTCAAACGGTAGTAAATGTTGTGTTGCAACATTCGGACACGGAAATAATTAAGGAACTTGATTGCAAACGTATGTAGAAATGCTCTATGAAGTATGTAAAACTTTTCAAAGCACTTCAGTATAACCTAACTAAGCTACATCATATTCATTAATAGAATTTCTATATTATAAAATAGAAATATGTGGAATCTGTTGGTGAATCGTTCAACGCGATTGTAATATTTTTGACCTTTTCCCGTAAAGTTCGTTCTTAACATTTGACTTGTAATATTAAAACGTAAACCAACGAACACATACCCTCGGTTTCAACCATCTTCTGCGAATTGATGCGGGAGAAAATATTCCCCGCTTCGAGAATCGAGGAAAAATTCAAAATGAGTTAATACCATTTTCATGCACGAAGCGTAGGAAGTCGCAATGCGAACCCATGCAGTGGGCGCACTGCCGTATGAGTTACTAGCAATTGCTGCTCCCCGTGCTTCTGTATGGCGTTTCGCTTTATCTGAGCTGCATGGACCGGCTTCGAAACGAACTTGACATGAAACACACAAAACGAATCTCAATCAGTTGTGTATAAATTGCACGCTCTCTGTCTCTGGTTCGCTGTTCCAGATCCACATTCATGCCGCATCTAATGGGAGAAACCTCTACAAAGCGAATGACATTTAAGCTGACCTCGTCTATATTCGTGTGCCAGAGCGGGATTAAGGTTCTTTCGATTTATGTCAATAACATTTAAGATCCGCAAGTCATACATTTTGTAGGTGCAATTTGCAAGGGATGAAATTTTTGCTACAAATATTGGCTATTTATTTTAAAGTTAAATTTAATTTGCATTAGTAACCCGAAAATTCAGATTTCGATGAAATTCTAGGAACTGAAAAATACCTCGCCATAAGAACAACTCCATTTTCAATAATGAACGATCTAGCAAACTGCCTAGCTTCCACAAAGCCTATTACTTGGTGACGAGAGGTATGTGGAAACACTGGCTTATCCAAAGTAGCTGTCAGAATTTTAGGTGCTCTTCTGTTCTCTTCTGCTGTAACGCACATTTGGCTTTTTCTTTTTTTTTCTTAAAAAAGGCGAAATGGGTTGGCAATTGATAAAGCCGAAAATAAATACAACCAAAATAAGCTGCTCGTACAGGACAATGAAACAGGCGAATAGGACGACGGAGATAAAAATTAGGGTGAAACAGGCGAGACGAAGCACTTAAATTGGATGGAAATCTATAAAAAATATACAATTTTTTTTATGTAGTTCTTTCGTCATAGCCGGATATTTACCCAGAATTTCTTTTGCACATCAGTGCTTGTGAGTGGTTAGCCCAAATATGTATAAACCGCGCCATTCGAATTTTTTTGGAGAGGAGTAATTTTGATTGGTTCGCCCGACAAGGATTAAAAAAAACTAAATATTATTATTTTCAGATTTCGATAATTTAATGATTAAAAAATAAGAAAAAGATTGAATTTCTATACTTTATAAATAATAAAGAGACCAACATGGATATTTAAAATTGTGATTTTTGGCATACAACCTGAACTGTAGGATAGCTATGCCTGTATTTCATCAATATTTCAAACTTATTTATTCTCCAACGATTGCCTTTTGCTCATTTAAAACCATTTCGGTTTCCCAGATATTGGAATGCCTTAAATGAAACGTTTCTCGGATTAATAAAGAATATTGATTTTTACATTAATGATGCGCTTAAGATTTCGATTAAAATATCCTGCGATTTCCTCCCTGCTCATTTTTTAATCCTTACCCTCTTTCTAATAAGAATCTTCTTGCCGATTCAACTTGGCCGTTTTGTTTGATCCTCACCGACAGCGTCAGTATAATACTGGATGGGACGCTGTGAACTTCCGCGAAGAAAACTTCTAAACGCATCACTTAATATTAAGGGCAATTTAAGCGAGAAAGGGATGGAATTTCACGGTAAAGCAGGCAAAAATAAAATTAATACCAGTTAAATTGTAGTTAATAGCTTGGATGTTTTCCAATTAATTGTCACGTTAATTCGAAACATCTGGCAATGGAGAAGTGTGCTCAAATACTTGCACATTCTAGAAAATACGGCTTTTTTCATTAAAACATTAACTTTGACTTGTGCCTGTGCCTGGTCAATACAATTGCAATTACAAAATTAAAAAAAAAACAATTTGTTCTCCCATGATCGATTTGCGGCAAATGGTAGAATTTATTGATTTTACTTTGTCCTGTTTTGAAGACCAGCAAACTATTTTTTATGATATCGGTGAAGCCTTCGATTGCGTCAATCACAATGTATTATTAAATAAGCTTAGATTATGTGGCTTTGGTTAATTTTGTACCTTACTCATAGGAAACAGGTAATTCGAATGAATGAAGTTTTGGACAGGAGTTTTTAGGTTCCGGAAGATGCGAATGAATGCTTCACAGGAAATAGATTATGTTTAAATAATGAAAACGCCTACAGCGTTTTTATTATTGTTATACAATGATATTTTCTTTGAAAGGAACCGACGACTTCACTAACTCAAGATCACTTAAATATCTAAGATTTTACCTTGACCCTAAGTTAAAATGGAATACACATGGGGAATACGTAGTTAATAGATTATTCAAACTATTTATTTGCATATAAATTTGGCGTTCGCCGTTTCGGTTCTTTGATGTCTTATGGCACTAGATTTTGCCTCACGTCATAGTACTTTTGGTCTACAGAGAAAGGCCATCCTTATTTTCGCTGGGTTCTTTTTGATTTGAGATTATCAATATCTCCTTGCCAATAAATTTTAAGTAGCTTATTGCATACAAAAGGTAATTTTAATAATTTCGCCGCAAATGCGATGCAAGGGAAGTCGTGCACTAGGCTTTTACGCTTGACTACAACCCAGACGACTTGTTATCGAGGTGCAAAATTTTTTAATGCTCTTCCTCAGGATATCAGAAACCTGGAGCTTACTGCATTTAAAAATAATTTATTGAAAATATTGTATAAGCAGGTCTTCTATTCAGAAGAATATTTAGCTGCTCAGTTGAGTTCCGGCCTCTTTGATTGATCAACGATACTTATACATTTTTGTTTCATATACACTGTATTTGCTTATTTGTTTATTAACCTGCTTGCCGGATTATATGTAATTGCGTTTAGTATGTTTACATATACAAGGTTTTCCTAGTTAGAAGTTTTCGGGCTTAACAAAACTCTTCAGCTTTAAAAATTTGGAGTTTGCAATAATTTGATACTCATTTTTTCAAGTTTCTTACATTTCCACTTAACTAGAAGTCGCTATAAATTTTGTTATTTTAAATGGAACATCTTGTGTATTATTACGCACAAGATTCTATAGCGATAACAAAATACCAAAAGAATTTGTAGTGTTCAGAACTAAAACAACTTAATAATATTTTCTCGGAGTTAAGTGCATGTTGCGTGGTTTCGTCGAATTTTTAAGACCTACACCCTAGCTCCCTTGTGTGCTCTTCTCTTCAATTGCATCCATACATGGTCTTGATTATTGCGATGTTGTACCTTTACGCCATTACAAGATACGATCGATACAGTTAACCATAGTAAGGATTTTTATTTCGTAATAAATTGTAAGAAACAAGTCAAAAGAAAAGAAAAAACAAACAATACAAAAGAAATTATTACAAATTTAAAGTTTAGAGATGTTTTCTATGAAAAAGTGTCTAGTACGAATACGTTACTGATAGTTTAATCACTAAAGTTCGCCACTTTCCGTGTGCTTCAGGGGCGTGGGAAGTGGAAGTGGTCGTTCGGGTGTCTGATTCGTAATATATAAATAGAATAAATCTCTCTACTTCTTTACTTACATCAGTAACAAGGTCGTTTCGCGTCCTCCATCGCATAGTCTAATAGGTGAAGGCATATATCACGAATCACACATCGACGCCTATGTAACGCACGGAAAGTGGCGAACTTTATTAGTCACGTCTTTAGCTTTATTAGTTAGAAGTTTTTTATGTTGTCCAGTCCATGGCTATATATCTTTAGTACTTGAGAAACAACAGTTTCGTGAATCAGCGAAAACATTCGGGATTTGCAACGTTAATTTATTATTTTTACGGGTGTAGTGTTGATGGATCACCTAATGTTGCGTGGAAAGTTCTCTGTAATTATTTTTTGCGAAACACGCGCACTCCTAGGTATACAAACCTGGTAATATAAATATGCCGTAATGTTTTAAAGTATTTCTATTAAATACTTCTATTTTTTTTTTTAATACTTCTCAGAGCTTTTGAAGCACGAAGACCGGGTTTACTTCGAAAGTACTCCAAAAGATGATTCTGTAGGACAACCTGGGTTCCATGTAGTAACATTACTGATAATGCTATAACAACAGATTTAAAACTGAAACTCGTTGAACGTTGTAGGTTGCACTCAAAAAAATAGATAATAAAACGCCATTCTTATACGTGCAGTCCGTAGTATCAATAAAACAATAAACATGTGCCCTGAATTTTATGGTGCTATTATTGTAAATGTTCTTTAATTATTTGCACTTTCTGCAGCTTCTTTCCACTAATTTTCTTCGTCATCAGTGAGGAAATAAATATTATTTAAAAAATCAACTTGTTTTTAATTTCAAGAATGGTTGAGAATCGGACGTTAACTTATGTGTTTATTATTATTTTGATCCGCTACATCTATATATAAAACATTTTCTATTTCTCTCACCCTGTATATTAAGTTTCAGTAGGAATATAATATTGTGACACTACATGTTTCCAATTCGGAACCGGATTAAACTTGTACTTCGATAAAAAGAAACGGCCTAACCATCATCAAAACTCGGTTTTAACCGCACAAAAGGCGCAGCTTAATTTGCTAAAGGCGAGCGGACTAAAAAACGACCGCTATAATTCACCTTCGTAATGGTGAGGGTTCAGTCCATCATAAAATTGATTTATGCGTTATGAATGTGAATGTGACAGGCATTATAATGTTCGTAATCTGCGCGCGGCAGTTATTGTCAAGTCTTCGTGATGTTATTGTTGTCATTTGTTATGATCAAGATAAGGGCGTGGGGCGGATGTGCCATTATGGAAGCGTCCCTTCTTTGTCAAAAAGCTAAATAGGATTATACAGATCAGATAGATATTTGACCCAATTTTATTTACAGAAACTGCCATTGGCATTTTGTAAATATATATATACTTCCGAGATTAAATGCAAAGCAGAAACAGGCTATATTGAATGCCCTTAAGTTCAGTAGAATGAAGGGTTTGCAGCCTGGGGCATCTTAGAATATCCCAACATAAACTATCTGATGTACATTTTAAAGGTCATGATCCCTATGCAATACAATTTTGATCAGCCTTATAAGGTGTTCATTGAAAACCGTATTGAGTGTGCATCCGGGCAGCCTCAAAGCAAAAGAGGTACCCCGGCATGATACATGGGCGCCTCAAGAATAGAAGGTGTTGGAACAGGTATAGGCATTACTGGGCCTAATTACCACCTTAAAATGCCTATAGGACTCCACACCGTCATATTTACAGCAGATATCTTTGCTCTGGAGTTGTGCGTCATAAAGAACCATACCTGGCGCAACCATAACTATACTCGGGTAGTTCTAAAGGCGTTTCTACCTGAAAACTTAAGTTCTTTAAATGTAATAAATAACTTCCGTAATGATTTATAGAATTTGTATTTTGGCGTTCTTTTTAATAAAATAACTGAGCCTAAAATGAGATACATATTGATTCAAATTATTATAAAAATTTGATTCAATGCGCAGTCATGGCCCCATTGGGCCTGTAGTAGCCCTATTTTTTTTCAATTTGTGGGGCTTTTATTTCAAGTGGCTACTTTGAGACTAAGGCTAAATTAAATTGAGCCTTTTTGTAGCGAGTTTTAATTTTCTTAAAATCTCGTGGTGAGATAGATCTCATGGCGCTTAAACCACATTCTGCTCATTCTGCATCCTCTGTACACGAGAGATATCTTTAGATCGTCAACCAATCCGCTGCTTGGTATTGGTTAGGATGTTTACTAAAGGAAGCGCTATAATGCGTAGCCTCTCCTCACTCAGCGCCGTCCTTGTAATTGATGCTAGTGCAGAATACTTACAGACGAAGTGTACCATTGTTTTGTCTTTAGCTTGGTGATTGTCAGGGTTCGAGGAAAGAAAACGGTCTTGTTTGAACGCGTTACAATTTTGCGTAAGACGGTTAATCGTAATGCGATACACGCGTTCAAAATGAATATTTTCTTAACTAGCTTTCTTTATAGAGTTCCATATACTTGCATACATGCATCTAGTACGAATTGTAACGAGAATTTTCTGTACCTAATGTATTGATTGCACTTAAAACCGGTGATCGTATTGGACATGTTATTTGGCACGGCAAACGCATGAATAAAACTTGCAAGGAATACATGAAAAGCACGAACTGTTTAAATGATATAATAATTCGTTAATTCCACAATAATCTAGGATAGTTAAAAAATAGTTTTCTTACGGAAAATTCACCGTACTAATGCATTTCTCGCAAATGAGTCCCATATAAAACGATATCCACATTCCAAACTTGATCCTTCTAGATTGACTGATTTAAACTCTAAACGTTCAGCTTCTGATTCTCAGTAGCTTCCGTCGTTATTAATACCATTTCCGCAGCTAATTAATCAAGAGTTAATATTTCAAGTGAAACATTTACTGGGAATTTATCATAAACAGCGCCAAAACAATTAAGCTGTTAATGCATGGGAGTTTAATTAATGACTTATGCTACCGTTGAGACGTAATGAATTGGTACTAGTAAACGTTGAATAGTATATTAAAAAATATCCACAGTCTACAGAGCAAATGCTTCGTGTCGTAATTTTTAGTGAATTTGCCGCACATAACAAATACAATCGACAAACATGATCGAATACACACGTAACAAACTAAATCAATATAACACGTCTCATTCGTCTTTGTCTCCGCTTAATTGTTGTCACAAGGTTTGGCGGAGCGACCCAAATCCGTCTAATCAAAACGCCAGGAAAAGACATTAGTTTTACGCGCACGTAGCAACTTACTCTTCAGTCTGTAATAGTACTAAAGCCTAAAATAAAACGTTGAAGCGGTATAAATGTGCATGCACTGTAAAGCGAATATACGATGGTAGTTTGAAAGGTTTCAAGCCTCAACATGACAACACGCTACTTATCAAAAAATATTCCGATAATTTAATTGCGCATTGTCATGTTTACTCTCCATAAAAAACATTGTCAGATATATGATAATTCTATAAAAACCAAACAATTTAAATTTACAAAAAATCATACGAAATATACAGACCTTCACACCAAAATGAAATTGCGGTAAATTACTGCGCCGCCTTTCAAAATTTGGGAACACAATCGCGGTAGATGCGCGTGCTTTGGGCGCTGTGTTGTTTGTGTCAGTCGATGTTAGTGTTTCTGCAAAAATGGGAAAAGTCGAATAGCGAGTCGTTAGTAAATTTTTACATTTGTGGCAATGCGGATGCAAATTAAAATTGAATTCAAAGATGGTTGTACCAACTTGGTTGACGATGAATGTTCTGAACGCCCAAAGACTGCAACTACTAGCAATAGCTTTGGAAAAGTTCAACAAATGGTGCTGAACAATCGTCGATTATGGTTGAGAGAGGCTGTGGGAATCTTGAATGGACGCGTTTGTCACATATTGATTCAAGATTTGAGTATGAGAAAGCTAACCTCGCATTGAGTGCTACATTTACTCATTCAAGACAAAAAAAAAAACATTCCAACATTGCCAAAGCCCCGTTGAAGCAGTTTATACGAAATAAGTCGGAGTTTTGGCGTCGATTAATAAAAACTTGAATATACTAGTATACTATTGAAGCCAAGGAACGATTGAAACGGTGCACTACGAAGGGTGAATTGGCTCAAAAAAAGCGAACACTATTCCATCGACCGGGTAGGTGACGGAGACTGCTTTTTGGGGCAATCATGGAGTAGTGTAAATCTGTTATCTTGAAAAAGGATTATTCATCAGTTCTGGCCCCTAGCGACCTTTTTCCGTTACCTAGACGCCCCTAGGGCAGAGATTTTCATCGCGTCACATTTTACAGAAGAAGATACCAACTGCTACTTAGATGGATTAGAGAGGTGGGAGCATCGCTAGGAAAGGTGCATAGACTTACGTTGAGAAATAATACTGTATTTAACCCTAAAATACCTGTTTCTGCATTAGGTTAGAAGCTTTTCAAGCTACCTTCGTAGATTGACTACCGGAGAAAGCTGTTAATTAATACGTTAAATTCGATGCTTTTAGAGGTTTTGAAGCAGCATTCAAGTAAACGGGAAAGCACGGCATCGGCGCAAAAAGAAAAAGCATTTCTCGAAGAAACTAATTTCGTTTGAATGTGAGTAATCCTAATAGCATTTTCAGGTACGTATATTCTGAAGTTGAAGTTGAAGCTGAAACGCCAAAGAACGATAATTGGTTTTCTGGAAACTATTTTACAAACACGGCAACTATAACAGTAATGTAGTAAACCAATTTATTGCAGGATAATTAATTTCTTCATTATTCTATTTAAACATGTTGTTTTTGGGAAACAAGATGATTGTAGTGTTTAAAATTGTATAAACAAAATCTAACACTCTATTGCTCATAGATAATCGTGCTAAAAGTTTCGGTTCAAATTTCCAATTACTTTAAAGCTGCCTATTTAAATTAAAAAGAAATTGTTTCCATACAGGCACGATTTTAACCAAAATATGAGACAGTTATGTGGGGCTTTTATCTTGCTTTGAATTATTTAAATAGAAATCAAATACAAGAAAGTTGAAAACTCTTGCCTAAGCTACTAAGAAAAAAAAATGGAATTATATCTGCAATATTGCAGAAAATGCCGATGTAAGTAAAGGGTTTTACAGTAAAAAAAATATGATTTTGAAGTGAGTTGGCAACAATGTTTAACATGCTACAACTGTTGTTTAAACATTTAATGGTATTTCCAAAGGCTTAAATCCTTCTGAAGAGACAAGAAACAAAGCCCATGTTTTATTTATTTCAGAAAAATAAAATTTAAGAAAACAACTTATTTCTAAACGAATTTTAAGTAAAAAATGCTGCCAATTCAATATTCAGGTAATTTTCATCCAGAAATAGTCCCATTAGGAATATTAACGAGATATTCGTTTAATGGTAACCCAAATTTTTGAAATCATCGAAGCTTGAAAATCATAAAATATCTAGTCAAACATTTAAAAATGGAGTCCAGCCAAAACTCACAGTTTCTAAATAAAACCACAATTTTCCGGAGGTTATGAAAAAGCGTTATCCTTATAAATTTTGTAATTAAAATTTTTTTTTGAGGGAAGCATATTAAAACATTTGAAGAGGCGTGTTTTCCTTCCAAAGAGAATAAATTTGCAATTCTAATAATGAATTCAAAAAACGACGTCTGTGCGTATAATGTAGCATAAAATGAATCTTGAAATTACATTAATTTTTTAAGTTCACATTTTTTATATTTTTTTTAATCTTCCTTTCTATTCAGCGACTCCTTTCGCCGGCGAAGGTATGTACCACGTCGTAATTTAAATATATATGAATGCCAAATTAGGGTTGAATCGAAACAGTACTGCTGCAGAGCTCGTACCAGCGCCTTTAGGGCTTTTTACAATGTTCATTTTGAGAAGTATTATTTTAATCTTGTTATACTTAAATTCTAACTCAGACTTTGGAAGGTTATGAAACAATTTTGCATTTACATTAGATTTATGAAATTAATTTTTGCCTTACAGACTACCATGTTCTCTTACGTAACTAAAAAACTGTTGCGAAATCATTGTTACGGTCAATATTTTTATACATTGGTGTTGGCCAAAAATGAGTAGTTGCTTGTCTTTATATCTATGTGAAAGGCATACAAAGTGAGAAACGAAGCTTTAATTTGAGCACAAAGTAAAGAAACTACGTCTATTAAATACATTAAATTCATCTAATGAGAGGAATTTATTGACTTTTCAGAAGGTGGCGTCTTTACTGTTTTACAACATTTATTTGTTTAAAGGAACAAATAAATATTAACAGTAAAAGCGAACAGTGGAAGTTGGTTCAATTTCTCGGCAAAAAAGATAATACTGCACCTTGCAATATTTTGATAAAATATCTGCTCACGAACCTTGGGGAAGTTGGATAAGACAGACACTGGTGTGGAATGCCAGGACTCGGGGTTTAGAAAATACGCAAAGTCTCTGGATCACTGGAATCGTTCAATTGGATTTCATCAGATTCTTCAGTAGATGAACTAGTTTGGTGCTTTTTGGATCCAGATCTTTTTTGTAGTTTGTTCTTTCTTCATAAACAGCTTCTTTTTTGGTGGCGCTTTCGCTTTCTTAGCTCTGTTCAAGCTCTCCTTCAGTTGCTTGCGGTGGTGGTTAGAAGTTATCAGTGCTGCTCTACTGGTTCTGGTTTCTTCTGTCTTGGATCTCTGCTACTTGAAAGCCGTCGACGGCTGTTCCTTTGTGCCTTTTGTAACGTAGGCAATGATGAAATATCAACAGGTTCAATGAAATTCTGGGAATTAGAAACAACAATAAGATCACTTCCTCCTCAAGTGCGGACGGCATCAGAAAAAATGTTCTTTCAAAGTCTTTGTGCCCTCAGTAAATCGTAGTTAATTTACTGAGAGGTTGTAAACCTTCCTTGTACTCACACCAAACCTCAAGCGATAGATAAAGAGTTCTCCTAAACAACAGTGTACGTTTCGTTTTTTATAACCAGCTGGTTCATAATTATTTATTTTCTATCTACACATAAAGTTCATGTAGTATGTTCATTTATTTTGTAGAAAATCTAATTTAAGTAAAAAAGCGATAACAAGTCACATAAATTTAAAATACTGCTACGTTGAACTTAAATTATTATTTTTGTATGCATCTATATATGTTATCACAGCTCTGTAGGTAGATGTATTTTTGCTAACGTTGCAGATTATTGTAGAAAAAGTGGAAAAGTATAACCGATTTCTCTCTTCGGCAGCATTTTCGCCGAGAGTTCAGTTTTCCCCTAGCTTACGCTTAAAATAAATTCCATCGTAGAGTTCTGTCACAACCGTGCATATATTATGTTTTTATCTGCGCTTTACGATAGTTTTATACGCGCTTGTGTGCATAAATCGTGCTTTACGTAACCATTATTCGCGTTACGTTATCCCTCTCAAATATTTAGACGTGAATACGTACCGTCGCGAAAATTCGTTATTTACTCCTCATAAGAAAACAGATTAAGTCTGTTAAAGTTTATGGTAAAGTAGGGAGGCGATGTTATCTTAGCATGAAAACACTTTATGTGCAGAACAAATAAACACCGCGAAAATACTTCTCGGGAGTATTTGTTTTTAGGATGTTTGCTTCCTTTAGAATATAATTTAATTCGTATACATAATTTGTACTGAAGTACACGCACACTGAAAAACCAATTTGGTTTAGACAACCAAGTTGATTCAACTAAATTCTACGTCTGGATATAGGCAAACAAATATCATGTTGCTTCAAACAAATAATTTTGTTGATTTAATCTGATTATTCCAAACATCTGATTTGTTGATTTAAACAATTCTATTGTTTCGTTCAAACAACATCGTCGTTAGCAGTTGCGAGGTTCAGACTATTTTTACTTTTGACATACTTCAATTTTCGTCTGTATGAAATCGGTACATCAGATCCGGATCAAATTAAAAACCGTATAAACAGATAACTTGAAATTAATAAATTGTAACGCAAATTATTTTTGTTTGCCAGCGATTAATTGTGCTTTAACTTGTTAATGCCTGACAGCAACTACTTAATTAAAAGTATAATTACTTGAATAGCTAACATAAGCCGAAATAGTAGGATTTTGAATGGCATATGTGTAACATTAAAGCTGATTTTGGCAGAATTTCTATTTCTAATAAATGAAATATAATAAGTACGTAGATGAAAGCGCACAGGTTGATGCTGATTTCAAATAAAAGAAAAACCATTATTATGGGAGGTAAGAGGAAAAGAGACCACGTTACTTTCACTTTGGACGGAGTAAAGCTGTTGCCTACGAAAACGGTTAACTATCTGGGAGTGCTGCTGGATGAGAAGTGGTCCTTTGGTCCCCATGGTGGGGAGAAGAAATAAGTCAGAACAAAAAACGGCTGGCCTAACTAGACTAGTGCCAAATATAAACGGCCCAGGAAGCAGCAAGAGAGCGGTCCTGAGTAGTGCGGTGCATAATATAGCGCTGCATGTGGCACGAGCTACTCTACGTTAAGAAGTATAGGGAAATTCTGGGAAGAACGCAAAGAAACGTCCTCATGCGGGTGGCCTCATCTTACAAGACGGTATCCTTGCAGGTGGTTACCGGCACAGCGCCTACCGATCTAATGGCTTTTGAAAGGACTTATATGTACAATCACTGGCAGGAAGGAAACACGGTAAAACATGTAGCAAGGAAAGAACCTTGATGGAATAGCAGGACAGGTGGGATAAGGAAACAGAAAAGGCCCAATGGACAAAACGCCTGGTTCCCGAAATTAGACCCTGGATAAACTACAAACCCCGCAACGTGGATTATTTTCTAACCCAGGTCTTGACGGCGCATGGATGTTTCCGTGCATTTGCAAAGAGAATAGGTAAAGATGTCGAGGATAGCTGAATGTATTGCAACGAGATCGATACAGCTGAACGTACAGTTTTCGATTGCGGCAGATGGAGTGATACCAGAAGGATAACGTATACAAGGATTGGACAGGAAATAACTCCCGAGACGCTAATTCCATTGATGCTAAATTCCGGTGATAAGTGGAAAACTACACATGAGGTGACCGCGCAAGAAGGAACTTGACGAACGCATTAGACAAAATACATAGATCGAGGGAGGAACAGTGAGATTATCTAGACATCCGGAGGTACCTGATGGTATATTGGTAATGGTTCCAGGTATCGCGGAGGGTTTTACTGAGGGGTTTTTAGTGGATAGGCTAGATTGAGGGTCCCACGCTATTAAGCTTTGCGATTGATCAAAGCGATTGGTGTGCATTAAGCATTTTCCTGGCAAGAAAATAAAAATAAAGGAAATGTAGTGTCTATATTCATATTGAAACTAACAAATTATCGAAGCATTGCTGTGCTTTCAATTCCATAAAACCTATTCATCGTATAATAAAGAATTATTTCTATTAATACTACTTCGTCTTCATTATTTAATAATATTTTAACGTTGAAAGTGGAATCGACAAAAAAATCAACCGTTTGTAACTTGAGGTTCATTCAACGGGATTTGTTATTATTGTGGGCTACTGTTGCGGAACCTCACTCGAGGTTAGCCATATATTTCCTAAGAAAGACACTTCGCAAGAATGCAATGTCATGTTTTTCTATTGATGCTTTCCTGTTGTCTTTTTTCCGGTATTTAAAGCCAATTTCGTTCAACAAAGTACTTAAAGATTGTTTGCACAAAATAATAAAATTATAAATCAATTTTATAATTTTGCTGTTACACGCTGTAAATAGCATTTCGAACTTTCATTTGTAACTTCACAGATCCCTGGTTTTCCCCCTTAGTACGAGATCTCGTAAACAGCATCCAAAGTCTGTTTTCTTTCCTCTTGCAAAATACACCAAAGCGTTAAACACAAGCTCCCATGCGTTGGAATTTAACCATTTCCCAGGTATTATTTGTAATAATAGTAAAAACATTAATCTGTTCGATGAACTGCATGTGTTGAAATAGTAGGTTCAAGTAAATTTCTTTCAACAAAATAAATTTAGTAAACTCAAGCGTAGAAAAACGATCGGGGAATAACTTCGTCGCAAATAGGTTACCAGTACAGCGTTATATATTCCCGGTTCGGTCAATGGAAATGTTGGATTCACGAGTAATGGAAATAGTTCAAACACCACCAAGTCAAATAACTAAATGCCACTCCGTCTAAAGTAAGTCGTGTACATGTGATATCTACTTCCCGCATGCAAATTGTTACACTAAAGTCAAACATTAAAACAACTAAGAAGCAAGTTTAATAGCCCAAATTCACAGGCCTCACCTCCCCGTCTCTACGTAATTACTTTTTGTGATTAATACTATTCTTCTTTCGTATACTATTTACAACAGCAAAGCCTTTAAAATCACCAAAATACATTTGCGTCAAAAATTATGTTGACAGTGCAAAGTAAGCAAAATAAAAAAATGTAGGTGATGCCAGGTGAGGTGGCTTTCCTTTTTATTTCATTTTCATAATAATCTCTATATTGTTTACTGAAGACTACCGCTGCAAGAATTGTTCTTTTCGGCTTTTGTGTTTTAGTTTCCGATGTTTTGGGAAGAACTAAACACTTTTTGAATGAGGTTAACACCTTACATGCTTGTACTTCTCTTCATAGTATATTTTCCTGACGTGAAAGGAATGGGAGTGGTGCAATTCTTTTCTTGGAGTTCTCTTGCTGCAGAAACTTGGAACTAAATTTCTGCTGAACCTCTACTACATTACTGTTTGCTGTTGAATTTCACCAGGGTCTTCGTTAATCACTTCATGGTGACATTGATTAACCTCTTCCTGAATTATAGAATTATCTACATTATTAACATGTTGATGCCTGTCTAGGACAAAATTCATCTCTTGCCTTCCTTGATTATGGGTTTCTTTAAAATCGTCAAGTTCATTTTGTTCTATTCTTTTTCTAAATTTTTTCAATATTTTTCTAATGATTGATTATCAATTTTTTATTTTTGAATTTAAAGTTTCTCTGTTCGGGATATGCTTAAAGTAGGTAGCACTGTGTCTGTTAAAAGAAAACAGTCCACTTTTTCGAAAGCCATCATTTCTGTCGCATATTTCAAACACTACTTAAAATATGTTCAAATGTATGACTTGTCACGTCTTTGGGAAAATTGTCGAACTTCCATTTTCTTACTACAGAGGCCCATCCTGATTTCAAAAATGTAAAAGCAGCCACATCTGCAGGCTGCATAATATGAGTCATGTTTAGAAATAATGAAATCAGAATTATGCTATTCGCGTCATATATATATATATATAAATTACTCACTTATTGCGTTAAATACATTGACGAAGAAAAACTACCGGTTTGGTAACACTATTCCTTTGAAAATAGGGTATAAGATAGTTGATTTGTAAAGGACTTCCGAGTTAATCCAACCTGATTCAAACCTGCCAAGCGCCCAATTTCCTGAACTGCAGTTTGCGACATTTTCTTATACGGAAATGCATTGAAGGAACCTTTCTTCCATTTGTTTTTTTTTTCTTATAGGACCAAGAACCTTCCTACTTTTATCGCCATTAAATATTCGACTACCATCTTGCAATACATTCTGAAGACTGTTGTCTTCAAAATAAATTGATATTTCATCGAACCATCACAAGATTCTATATTTTGTAACAGCTCCACGAGCTTAGCTTACCGCCTCAGGTTTGTATTTTATACAAGGATGACGTTTCATAAATTTCTCGAACCAGAATCGATTAGGAAGCTAGTAGTTGGTTCCGAGAAAACGTTTTTCTTTCCGCTGTCTTTCAAATATTTTTGAAAGGACAATTGCAAGTTGGATTTGTGCACGGGAAACCCCTTTTTAACCATAGTAATGATCCAAGTAGCTAACACCTTTTTTTCTGCTTAGGATAATTGCACAGATAGTTTCATTTTTCGACGAAGTAAACCACGATCTCTCTGGCAAGTATGCGTGGAATATTGTACCGGTGGACTACTTCTTTTTTACTTAAGCTATCTTTTATAGCCGTTATGGTCACCTCTTTGTCCATTACTAATGCAAGCCTAATAGTTCTGTGTCAATACTGATCACCCCTAACAGAACTCACTATGAAATTAAATTCAATTCACTTTTTATAACTTACCTGACATCAGACTAGCGTACTAGTAAAGTCAATAACTTCGAAACAACCAACAGTTAAAAACAAAATTATAGGACGGGTGCCCATTACTGGAACAATTTCCATGACTAAGGCAGTTAACCATAATTTAATTAAGAAAATCGAGTATGTACATTAACAGTAACAATTTAATTGAAACTGGCTCAGTTACTCGCAGTGTTCGTAGATAAAAAAAAAAATGTTATAAGTACTAACTTCCATACAAACAAAACAATTGCCAGTTATATAGAAGTGTATGTTAAAGCAGTGCGAACGTTAGCGAACAGGAAAAACAATTTCATGAAGCGACAATTTAGTCGGAAATGTTCAAAAGGTTATCAAAGGATTCATCTACACTCCCAATGAAATAAAAGGAAAGATATATGTAGCGAATGTGATAATTTTGTATAATGGAATTGAGTGCGGAATTATAAAGCGAGGGAAATAACACAGACAAGAATTTTCATTGTTGCGGACAGGGTAAACATTGTTATGTGCAGAAAAAGTTTTGAAACCTCTATTTAAATTAATTTAACCCTTTACTAATGGTTTCTTCAACAAATCTTCCTAATTTAATAGAATGGTTAAAATATGTACATATCTGTGTACATTAACAGGAATTTAATTATTTTCGATATCCGGTCATACCACTAGTCGATACCAACCTACTTATTTAAAATGGAACATATTGTGCAGAGAGGTCCTAAATTACCCTAAAAAATATCATGATACCATTTCAAGAATGTAAAAATATGCAGTGTGGCTTTAAAGTGTATACCCCCCCTCAAAATTAATAGCGAACGGGCTCATCGAGCTTGGCGGGCTGAGCGGGCTTAAGGGACCGCCCATCCTATTGTAGAAAGGGTCGCATCTGAAATATTTCGATCCAGCCCGACCCCTTAATTCCACCTCTAATTTGAACGACAGGAACTAGCGTTTTTACAAAAAATAAGCTCGATATTCATTTTTTGTGTTATTGGCAATTCTATTACATTTCCGGCATAATCGGAAGTGATATAAACTTTCTTGCCTTAAATAGTTTATACTGTAGATTTTTACATGTTTGGAAGGATCCAACAGATTCAACGATACTACACGTTATACATAGTTTAAGAAATATGCAAAAATAAAGGTTTGGCTAACCCGTTTGTTTCGTTTTGCAAACCTCAATTCTAACAGCCTAATTACTTTTTATTATTCATTATTAATTATATCCTACGTTTTTCATAGTTTCTTCCTTTGATCTCTGTATTATTTTTCCTTTTTTATTAATTACTTCCGGTGACATCGAGTATATAATTCAATTATCGATAATATTAAAGGTTAGCTCAGAAAAAATAAAAATCGATCTATTCTTCCAAAACGGACGCTTTTATCGTTCAAAACTTAATATGGTAAGTGGGTACTGCATGTACCTACCCTTTTAAATTTTACTTGAATTTCAAATTAAATTTACGTGAGGAACAACAAAATAATATCGGTTTCTTACTAACGCTCCCACGTATTTTTTAATGCGCCTTTAAAATTCAATAAAGGGTGTTACATTTGAAGTATGTGAAGTTTGAAGTAGATCCTTGGTTCGCTACTTATCGATCGCTCTGTATATCCAGAACTATTTTTAAAGGATACAGCTTATAGTGTCTATTACATTGTCTGAATTTCGACATTCTACCACTTACATAATTCTACAATTTGAAAAGATTGGGACACCTGCTTAGGTAAAGCGCAATTCATGAAAAGAATGCAATCAGCTTCCCTTTAGAAAAGACATTTGACAATTGCATGCATTCTATTTTAATAATGACAGGCGGTACTGCGGTGTAGTATGAGGAACACTAAAGTATCGACACTCCGCATCGTGCAAAATTTTTCATTAATTCGGAACAATCGTTTCGAGAATTTGCGAATTCTTGCTGTATATCGTACGACCGAATAATGTGAAAAGAGGCTTTAACGCTAACATTATCTTTTAATACAATTGATAAAGTGAGATTCTAAACAACTTAATTTTAGATGAACTCGTCTCACTGTCACCAATTTTTCAGATATTAACCACAGGAACAAACATTAAAAATCGCCTGAAATCAATATTAGTACTCCGGATTGGTACCGATGTTCGAATGGGTGGATTTAATCGTTTAAACTGTCATACGTATGACCCCTGGATAAATTACGCTGAAACTAATCGCCACTACAAAGTCAATACGTGACGTTTGCGTATAAACATTGAGCTAACACTCCGATGCTTATTTGACATACTTGAAACGTAACTGCGGTCGTATTGAAGAATATCCGAATTTCATTCAAAATTAAATTTATTTAATTGAATGTTATCTATGTATTTCGTATGTAGCTGCAATATTTATTTTCTCAGAATTAAGATAATTGTAGTAAAAATTTACTGCAAATATATGAAAACATTAGTTTCTGTTCTTTAAAATCAAGCCAAAACTTATTATTACGTACACACCCGTTGTGTTTACACATGAGTTACGAGTGCGAGGAAATTATGTGAACTCACAATGCCAACATATGAAGTAATCCCGGAGAAATGCGGTGATTTTCTAGAATAACTTTCCAATAATTAATGCACAACCATCTGTGCCGTTTACAGCTCATCGGTACATATGGGAATATCTAAACTTAGAAATTCTAATCAATTAAAATTACCGAAATTAACTCTACATGGACTTCTACAGAAGAGATACAAGTAAATATTCAACATTTCTGCGCGGGTAGTAAGAAATTCACCAAATTAAATCAATTAATTGATCTCATTTGCTGAACTCTAACTAGCCGAAGTTTGCTACACCAAAACTGTTGAATATTTAATTGTATTCTATAATGTAGTTGATATAGCCTTAATTTCGGCAATTTTCTTTGATTAACATTTCTGAATTTAGATATTCTCATCAATTCTTGTTATAAACAACAATAAAATAGCGATTCTGCTACAATTACTGTACGGTCAAGCAAAGTCAACTAAAACAGTGAATTTTGGTATCTAGTTTGTTTAGTTATATTCGGACATCTTGTAAAAAATCAAGGATGACAAAAGAATAACGCTAATATGGCTTCCTCATGGTATACATAAGTGAAATCACTCACGGCAAAAGCAATGTTAGGAAAAAAAGTATACTACTCCACGGACGTGTTTCTGCCTACCCGTCGTTATCAACGTTGCTCCGAGTGTGTTTCTTCTCCATCTCACACTGCTATTTGTCTCACATTTCATACCATTTTCCTTAGAAACCAGTTAGATATTCTTTGTCGCCCTCTAGTGCCAAAGAAAATACATAGTTGAGTGTAGGCTTTCACGACCGTAATCCACGTCCAAGTCCAAGCCAAGTGACAAGACGAAACTGGTATAATGGTAAATAATGGAAGAGGGTTTTATCACTTCACTATGAATTACGCGTGATTAGCTGTGTCATACATATGCGTTAGGGGGTGAGATACTCGTATCAGTCAGTACTACTTGTCTGGTCGTTTGTCTGACTTTAGATGCCAATGTAAGAATTTGGTATTTTGGTGCAGAGAGGATACAAGGAATACGAAATTGTATTTTACTTAATAAAGTGAAAGCAATACAGACGCATGTTGTACTCATAACTTATTCAGGTTAATTAATATATTCTACATTTTGTTCTCTGTTGTGGATTTTTACTAGTCAGAGCAGCCTTAAGTATAGAGAAACATTTTTAGCGTCACAATCAGTGAGAGATGCATATTAAAAGGATATTATTCAGTATCAATTCCCTCTTTTAATTTTATGATTTGTGCTTTCGAATATTTATTTTTAGGCAAATTTTCAAAATGTTCCCAAATTTGTGGAGATGGCTCCTGCAAATTAGTTTTACATTTGGTGACTTTTAATATTGTTTATTGCATCCTCGTTAAAACTATCTACAATATTCTAACCTTTTTCACATTTTTGGAATTAAAATAAATACTGACTTTGTTTTTACTCGTTCAAGAACCTTATTTGCTCATAATTGTGTTTTTGATGGTATGTTGTGTGTAGTTAACTTGTTCGTGGTCTTTTATATCTAAAAAGACCACAAACAAGTTAACTACACTTCCTCATAATGCATTCATTGTTTCGTCTGACATGAGCAGCACTATATTTTCATAGTAAATGCTCAAGGATTTATGGGAGCAGTGAGTGGTGGGTGTTTCTTATCAGATTTACATCCGAGAAGAAGAAGGAGCATAGGAGAAAATACGACAAATTTTTCGAACCATTTAAAAAAGAATAAATGCCTGACCAGCTAACTTCAGGCAAACCTAGCTCAAATTTACGTGAGCATATTAATATACCGCTGATCAATAAAGTTCAATTGTAACTGTGGTTCTCCTATTTGTTGTTTAGTTCATGCACCCAGTAAAATTAATATTTTCTCTTTTTTCTTCACATGCCGTTCTATTGTGATTGACGGTACATTAAATTAAATCAATGCCCCCTTGTAGCCGATATATCCTGTAATAGCTCTTTCTGGAATGTGAATACTTAACGTCTGTGAATTCTAAAAAGGTAGCTAAAGAAAAACTAACGCAGAAGAATATATCCTAGTCTGCCTCAATCCGTTGCGCTCTAGAAGCAAAGTGTAAAATGCTGTAAGTTCAAGCATGGAACATTGATGAGAGAAAGCGAGAGTAGGAACCAGTACTTCATAATAATGAATTGTAGCACCTGTAACAAGTTACTCAACACTCGCTCGAATAAAAATAAATATACAATGAAACAAAATGTTGTCCATATCACAGTGATACGCATGTGCCGCTAAAACGCGCTACCAACCTTTGTCACTGACATCTATATGTATTATCCAAACACCATTACATCCCCAAGCCCCATCCTGCCCTGAATTCCTCTACTAGGTATTCTAATTCTATAGCCTAGCAAGCGGAGTAATCCAATATTAGCATACGTCAAAACATGCCATTCATATAACAACGTAGAATGAAACTTCAATAGCAGATGATTAAGGTATAATTTGCATGCAGCAGAACAGACGGCCATAATCCAGAATTAAATATTATCATCTGCGTTCAAACACACGGGATATAGCTGTTATTGCGATACAATTCAAATTACCTCCGGGACGTTCGCGAATGTAGCCGGGTGAAAAGTAAAGGATTTTCGCGAAAGGACTCGCAGCAATGCGGGTTTCTATCCACCTTTACCCTTTAGCGTCGCGCCACGCCATTTACATACTTACTGCCCACTCGAATTAAGGTGGTGAATCTTTATCATCGTAAAATTAGGGCAGATTATTGTGATCTTGCACCAACAGTTTACATCCAGGGCAAAGAAAGAGAATTCATTGCTATTTTGTAGTATCTAAATTTACATCTCCGAAGATATTGAAAAATGCGGTAGTTTGCTGAGTTTTCCGCTTCTAGCTGTATGTTCCTTGTGGTTTTGAATAATAATAAAATAAATAAGGTGGGAGATAAACCAAGTTGCTGCCCATTAGGAAACAATTGAGGATGTCAGAGATAATGAACAGGTACTATTCTTGCTTTTTTCCAAGCTGTAGGGAAGACACCGGAAGCTAGCACTAAGGTAAAGATAAACGCGGGGGACGTAACCAGAACAATTTGCAGTCTTTGATTAGATAGCTTGGAATTGGATCGTCTTCAGCAGTTTGCTTATTCGGAAGAGCCGATATCCCCCTTCACCGACTTAACATTAAACGGTAAACGAGAGGTGTAGACATCTAGTAAATTAGATTTTGTATCCAGCGGGAATACATTTACAAATACATACGCGAAATCGTCAACAATTTCCTTCGGATTGTTATATTCATCGCCGCCTTTGATAAGAGCACCTGGTATTCTAGCTGTCCCTCGTTTAGAGTGAATAAATTTCCATACATCTCGTGGATATCATATGAAGGAATAATATCATTAAGTTTTGGCAGAAAGACAGAATCTGGTTATGGCTTCCGAAATCAACATCTGCTACGAGAACTCTTTAGATATACATATCTCTTAGACGTTCACTAAATACTGCAGCTTAAATATAATAATTTAATAATAAATTAATAAAATAATAAATATCATAGAACTAGCGGAACTAAAAATGTAAAGCATAATAAGCAAAAGGTAGGGTATTTGCGAATTTGCTGCTACCTTATGTAAACATGTGGGCTTGGTACTTCGTTAAAGGTAACTAAATAGTACATTTCACCAAAATAAAAGAGATGCGGGAGTAAAAATGTTTTAATTACTGTAGCGGTTTGAGCGGGCGGTGGTTTTGATAAATATACATGGTGTTTGCTTGCTAAGTTTGTCGACGTTTAAAAAGTACACCAATGAAAAAGATTTGCAGTTAGTTAGTTGTCGAACATTTTATTGATTAACGATGTACCCTAATATTTGTCCATTTAGTTAAAAGAGCTAGCTGTGATCTACCACCGTTCCATCCCTTGAAGAAGCCCCATATGGTTGTGGGCGAAACGTCGAGTTTTTGATTAAACATGACACGGTCTGAGCCTAGAACACGTTTAGTTTTAACTGATTCCAGTCGAGCGCGATTATTTCAATTCTGTTGATATTGTTCATGTATTTGATGATTCGGCCAATACGCCACGGTAAGCTTTGTTTGGAATTATATAAACCGTATTTTATTATTAAATCATTCCTTCTAGTTCTATTGTTAGTAAGTCAGCGGATGCCAATTTAGTCATTTGTATAGCCAACGTGTTTTTCAGAGAAACATATCGTATTAATCTGGCGTACGACTGCATTAAATTCAATAAAACTGAATTATGAAAATAATTATTTCGATTTAATGATAAATTTACTTCCGTGTGTCGAAAGCTAAGATTTATTCGCTTTAAAGCAATTTTGCTGCCACAAAAATAATTTTTTTTGAGTATGCGCGCCTCTTCGTTTACCTCATCGCACAACGCTTCTATTTCAAAGTATAAAAAAATAATTTCATGTAAAACCGCCTTTATTAAGAAACCACCATCTACAGTCCTTTAGTTAGCTTAAATATATCAACCTTTCAGTATATTCGTGTTAATTTAATACCTTCGCTTACTCAGTAAACAGTAATGAAATAAAGTCCGAGAATTACATAAAATGCTGCTCAACTTTGACCATATCTTTATTAATTTGTCTTTCATGTGTTTTAAATGTTAATTAAGTATGATACCTCGAAATATTTATTTTGTTTTTGTTGAATTTTGCTATTTTTCCAGCCGTCGCTGCTGTACACTAACCTCAAAGATAAATATTTAATAAACGAACTTCCCAGCCAGGCATATTTGATATAACATTAGTGCATATACTAAATAGGAAGCACTTCTCTTCAACTCTTTCAGCAAATTTTAATTTTTACCGCAGCTCTTGCATTAATTCAACTAACGTCGACTTTTTACTTCGGTTTTTTTTCCTGTTTTCTGCGGCTGCGAATATAACGGGTGGGAGAAATAGCTCATTAGAACCTTTTCATTCTATTTTTCTAGGGCATGTAACAAAAACTGTTAGCCGCGAAGTATTTGTTACATGTATGCACATTGTTTCATTTTAAATTCCGACAAGAATATATGTACATACATATGTACAAATTTGTATTTGTATTTGTATTTGTATTTGTATTTGTATTTGTATTTGTATTCGGTTTGAGTATGGACTGCAAATTAATTTAGATCAGTATGTCATAAATTTTTGTAAATATTTTAAAGTAATAGTTTGAAATATTAAGTGAGGACGAAACATCAGCAGAAGTAACGGCAACGACGCGGTTCCAACCCAGAAACCAAGAGCATAGTGTTATTCACGATCGGGGAATTTTACGTAACAGATTCTGCCACTACGGAGAGGATATCGAGAAGAAGAGGAGATAACTTGGTTAGGTATGACAAAGACTGATAAGACTCATTTATTTTATTCTTTTTGTTTAGACGCATCATCATGTTAACCCTAGATTTTTTGTTATCAAATATTATATTACTTCCGCTTTTGCCAACCAGATTTTTCGTAGCGCAAGTTTCGCATTGGTTCAGGAACTAATTAGCCAAACTAGACGTGATTTGAGCTTCTATCAAACTTTTTCATGTACATGTAGAGCTGTGATGCATCTTATCCCCATCTGATTGGAATGTCCTTGATCGCACCGCACGATAAACCCAAAAATTTGATTCCCTAATTCCCAAATCATCCCAGAATTTTAGAGTCATGTTACATACTGTCACAAACTTTTCCAGTGGATCTCCATCTTCTGATGAGGTTGCTGTACAATCCAAAGACCCTAACTTTGTACCTACGCTTAAACTTTGTTCTTGTCGATCTTTCATCTGCTCCTTCATATCAAAATATCTAAAATCTTTGGGAGGTTTGCCAAATTAAACCTTTCTACATCAGAAACTCTTAAGCCTTCTTAGGCATGACTCTACACCTAATAGAGCGTTCCATCATTAACTCCATTAAAACGTCATCTATCTCTAACGATACTCACCGGCCACTTCTCCTAATGATTCTTCAGCCCCTAAGCCACAAACTCACTATTGTCAACACTATGAATAGACCTATCTACAAGTTATCGATGTACCTTTCTAACCTTCTAAGATCCTACTTTTTCATCCAAAATTCCCAACGTTTTGTCAAATGGCTTCTTTCAGCCATCAGTAGATCTTGGTGTGGTGATATGGTGCATGCAGACCAACATAACCATCGCTCAATAGCAGGTCTTTTACAAGTGCATATGGACTCAATAAGGTTTGCAAAACAAAACTCTACGAGATTTTTAAAGAATCCCGGTCATCCACGAGCACTTGAAAACATCGACATCTCTTGGCAAAGGAAACTGATTGTCTGATTTTTATCAGTCTTTTGTAATTCGACAATACAATGTCCACAGTATCAGTCACTGGATGGTTGGTCTGATATTTGAGAAAAAATCATCTGTTAGACAAATTTGAAGTGAGAAATATACATATTTACGGGTTTTATAAACAAGGATTGCGCAGCTCAAGAGCCGGACGTACTCCTAGATTCCTTAATACCAAAAATAATGGCGAAAGTAAGCATCTGCTTGGAGAAATGGCTGATACAATTGTGTAATTTGTACTATAGAGTGCAAAGCGTTTTTCTCATACTTTATTGCTGAAGTAACTAGTAAAGCTAAAGGACGGGGCTAGTCACCGCGATGAAAAGCAGTAATCTATGGTTCAAACATGGCAGGAATAACCAGTTTGCTTAATTCAATATTTATTTATGTCGACTATCGTAGATCATTGCTTTTAGATTTGAATAAAATATATTTTTTAGACAATCGAACTGAATTAAAAGAAAAAATTTGTTTCATTTATTTGCTAGAATTCAGAGATATATTTCAGTTGGATTTTTACTATACAAATAATTTTCCGTCAGAAGTTACGTAGCGTAATTTACGTGCAACAGACTGTAGATAAATCGTATCACCCGTGCGTCAGAAGAGTAATCCCAGCTTCATTTTCGTCACTCTAATGCATTCGTCCTCGAGAGAATCGGCTCCCACCTCTGCTTCTGTATCTACCCGCTTCGTATATGGACCAACCGAGACCCATACGCTTTCATTCAACAACCAGCATTCACCAGCCTTGCAAAATAATTACTGGCAGATGAAAACGGTCCGTGACTGGAGTGTGAGGTAGATGGTACTTAAAAACACGTTCGCAAGGATGCGAGCGGTGAAACAACGCAATTATAATCAAGGGGGTTTACCGCGTTGAGCAAAAGAGAAACTCGAAGAAGAAACTGATTTATGACCGGAGAAAGTTTAAAACAAAAAATTACTTTTCCGTTTTGATTTATCATTTTTATGTGGACCTTTCTAAAATAACTAGATTACTTGTGGTGTATGCAGAAAATGATTTTGGCGATCTTTCTTTTAGTCTGGATTCTTTTAAATTGTGATTTGGATGATTTGCATATTGAAATTTTAAATTGTGCGCTACAAAAGTGTTGATTAGTGACCATCACACAGGGTAATATGTTAGGTTAATTACTCTTGTGAACACGTGGTATGATCTGATGGTGTCAACACGTTGGGTCACCGCCGCATTATCAACTATCGGTACAAAATCGTTTGAATAGTCACCTCGATCCCCTGATTTGTCTGTTTTAAATTTCAATGTATGGGGAATGGTAAAAAATAGGGTATAAATGATACAGGACCTCAGACAAGGCGTAGCGTCATTTGGGGTGGAATTGTTCAAAAATAAATTCGTTTTTCATATTTTGTTCAAGTTGTTAGGAGTTGGAGCGAGAATATCACCTTTACAAATTCAATTTTAAAACGGTGTAATTTGTAATGGTGGACTGTTTGAATATATTTAGACTTAAGTATATATTTTACGTTGTTTAAGTATTTTCTTAATATTTTACTATAATAATAATAATAATAATAATAGCCCGTATTGTCAGCACAGAATTACTATAAAACAGTGTCTGTGCGTGCAGGTGTAAGAACGTGCTACGCAACCTCAGGGCGAGATTCAACTAACCCCATATATACTTGAAAGTATAAAAGAAATAGGAAGATACCTAAAAGAATAAGAAAAACTTCTGTATGCACGTCCGCATCGGGAAAAAAACGGAGAAATGCAACGGCATATTCCATACCAAACACAAGCACAGTCTTTCAATTTTTCCATGTTTCTGTTAAAGTAAAGCACACATCGATTATATTGAGTTGCCAGTAGAAAGGAATGTAACTTTTTTCCGAAAAGATGATTTAAAGCGCACAGGCAAATTGTTATATTTGAAATTTATATTAAAATAAAATGATCTCTGGAATGAAACAACACTTGTAGCCACGGGCATTTCATCAGAAAATGCTTAGAAACAATAACCAAAAAATATAATGCTAAGATAGCTTAGCTTCCTCATGGTATGGATGGAATAATTCACGGCAAACGCGACAGAAGGAGAGAAAAAAATACACTAACACACGGACATGTTTCGGCGTACCTGGCGTCATCAGCGTGGTTTCGAGAGTATTTCTTATCTCTACCTTCTATCGCTGTTGCTTCACAGTTTGGGGAACAGTACCCGGTTTATGTCGCGTTTCTTTGGCACAAGGCGCCAAGAAATGTCGAGTTTGTCGGTTTGAAAGTTGTGGCATTAACTGTGAGGCAACAGCAATAGAAGGTAGAGCTAAAAAATACTCTCGAAACCACGCTGATGACGCCAGGTAGGCAGAAACATGTCCGTGTGTTAGTGTATTTTTTTTCTCTCCTTTTGTTGCGTTTGCCGTGAATTATTCCATCAATACCATGAGGAAGCTAAGCTATCTTAGCATTGTATTTTTTGGTTCACGATTTCCATAGATCAAAATTCGGAATTTAGCAGCGTTAACATGTAAATTATAACCGTTAGAAAAATACTAACAAGATCGGCATTAATTTTTGAAACAGCCTCGCTACAGTCTGATGGTTTAAAAGAGAAATTAAAAGAAACCATCTGGAATTTTGTTAACAAGCTCGATGTGCGTGTATTGTTTCCATAGTTACGTGAACAGTTCTGAGATTAAAAGGAGAAAATGGCCGTTATTTATTTGTAAACATGATCGTCAAGTGTTATATCGCCGTAATCCTTGAAAAAATCCCTTTTTCTTATAGCTAACTGTGGTTTCTATTAAAAAAAAACACACAAATCCTGTGTCGTATCTCAAATATTACAGCTTAAATAAAAAGTTGGGTTAGATTGCCTCATTAAGTACATAATTACCTACAACTTTCAGCTTTGCACAATAACAGGGTTATAAGCACCGAATGAAATAACAAGGAGATAGTTTTTCCAAGAAGCAAACGGTTCATTTAATCGAGCTTATAAAACTGTAATTTCTTTTCCCATTTTTCTAGTTTCCGAGATTCCCATGCTAAACATCGGAAAAAAACTCACCCTGTTTATATTTTCTCCACGAAATTGAGTGCTTATTAGACCTTTTTCTGATAAAACTAAGTGTACAGAAACTCATGATTACCATAAAATTAACGAAGCCTTAAAACGAGTAAGCAAAAAATTTTCATTACCCCGGTAGGATAGAAGCATTATAACGATTCTCATATAAAAATAACTAGATTCCTTAGATGGCGTAAGTACCTCACTCACTCAGTCAGAGATTTCGCGTCACCGAAGAGGAAACTACAAGAGAGCGCTATTGAAGGAGCCTTTTCTCGCCGACATATTGTGCAAACAACGAGGTTCAACAAATTCCCATCTTACAACGTATGTATGCTTACCGCAAGGCTCAAAACCAAATATAAAGAGTACACTTAGAAAGTAGTTTGTTGTCGCCGAAATCATGTCGCCGTAGAACGTAAAGTAAACAAAAATTTCTCTGTGGAAAGACGTCTGCGTCAACAAAGTTTTAAGGCCCGAGCGCGCCAAAATAGGATTCGGGAAAATATAATAAGGAGACGCCGTCTAAAGACGGATGGACAGATAAGAGTCGACAGGTGCTTTCACGCGGGAGATGAAAAATTAATTTAAATATTACCCTTTGTTATTCAATTTCGGACGTGTGAGTTTCTTTATCGGAAGTTTATGAGTTAACGTCATAGGAGTACTTTATTGTCGAGGGGTAAGTGAGCCTACGTACATTTACGTAAGTTTCACTTTTAAATTATTAGTAAAATTAAAAATTTAATAGTCCGCGAAACATGTCAAAATTGAAACATTTAACGTGAATATTTGTGTGTTTATGTTGTAAATTATAGGATTATTAGCAAATGATTTTTTTATTGTTGAACTACATGGTTGTTCTATGGATCTGCATGCGATCAGCATGATCAGAGTGTAACGCATGAAAATGTATTAGAATTAATTAATTTGAATATTGATTTAAAATTTATTATTGTTTATTATTATTATTTATACCTTCTAGATATTCGCAAAAATGAAAATCTCCCTTCTCTTTAACATTAGTTGTTTCTTTTATTATTAAATGTAGATAAAAGGTGTAGAAAAGAAAATTTTAGGTGTCCACAAGATAGGTAATCCAGTATCGTTAAGGCCAAAATACAGTTGGCTGTGACAAATACCTTCTATAGTTTCTTAAGGAGACACTTTTGTTGCATAAGCTAATGGTCTAAGTCATCCTCAAAGGCGATAATCTGAGGTATTCAAATCTGGTGACCTTGGTGTCCAATTTTCAAAACCACCATGGCCAATCCAGCGCTGTGAAAAGCGATTGTTAAGATAATCGATCACAGCACGACTACAATGCTGATAGCACATATTTTGTCTAATATTCAATGAAACATCGTCCAGATTATTTTTTAAAAATTCTAAATATGTAGTTGCAGTAAGACGATTCTATAGCATAAGTGGGCCAAGCAATTATTTTTTAATCATACCACAACTTACGTTAATGCTGAATCGATGCTGAAATTTGACTAACGATGTTGATTGTGTTTTTCCAAATAACCTCCCATACCGCAGTTTGATTAATTCGGAGACGTGTTGCGATGCGCCGTATACTTACATATATACACGCGCTCTATCACATTGAGAATTTCTTCTTGCACTACAAGACCAGGACCACCTGGCTTCTCAGATGTAATTCTCGCACTTGGAAACATTCAACCTTCACAGGCATTGCAATATTGCCATCTTAATAGCATATGTCTATGAAACTTTCTTGATCATTTATGTCTCCACAATACGTTCTCTGAATATTAGGTGTTCCTCCCCAATCATCCTGTATATTAATATTTTATGTACATTGATTGATAAGTTACTACATGAGTTGTTTTCCTTAACACAGACCATCCTCCGTACGTAACATATAAGAGTAATTTATATCCTTGTGTGCCTTATTCTATAGTAGTTCAATTGCATGTTGCATTCTGTTTCAAACAAGTGAATTATTTCCTTAATTATCAGAATAATAAACCATCGCTTGTTCCGAAGTATCTCCCATGTTGCCCTATTGTTCAAACATTGTCGGTCGTTAGAATCTAAGTGTATGCATGCAGAACTAGATACAAGGAAACGATTAAATTAAATCGTGAGTAAACTATAGGAGATCACTACGTGTTAGTTTGCATGTGGTAAGCGGGTACGAAGATGTAATTAATTTACGCTGTCATGTACATATAGATATACACAGCATCGCTATAAGTTATTATACATGATCTCAAATACTTGCTCACAACGTTATTTGGTTTACGGCTTGAATTGTAATGGAGACATAATTGCATTAATTAATAATTAATGTAAAGAAGAGATTCTTAACTATTATGCAATATATATTCTAATGCTGTGGAAATCGGCTAATATTAGGAACCGTTTAATCGGTTTCTCTTTAAACCGGTTTCATTAAAGCCAGTTAACCGATTTTATTTCAAGTCGAGATACAATAGGTATGTAGTACGTATTAACAATAACATTTATATTTCAAAAATACGCAGATTATTGCAAACAACACTGAAACACCGGCACACTCCGCACCGCACAAGTTTAATTAATTAATCTGAGATGGCTGTTTCGAAGATGCAATGATCCTGGTTTTCAACCGTAGACCGAATTATGTGAGAAAAAACTCTAATTCTAACATTCCTACTCTCGACAAAAAAAGACCTTAATCCCGACAGAAACTAGCGGTAAGAAATTTGTGAAGCTCCCCCCTTTCACAGCATATCGAAAGATGTTTGTAAAGTTTTTGGGGGTCAAGATATGAACGTATGTTCCAGTTCGCGAAACACAGTTAAAGAGCTCCTTGGCAATCCGAAAGATAAATCGGATATGAAGGAAGGATCAGGAATTTATGAAATTAAATGTAGTGACTGTGATAAAGGCTATATTGGTAAAACGAAAAGAGGCGTAAGATTTAATGAGCATATTAGGTATTACAGAGGTGGGAAGATAGAAATCGGGCTTAATATTAAATTAGAAAATCTGGAATTGATTAAGAACGTAACTTCGTCGCCAAAATTAGACGTTCTGAAAGCTATTTACAAAAAAACGAACATAAATCTGATGAATAGAGAAAACGGACTGTTATCACACTCAAGTCTGTTTAATTTGTTAGGATAAGGCGGACACATGTTTAACGTTTCGCGCTACAATAACAAGAGATCCTTTCGCCAATTTTTTGCATGTCTTAGTCCCACAGAGTTCTACAACACATATAAACTGTAAACAATACAAAATTTTGTTGCTGTTTCAAAGCAGATTTTAAACGCTGATTTCAAAACTGGTTGGCAAAACCGGTCACGGTTTTTGCTTTGAAGACGAGTAATCGCCGCACACAAAACCGATTTAACGTAAAATCGGCTTCGATTCACGGCCCCAGTATAAACCCCATTTATATTGTAATGAGGCTCTTTAATAAATTAACTTAGCTTATCGGGGATTGCGTAAACGAAAAATCATTTAAGCCGGATCTAAAATAGATTTTGCAATTTATTTAGTGTGTTTTAAGACAAATCAAACCATTTTTCATTGCCAAAATGGCTTTATAACTTTTATTAAATTTAATAATCATATTACTTTGTAAAATGTAGGTATTTGTTGATGATCGCTTAACTCAGAGCCTATCAACGGCTAAATTCAAATGACAGTCACAGTAGTTTTTAATCCTTGTCAATTTTCCTGTCCTTTCAAGTTGACTCTGAAAAAGCAGACAGTTGTTTTCCAAAATTAATTTTTTCCTAAGTCAAAAACGTTCAAATCCCCTTTTTTACTGGTCGTGCTTTTTATTAAACCAAACTTTGTGTGTGTTCAATCTAGAATTTCAAATGCTGTATGTGAATTTCGATGTAGACATCAAAAGCTGTTTGCTGGTCTTTAATAATAGGATTAGTCTTACTATGATGTGCAGTATACGACGATAAATTAAATTGTGTCTTTGTGTTGGCATGTTCAAGCATTGCCGACATGACATCATAGCTTTCATAGTAATTACCAAGACCATTACAGGCAATGCTGTATTACAGTTAAATTCAAATATACAGCAAAGCTAAAACCGCATCTCGTTATATGTAGGAATAGGACATTCATCATCGTAATACACGGACCCATCCTGATGTGTCAACTGCGCGTAGAATTACCCAAATTTGTGGGGTAGAATTCTGCGGAGCACTATGGTATATAATCTATAGTGTTTTGTATTTCACTTACATGTACTTTGAGAGTTTATCCCTACCATAAAATGTTTTATAGCAACACCTAGGTTGATGAGGGAATGGTAAAGGTAGTGTGAAAAAAGAAATCAAGTCTTATTGTACACGGAATTCTACCCCTTTTCTCAAAACGGCATACGTTTTACGTTCGTTTTACGCAGATCCTTTCGCTACAGTAGCAGAATATTGCGTGAATTACGGTTATATTTTTTTGCAGTAGGCAGGATTGTGAGGACTAAATACATTTGCATAAAGAACATAATGGAGTTGCACTGACTGAGAGCTTATGAAACGATGTAAACGAGGGAAAGGACAATTTTGTATGCGTTTAAAATTGCTTTCGATGTAATTTTGCTTTGAAAACTTTGAGCTTTTACCATTAACAACATCGAGCTGAAGCTCTTTGACCTTCAACCTGGTAATCTTTAGCCAGATAGAAATAAGTGGCGTCATAGCTTAAATATGAGAAAGAAGACCGGGTCGGTCCGCAACTTGTCAAGAATGTTACTGAGGTGACTAATCTTAAAACGTGGTGGAGAACTATAAAGCCGTTTCAATTAGATTCTTCGCTATAGAATTTAAAGAACAACCGGCCGTTTTAACCTAATCTGTGAAGAGCATGTGCTTATAGAATTGGTTATTTTAGAGATGTGAGCAAATCAAAATTTTGGAACCCCAAATTACCTAAAAGGAATCTATTTAGAATTAATTGTCTATTTTAGGGGCTTTAGGTCTTCAACAGACAAGAAAAAAACTTTTGTTGTCCCTTTTTCTTATATTTACTTCATTGCAACGTTTCATAGATCACTGATCAACTTTTTCAAGTTTTGTCTGATCTTCTTTTTGCTCCCTTTTCCAACATTTAACATTTCTCTTCTTTCAGAAACTGTAAAATCAAAGTAGTCCTCAGGAATATGTCACGTAGACTATTTTTTTTTGTAAATTTTCACTTAATTAAACACAAAATGGACACAACAAATAGACCAACCAAATAGACGAACACAACGAAATGTTCAATGGAACGTTGCAATGAAGTAAATATAACAAAGAGAAACTAAGCTCTCTTATAATAAAAACCCAAAGCCCTAGAAAAAAAATAACAATTAATACTCAAACAGTTATATTAAGTTCAAGAAAAGGGGACGTATGTAAAAGGAAACCATGTAAAGACATTGGCGAAATGTTGAAAAAACATGTTGGTTTACCTACGATTTCTACAATAGAAACTAGGTGAAGGTTAGTTCTCCCATTCTATGCAAAGACGATGAGCAGGAACATGGGTCGTGCGAATCCGCTGCCATTGGTCAAAAATTATAACAGCCCTCGCTAAAAGCTAGGATAAGAAACCTCCTTGATTGACAAGAATCTTCTCACTAATCGCTATATAGGATGAAGTCATACGAGCATAACCGAAAAATGTAGGTATACGTATTAAAGTAACTAATCATTGATGTTGGAAATCTTGGACATAATATTTTCCTGGTTCGTTTTCTTGGCCACTAATGTTAGATTAAGCTCTGAATTTTCGTGTTACAACTAAATGTTAATCAAATCTAATAAGTAAGAAGAAGGATGACAAAAATTAATTGAAATTAGAATTTTATATCTTGATAAAGGTGAAAGTGTACCCGTTTGAACGTCGAAACTAAATTTAATGCTATAACTTGCTAAACAAAGTTTAATAAATGAACCAGAGAAGTCTTACGACATGCTGGTGTAGATG
Organism: Oryctes borbonicus; assembly: GCA_902654985.2. Taxonomy (NCBI): domain Eukaryota; kingdom Metazoa; phylum Arthropoda; class Insecta; order Coleoptera; family Scarabaeidae; genus Oryctes; species Oryctes borbonicus. The sequence continues at coordinate 11,496,765 of LR736861.1, read as the reverse complement.
GGAAACGGATATACATTTAATTATTTGAAATAGAACTCTCAGTATATTACGTGTTCATTACGTATTCATCATTCGTTGAATGACTATTCAGTCTTCTTGGAAAGTTCAAAGGTATCGCATGCAACGAAGTTATTCGTCTCCAACCTAAACAAGAATTCCGTAGAGTTGAAAATATTTTTAGAAAAACTTCAAAACACTTTTAGAAGTAAGTTTGTCAAGCAGTCTTCATGTGTTAAGTTATCTGAGTATTTTGTTATAATCTAAGTTAAAAAAGTCTCCACTAAAGTGAAGGTAAAGGTGTGCTATCAATACACTTAAGTCATGCTTTCTTTTGACCCTTATCTTTAGGCATTGCTTTCTCACGTTATAAGTCAACATGATGTACCTTAAATAAAGTTTACACAAACGGTAATATTAAAACAAAGAATGCAATTTTTTCGACTTCGAAGAAAAATTGAAATTTGGAAGCAACGAAATTAAATTAAAAGCTAAAGCTACAAATTTAGGGACAAAGGCGTATCATGAAATAATAAAAATTCCATTAGGGGGGCTCCTTAATTAAATTTACCACAGGCGGTTAAACATTGCTTTTCTGGTGTTCAGGCTCAAGTGTTGTACATAAAGATTTTGAAGTAAAGCTTCAAGAAACCAGGTTAAAATTTAATAAAAGCAACGCACATCACATGCGCAGAAAATTTCGCAAAACTAATGGCAGCTTTTAAATAGTTTGAAAAAGAATTCCGTTACCTTAAATCGATTATTGTTTAAAAAAATATAAATAATCTGGCATACTCAAATAATAAATTAAACTTTAAACAAATTTATACCCTGGATGCGCATAAGTTAGTACTGGAGAAAGAGCTTTAAACCGCCGGCACGGATTGGTCAAGATGTTTTTCGCAACGCAGTATTTTGCTAATATCTCTTAACGAGCATAACGTTCGAATCCTCTTTAATAACTCCACATTAGCTCAAGCATCACATAGATTTAACTTAGACAAAGCGGGGATTACAACAATGCTACAAATCGAATGAAGCAAAACAACCATTCTAGTGACGGAGAAAGGGGCACACTTATCACCATGTGCGCGATTGTTTGTGCGGTTGGAACTTGTCTACAACAGCGAATGTAATAAATGGATGCACTACGTTTTACCACATAGAAAAATACGTCAATAGCCATTGTCAGTCGTTGGAATGAATTGAATGCGAAGATCGAATGTGAAGTAAATTTGTTATAAAATATAGCGATGAAACGAAAAATCAATAATATAAGCGCCATATCAACAAGTACTCTAACAGAACTAGCTTTAGAGAAAAGGGGAAGACAAAAATCCATAAATCAGAAATCAAAATTGACCGAAAAAGAACTACGTACACTGTGATCAACTAAACAAAAAAATGAAAAAGCCAAGAAATAGCCAGTAGGAAGTGATAAGGAAGTAGAGAAAAATTGCGCGCTTAAATAAAATTTTATTTGCGTAATTGATTTTGTTCGCTTACGATCTCTTAATACAATAAACGGTACATTAAAGACGAACACATATTGGAGTCAAGCGCGAGTTACGATTCTGGACAGATATTTCCAGCTAGCAGCACAGCACTTTAAATCGGATACATCGTAGTACCGCGCTATTAGAAGAAAAGCGAAAAATAATGGCAAGCGCAAAACCACAATGCGAAAAACTACTGCACAATGGCCTTTTGTCGGATTTGGAGAGTTGGCGATAATAGCAGGTACATGGGGGTAAATTCTAATTAATACCGGTGCTTAAAACCCTTTCATAAGTGGTAAAAAAGCCAGCTGGTGGTTTAAAAAACTCTACGTGTGTAGTAATCAAAAACCCCTAAATGTTGGTTTAAATATGAAAATGCGTATTATGAACAGTTTCGGAATCCATGAATATTTTACAGGAGAGCTTTTGGTGTCTACGTGGTGTATAATAATGGGAATAACGATACATTTATTATTATTTTTGTTACGATCACATAAAGAGCTACGTTACAGGTTGGCCATAAACACTTCACATGTCGAAGGAGTATGCAAGTGTCCCAACCTTCAAGAATTGTAAAATTGCTCCTATTGAGTAGATAGTGGGAAGCTAGAATTTCTTCGTGCCATACTAGAGCTTATTTTTTTTTAGTTATTTCCGTATATGCAGGGTGATTGATAATTTTTTGGTGTCCTCGTCTAAGAATAAGCCAATGTAATATGGGTTCATGTATCTATTTTTGGATTTTTAGATATTTATAATTTTGTCCCGAATCGTCGAAACGTAAATATGTATATTTCCTTCAAAATACCTAAAATGCAGATACATTTTATTGTAAATTTTCACACACAACCTCACCACACGTTAAGTCAAAATTTTTATAATGAAAATTAGTCAAAATTGTAAAAATAAAACATACGAGGGTAGTCAATGAAGACCTGTTCTTGGCAAGAAAAAAAAAAAATTTTATGTGTAAAATTAATTTCATTTGTCAATATCGTCTCGTCGGAGGTCGATATACTTAGCCCAAAGTTTTTCTATCTGTTGTGTTTCTTCTAAAAAATAATATTCCTACAACCTTGCAAAATGCGCGTTTGTTTCTGCAATCACTTCGTCGTTTGAGACAATTCCTTTTTCGTCGAGCCTTTTTTTAATATTCGTAGAAACAATGTAATCGCTGGGAATTGAATCTGGCGAATATAGTGGGTACGTAAGCAATTCGTATCCTAACTCATGGAATTTTGACATGGCGACGACACACGCATGCATTATCTTGATGAAACAGGATTCCTTTTCTTCGCCAAATGCGAACGTTTTCCTTTCACTACATTGTTGAAACGATCCAATATGTTGGTAGAATACTCGCCATCAATCGTTTTGTCTTTCTCAAAGTAATCAACGTGCATTCCAAAACACTGTGGCTGATAAAGTGACTTTGGTGCTGGTTGGCCTGTGTTTGGAATATTCTTTGGTGTCTGATGTATTATGATGAATCCATGCTTCGTCAACAATTATGAATTGATCATTTGGATTGCGCTTTAGCATCGCTAAACATTCCTTTGATGTTGACACATGTGGGCGTTTATGGTCAATTCTAAGCAATTACGACACCCAAACTGTGGAAAGCTTCCTTACATTCAAACGAGTTGTTGACACGTTATGCGTCCGGCCAGTTGAGATGCCCACCGCCTCAGCAATTTCACGTACTCTTAGTCCCCGATCATTCATGACTATACCGGGAATTTTTTCAGTCATTTTTGATGTGATGACCTTATTTGGACGACTTGGACGTTCTGCATAAAAAGTGCTCTTACGACCGCGCTGTCCAATATATTTGTCTCGATAACGAAGATGCAGAGTCACTGTGTTCCACTTCTATCTCACCATACGTTTCCTTTTTCAAAAACAAATATTCAATTTTTTCCATTGCAAACACTGTTTTCTTTAAAAGGTTCACAAATTAATCCGCGTATTTGTTTGAAAACTTGACAAGAATCTTGCCAAAGGTTACTTTTGCGAAAAATAGAGTCTAATAGTGGAGGTGTTTTAGGTATTAGTACTGTCTAGTTACCATGACAACAATGAAAAACAGATAATCACATTCATGTTTTTAAGCTATCAATTCAAAATTTTGAGCCCAGCTAGTCGCTTGTAGCCAAAAGGAAAGGCTTGCAACTGAAAATTGCATCCGGTCCAATCTGTTGAACAAAACATGCTGACATTGCCAGTCTCAGACTGCTGATTCAAAATTTCGAACTAAGTGAAGAAGAGTTAGGTAATAAGTATAATTTGTATATCAGGAAAAGGTGAAAGGAATGGCATATTTTAGCTATCAGGATATGTAAGATATGCTATCCTGACCGACAATGTTCACAACCGAAAGCATTTGTCAAATTAAGACGATGATCTGGCGCTACTGGAAACATTCGGAGTATTAATGTAAAAATTAAAAGTAAGAACTATAATGTTATTGATTCTGTAGTGAAAAAGAACAAGAATGATATTATGATAAAGGTTGATAAGACCACCATAACATCAAGTGACTCTCATAAATATTATAAATTTAAAATGAAAACTCAACAAAACAGGAGTAGGTGACACTATTGATCATAAGAACTATGAACAAACATAATAATCATTTATTGCACGGTTTATTGCGTAACAAAACAATAATTAATAGCTATCTATTCATTTATCTACCTACAGCGAACGAAATTCCTTCCGTCCTTGATACATTTGCAATCGTTTGCAAAAGCTGCTCTGCGCTAAGTATTCCACTCCACGAATTTCAACGTTATCCATAACTTCATATATTAACGATGTATATTGCTTCTTAAAATCTTGAATCAGTAGCTGAGAACAGCAATACCAATACATTTTGTTTAGTGTTGCCATTGTAACCAAACAATACCATCACCAGAACCTACTTGGATATAATCCCTGAATGCGGGAGTCGCGCTTAATCGTAAATCTCTCGTTTACAAAAACGTTAGAGATATAAATTTTCTATACGGTGGATGCAATTACAGATACAACATGCGACTTGTGTTCAAATGAGATGCAACAATAAACATTGGTGTATTAATAAAACTACTAAAAGTTTAGTTAGAACGTAGAGATAAACACCCATTGAGCCATAAAAGAGTAACTCTAAGTACATCCAGCGAAATACAGAATTAACCTACTTGAGTAGATACTACTTATCGCGAATGTGGATTGTTAAATTAACACAGATCGTTGGAATAGAATTAAAGCATCTTAAGCTGCGAAGGTTTAATGTTTAGATATTCACCAGATTATATGTATTCGCTACAAATAGAGCGGATAACACGTTCGGAGATAGTTTCGCGTCAATGCTAATAATTTTACGAGCATTTGTATTTGTTATCCAATGAAAACAAAACGCGCTGGGATTAGTTGTGGTAACGTTATTTTCGTTGTACTCTGCCCAACATTTATTGGATGCATCCACTGCTGCGGTTATTTTTATCAATAAAATCGCATTTTACTACCTACAATCATACACTACACACATACAATAATACAATACGTGGGAAAACAATTGTTCGCGGGTGAAATTGCTCTGTGTTTTCATTAAAATAAACATATACCGACGCTACTACTGTCCGTTACGGAAGCAAATCTTCAATTTACGGAGCTCAATAGAAAGAAACGACTGCAAATATTTAACTTTTATTTTGTCGGATGTACATATATGTACATACATACGAGAGCGAAACGGTAGAAATGTATCATGTTTCTCCTTTCTTTCTTTTGTAAAAGAGAGTTATTGCTGCCGTTCGTTCAAGTGTCGTCCTGTGTCTGCATGTTGGTCTTATTTCCTTCTGACGTATGAGATGCATTTTCCGAAAGCGTAATGCAACGCTACATCACCCTAGTTGATTTATTAAAATGATTATGGCTCCCAATTTGTCATGATATTCTTTTATCGAATCCGCATTTCGATGCGGTCATCTGTATAACATATTGATTTCTTGTTGCTGAAATATCCTCCGGTGATTTAGTAGACGTTTCATCATTGAAGTTCGTTTTGTAACAAATACTGGCAACGGAACGTACGAAGGTACTCTGAAAAGTTTCAAATTTCAATATGAAGGTGGCTCTACTCATCAAAAATAATCTAGTAATATAAGCGTGCATGCTTTGAAAGACGCTTTGGAAAATCTCGACAATGTTGGACGCTGAGCTCTTGTTTAACAGTCGTTTGTGTCGGTCGATGTTAGGGTTTCTGTAAAAATGGAAAAAGTCATTCAAGCATGAGAAGCATCGAGCTATTTATAGGGACTCTGTACCATCATTTGCCAGCGTGAAACTTTGGGCAGCTGAATTTAAACAATGAACGTTCAAGCCGAAAACTGCAACTATTACCGATAACATCGGAAAAGTTCACCAAACGATGCTAGACGATTCTCGAATTAAGATTAGAAAGATCGCAGGGGTAGATTCTTGGACTGGATTAGACTGGTTACTCTCCAAGTGATATTCAAAATTTTCTACCCACCAAGAAAAAAGTAAATACACTGACTGCAATTAGAAATGCACCACTCCTAAATTGTTGAAGTATTTCGTTAAAATTTTATAAATGTATTTCTGAAAGTCAACCTAAACGATTGTTTATCACATCGCACTGTTTCCCAGCATTTACAAGAGCCAGATGTCCCGCACATGTTTTTGCAGAGACGCCTGTTACAATTCGATAGCTGCAATCTAAATGTACAAAATGAGCAAAATACGCGCAGTATGTTTCAATTAATCGCGAGTAATGGCTCGCAGATGAAAACGTCGTTGGATTATTGGGCTACATGGAGGCGTGTGTTAGTTTTTGACAAATAATATCCACGAACGGCTACTAAATTTTAAAAATTCTGCTTTACAAAACAATTACAAAATATACACGTGTATGCTGCAAGCAATTTTTTTTGTTTTCAACATTTTACACAAGACTGTCAAGGTCTTGCCCGATTAGTCGCCTAAAAATTACCGTTGCTCTTACACTATATCAGTCTACAAATAATTTTCAAGACTTTCATTAAGTTTATTAAGAGTTGGCATAGTTAAGTAGTATGGTAGTGGGTGGCACACATGATCTTATTAACCGGTGGCAGTATTTCTTACAGTTAATGGTAACAAGAGGGTGTAAAGTTATAAAAAATTCCAATTACTTCTATAGAATGTTGTTGTTATAAAAGGAAATAAAAAAGGAAAAGCAATAACAATAAATCATTTTCCTTCATGTCTATTATCTGCGCCATAAAACTGAATTAAAGCAATCGCAATCTCGACAAAGAAGTCTCCTTTTGTGTATTACAAATTTCAAGCCGTTAGCCGCGCTTTCTTTCTACAATGTCATAAACATTACCGTATCGCTTTATTATGTCGTCACACTGAAACTTACGGACTAAACTATTTTCTTCAGGCGTTATGAAAAATATTCGCCATTTAAGAAAACGGTGGTTGGAATTAATGTTGTTAGAAAACGTAATAGTGAAGAACATAGCGCTCTCTAGGAAGTTCTGTTGAAAGCATGCAAATAGGAGCTATTGCTAGTCCTTTGTATATAACGCTTTTACTTCCGGTAGCGTTTGTATTTATGAATACTAAATGTACTTTCTGTAGAGAGGAATGAACAAAGCAGTTAGTTATACAGCGTGTCCAATTTATAGAGAAAGTTTGTAAATTAAGAATTTCGAAGACAACTTCTACATAACATAAAATTATTCTTGAGTATACAGGATGGTCAGTTGGAGTTGGGGTTTTTAGGATGCTTGTCTTTAATTCACATCAAGTTTCTTTAATATTTTCTACGCTCATTAATCTTAGTTTTTGGAATAATTGAGATAATGGGACATTCTTAGGAAATTACGCTGTTTCTATGACGGCCTATATCCTATTATTTTCTAACAGTTTAGGAAGCACGAATAAACAGCAAGCAGCGAAGATTAACAGAAAAATCTTGATTAGAGTTCAACATATAATGAATAAGTTTATTTAAAGCATCACCGCAGCACACCGGCGCAACCCGATGGTGGGCATCGTATAATCGAAGACAATCAGGATGTGACTTATCGTGAAGTAGAGGCGTCCTTAGGTGCATGGAAGACTGCACTACATTCGATTTTGTATGAACATTTAGGCGTGAAAAAGATCTATTCTGATGGATTCCGCATACAGCAACGCTGCGGGTAACGAAAGATACTCGTACGACCCCGAAACTAAGCAATAATTAATTGCTTGGGTGCTCGCAGATTAACCGAATCCAACAAAAGTGGTTCGCACCAAGCACTTCCAAGCAAGTGATTGCTTTTCTTTCGTGGTATTGGACACATAACGTAAGCATTACTTTGAGGGTTGTAACAAGACGTTTCTTTCTTTTATAGTTCTTCTAGAAGCTTAGAAGCTGTCTTGTAAGATGTTCCATACATCGCAACGACTTCGATGGCCATCTCACCAATGCTAGTTGATAGTAGAAGCTTTCGATGGACTGCCAAAACTTCTAGGAAGTACTGAATTGAATAATATTTGAATCACTGCTTTAGCGTGTAAGGCTTTATAAGATATCGGTTGCTAAAGAAACGGCGACATTTCGGAAGAATCTCAAATGATATCGATTATCTCAAAAACTAAGGTAAATAGGTATAGGGAATTGGGAGGAGGCACCCAGAAAGATAATAATCTACAGGTGTTCCAATTAAAGAAGTAAACTTTTGTCGTTCGCAGCGAGAGCTGAATATCCCATATACTATTAGGTGGACACGCTCTATAGAGAAGAATTTAATGTTGAAATATCATATTTTATTTTATGGCATAAATTCTTATTCTAATAGTAATAAAGATGTTATTCCGTAAAAGCCTCTAGTACCGACGACAAATTTCCATAGTCTGGTTAGCTTCGCTGTAGTGTCTTTAATCAATGCTGATGGTGATGAACATTATTGATTTTGGTTTATTTTTAGCTAATCGGTTAACGCCTCAGGCAACACGTAAGGGTTAGAGGATACGATTGTATGAACACCGTTCTATGCTTTCGATAATTAAGTCCCTCGTGAATTTGACAGGTTATCGTGTTGACCTTGCCGCCATAAGTTTAGCAAAATTTATGCAATTTCCTGTCGTTTCCCCAAGGAAAAACGGTATTTACTATACGTTTTAAGATAAGTTCTTATAGTTTGGTGTTAAACTCAATTCAGCTTTGTAGTATTTTAGTAAGCAGCTGTCGAATATTCCTGTCAAGAACTTATAACATGTCATTGATGTATTATTCTTAGAAGCAAGCACAAGTGAAGATTAGCATTTTTTACGTAAGTGTATTCGTATACTCGTAGATAAAGATGATTCCCACGGAATGTGTTGACACAAACATTATAACCTTGGCAACATAATGTAAACATGAATACGTGTTTAAAGTTAATCCTATTTCTCTTATACAGAATAAAGAAGATTATTTTTTGTATCACGGATCCACAGCAGCTACATATCCAACTTAGCTTTTAAATTTTTCCGCAGCGATTTTCAATGTCTTATGGAAATATTACAAGAGTCGCAAAAGTTAATTTAAAACCGTGGAAGCGGTGACTTCTCAAGAAATTCCGCACCTACTCAATTTTAATTAGGATAAGCATCACACAAACGAGCAGTAGTAGCAGTTGTTGCCATTTACATTTACATTTGCACCGCTCCTCGTCGAAGACTCATTCTTATTCAAATAAGCTTTGTGTTGAATTAGCACAAGAATAATACAGAACTGCAAATGATTACCTTTCCCGTTTCAACCCGAAGTTTTTAAATAGTGAAATATTTTCATCTTCGACCATTGGCAAATTCGTGCTAAATCAAGAATAATCCTCTTGCGATGTACAACTAATTGGACGCAAAGCGCACTGTACGCTTGCTCTTTTTTAATCTAACTTCCGTGAAGTTCAATTTAGTGTTGTTCATTTGAATTGAATTACATACAGAGGCAAATGATCCAGGTCTGTCTAAATCAATTTTGTTATAATTTCGTTCTGGATTTATAAGTTAAATTTATGGAATAAATAACGATTTAGAAACGTTTGATATTTCCTTGAAATACTATGCTGGAAACAAATTTTTAAGTGGGCGCACGTATCTAGCAGAACATTTGGCGGAAGGAAATATGGAGTCTCCACTTTAAGTGGTCTTTGTACCAAAAAAGGGTCACATTAGTCGAAAACGGAGAATGTTTCAGAATGTTTCCTCTATTCCGGACAAAATTTCTTCCAAAACGGAGGTACAATCTTCTTTCTATTGACGAAAGTAAAGTACTACGTAAAATAAACGATGCGAGCAATTTCTACCTTTGATAATTACAAAAAGCTAGACTAGACAAGGCACTAGACGAGGAATTTCCTGATGCGCCGAGAATGCGATTTCCGCGGTAGCGCATACCGTCACTGCAAACGGATTATCTTCAACAAAATTTCACACAGAAGGGGCTGAGGATGGATCTTTAATTGAAATTCATGCCATATGCTTTTAAAAACCGTATATTACCTTCGCGTTTCAGCCGTTTTTTGGAAATTCATTCTAAAGGGTTATAACAGGGTATGAAAGGTATTGTGAGAGTTCCTTCAATTTCTGAAGTTGGAAACATTGTTCTTTAGAATTTTGGTTGGAAATAAAAGAATACACTGTTTTAGTGTTTTTGGAGAATTAGGGAGCAAAATTATTGATGAAATTTTGTATCGAAATTCGAAGATATCTAAAATTAATAACACGAATAGTCGCATACGAGCTCCCAGTTAGAAAAACCAATCCTTAAGAAGGTAAATTCGATAGTATTTCTTTGTTTTTAACCAGAAACCTAAGCGCCAAATTTCATCTTTCTAAATTAAAAAATTGCGAGACTCCTCCCTATTTTACATCTCTAAGGGATAAATCGACGGCGATGAAATCATATACCGAAATTGCCACCGGATCCTATCCGTACTTAACCTCTAAAATGAATAAATATGCCCATATCGAATTACATTTTTCTCTCTATTTCCACACGCATTATTTTTAACATGGCGCCGGAAAGGAGCTGCTGATGGTATCTGCGTTCAGTTGTAAACAAAATAATTATACGTTCTTTACATACTGGATTAAAATAAAGGTATATATCCGAGATAGCAAACAAACTCATTATATTTCATGGCGTAAGAAATGTATATCCCCAGTGGTAGTTCGTAGCAATTTTTTGGTTAACCGGAAACTTGAAAATAAGTACAAAATTATTGCAAACCCCAAACGTTTACAGCTAAAGAATTTCGTGAGCCCGAAAGCTTCCGTGGAAAACCCTGTATACCATGTAACATTTCAAAAAATACAATTTTCGGTAGCTACGAACTTATAGGACGTCCCGTATAATGAATTATATTTTTCTTTCTAATGAAACTAATTACATTATATGTTAAGGTAAGATTTTTACTTTTAAAGTTCAGAAGTTGATTAAATCATAATTCGGGTCACTTCGAACTACTGATGCTGATGCTAAAAGTATTGCAACCATGTTAAAAACGCCAGTCAAATAAGAATATTTTACGTCCAACCGTACAAGAAACGTAAGGACGTAAATAAGACAACAACGTAAATCAAGAACACTTTTACCAACATTGAATAGAAAGCACGGCGGTTTCCCTCGTTATCGGGGACACGTAACGACCAACGAGCGAATTATAGTCTCTGCGTGATCCAACTTTAATAACCGACCTATCAGGAACACATGTTCAAATCGACATAAACTTTTGTTTTTTTCGTAAATAACGAGAATATTGTTGTTTGTTTTTGATTTCTTTATATATTTATGTCCACGAGGCGATTTAATCGACCGTGAATTATTAAAAAGGGGGCTCACCGAACCGTATACTGTAAAGAAGTTATGTCTAACCTATTTAGTAGCAGTATCAATCTTTAAGGTTGGCGATCATCTCTGAAACGTCTGATCCGGTTTCTATTGAAAAAAGATTTAATATCATAGATGCAGGTTTCCACATTTCCTTTAGTTTGGCTTCAAGTAGTGCTTCTGAGCAATGTTTGTGACCCTCTAGTCGAGTATTCGCAAAATGCCACAAATGCTCGATTAAATTTAGATCTGGAGATTGTGTAGGCCAATCCAAAAGATCGAATCTGTTTTCGTTTATCCAATCTTTAGTTTTTCGAGCTGTGTGGCATGGACCCTAATGTTATTGTAAAAAGGTGTTTCCAAAAAACTTTTCTGAACAAAGTTTTGCATCTGATGTCCTTGGTTGTCCGGAGCCTTGTCGATTTTCTTCCAGTTCCATCAGGTTGATAATCTTACTGGAGTCTTCGGTCCTTGGTGTTTGGGCCTCGGAGTCTTCTTACTGAGCTCCCTCCTCTACCCCGTGCATTGTGCCTCGCTCCTGAAGGGGTTCTTCGGACGGTGGCGTTCTTCATTGCGGGATTCTCGCTAGTTAGCGTCTTCTCGAAGAAGCTTTTGTTGAACCGTGCCAGGAATTCCCGCAGCTGCTCAGTCTCGCTCAGGCGTCTCAGTGTGGCCAGCGAGCTGCGTTAGGATACGTGCAGTACTAATCGGAAGCAGCGATTTTGCTGCACCTAGTGCCCTGTTTCTAGCTTTTCTGAGATGCTCCGCGAAATTCAGCCTTTCGTTGAGGATACTCGATCTTGCTGTTCCAGTCGATCTCCGTCGCTCTGACTTTGATGTTGGGAAGCGGACCGTGTTGTTTCCAGGCGAACGCAATCACTTGCGTCTTCCGTGAGTTTTGCATCTGATGCCCTTCTTGTTGTATTTGAATGTTTATGTACGTTTAGCTAGTTATGGCGCCGTAGGATGAAAGCACTCATTATATAATCAGATACACAATCCTTATTATACAATTCCCATAATTCTGTTATATTCAGTTGTACTGTTCCTAGTACCAATTATTTACTAAATTCGCCTTTGTACACTCTTCGTTGCACCTAAAATTTATTTAGTTGCTCCCTGAATATAATAAAGATTACTCTCCTGACTTTTTTGAGACTGGCAGAAGAATGCGTGTTGCAGCAATCGGTTTACTTGTTTTCTCTTTATTTTTATTGCAACAAGTTCGCTATATTTAGTATATAGTTAGTTAAAAGCACGTTTCTTTATTTTTGTATTGACTTCGTAATTAGCAGTTACAACAAACTGCTGGTTTTAATAAACTATTATTAAAACTATAGTTTGTAGGAAGTTAATTTAATTTACACTATATTACATAGCTCGAACTTCGTTCTGAATATCACTCTTGCATGGAAATTACCAGTAATTTTGTATAAAACCCATACGTCATACTAATAATTTCTGGATCGTTGTGTTCATGTTTACCAGGCGAGACGTAGGTCACTTATGTTATTTGAATTTCTCTCGGAAAGTTTTCGCACGTCTGGACATGAATACAACAGTCACCACTAATGTCAAACATGGAACTACAAATTATGTATTTGCCTACTCTTAACATTCAAAACCAATACTTAAAGTAAATGGCACGTACGAACTGGACAGCCTCTGCTGAATTGTAGTTTCCTATAGGATCGGTTGCGCTTGTAGTGATTTTTTGTTTGCGTTTTGATCATAAACGTTGATTGGGTGTTAATAATTCGTGTTATTGTACGAGGGTAGATTTCTATCTCCAATACTTCTGCCGGTAATGGGCCACCACCAATTGATCATTTTTTGCCCTAAGATCTAAAGCGAGGTGCTTGCATAATTCCTCTCGCGTTTTGTCACGATATCCTATGCAAAATATTAGTGGTACATGCACATCGTACGTCGCTCTCTGCTTAACAGTTTCGTTGTGCCTTTCTGCAATAAGCACGGTAAGTAAACAATGCTTTTTAAATCCAAGTCATCTATTAATATATTGTTATCTATTATCTCTCTGTTATCTCTGACTGTTATCTCTCCTCTAAAAAAAGTGTTTGAGAGGACGACGTTTCTCTTCGGATAAATGCTTGAAGGTGGCGATGAAAGAATCTTTTGAAGACCTACCGAAGGATTTTGTTTAAGGGTATAGGTGTATTAGAAAAACGTTGGAATAGGCGTCAGTGCAACATAATGAAAAATAATCTTTCTTTGCTTTCTAAATCTTTTCTTTTATTGCAAGGTAGATGTAGGTCTCCTCCTACAGAGCTTCTTGGTTTTAAATTATCCACGTTTGTATACACACTTTACAGAATAAGCACAATGTTGTTGCAAGAATTCGGTATGGCATCATATTCTGTGGGGAAACTTATGCTACGGTCTCAAGATCTTCCGGCTGCAAAAATCTTGAATAAAAAGCATATACGGTCATATTTTCACACCATGCATTTTCATATTTGAGTGTATTTTATGAGGACGAATTCTAACATCTGAGACTCCTCATGGGTACCTTGTTGGATGATGTCCACAGAGGAAAATTTACAAATCACCTGCCTGCCTTTTAAATTGAATTGTAAAAACAAAAGATAGTAAGTCAGTGTAAGCAAAATTTTTGTTTTCAATATTTCTTTTGTTTAACGAATTTCTGCACTTATATTTCTATTTTGTATAAATTTGCAAAATAAAAATTCCGTACTTACTTATATGCTTACTCAACAGCGAGATATAGACTCTGATTTGCAACCATTTTGGGTAGTATAAATTATGTACTACATTGGGCACACAAAGCAAGACAATGAATTTAAAGCTTTCCACAGTCCTTCGAAAGTTAAATCAGTTTGAAAGTGAAACGACCAAGTAAGGAACGAACCTATTGTCTTAAATTTCCCTTTGGAAAGCGATTTGTTCTGCAAAGTAGGCCATTGTATTAATATTCCTTTAAAATTTTCAGATTTCTATTTAAAGCTCCAAATCGTTAAAAGATATTAACCCTTGAATCCAAACGGTAGATATAAAAGAAAATTACACGGTATAGTGGAAATAAACCGGAAAATACGACAATAAAGATAAAATATTACAAAAAATGTTCGTAAATTTCCGATAAAAGACTCAAGTTTTCGAATAAAATAAAACAACTGAGTACGAAACCAACTATAAAGAGAGAAAAACCAATTCGGAAAACATTCCTTCTAATTCCGCGTAGATATCGAGCTTAAGGACGAAATATGTCTTCACCATATGCGGGCGGATATTTCCTCATTTAGAAGATACTAATAAGTTATCAAAACTTTGTTGGCTATCCTGTGGAGTAGATTGGAGCAATTGTAAAGCTGCTAGATAGCTTGATATTACACCCTTAAAGTGTACTTCAAAGTACATATTGAGTATTTTTAAAAGGTGAATGAGAAAACCAGTATTCTAAATTATTATATTTAATGTTTAATGAAATGAAAATATATTGCATTAAACATGGAGATTACTGAATAATTTATCCGTAAATTAGAAAATACATATGTTATATATAAAAAACATACTTTTGTATAGCTTCGTTAAATTTATTATCAATCACACTTTTATGGCTAATTAATTATCAAGCATCAATATACTTAACAGCAAGTTTCCGATGTACAGGGAAGGTTACAATGAAGTACCCGACTTGAGGTGACCGCCATTTTAACATCACACCATTTACGTCACTTTAATTTTGACTCCAACTGCAAAGATAATACGTCGTTTAGCCGAACAACTACGGTTTCGTAGAAAAACGGCTGATGCAAAGTATGAAGACTGCAAATAACACGATCAAATGAAAATATTGAGAGTGTGAGGGTAAGCATCATTCTCTGACTTCCTTGGGCCGAATTTTGGGGATATATTTTCATGGTTTTCCGTACAAGATCCTGGTGGTACACGCGATACAATTCAGAAACAGCGCCTGCAATACAGATGATTTTCCACGCAGACTCATTATGACCAACGAGGTACATTTCCATTTAAACGCATTTGTGAATAAACAGAAGTGCCGTTTCTAGGGAGCAGAACAGCACTTATGGCAATTTTGAGGAACATGTTCCGTTTAATTTCTCGATTTTGTGATTTAGCATATTCGACCAATTCCATGGAAGTGACAGCTTCTGACTTTCTTTTATGGGGTTGCCTCAAAGAAAAGATATACGCTAATAACCCTCATACCATACGATAGCTAAGAGATAATATTCGTCAAGAAGTAACTGCTTTAATGCCAGGTACCCTGACTCGAACAATGCGAAATGCTGTCACAAGAACACATTCGTGTATTCCAGCTAGGGGTGGCTACTTGACCGACATTATCATTCTATTGAGTATTAGGGGTAAAATCTAAAAATAAATGTTCAAACCATTTATTTTTTGTTTTTTCTTACATTATATTATAAATGGCGATCACCTCAAATTGGGTACTTCATTATGGTCTCCTTGTATAATAAGTGTAATACGTGATTTGTGACAGCGCAGATTATACCATTACTTATAGATCTATGTTAATCTAAATTACTAAATATTAGGGACGAGTCTCTCGTGTTGTGTTTATATTCGTAAATACTAGATCTAGTAGTCGTTCCTGGAAATTAAAGATATTAAAGATCGGAGTTTAATTAAGTTTAATTAATTAAATAATAATTAATCCGGGACGGCCGTTTCGAGGACACGAATGGTCCTTCCATGACCGATTGATGATAGAGGTTACGCCACAGTCCTTGCTATCATTATTGGATTAAGATTTAAGAAATGCGTTAACTCATCTTTTAAACCGCTGACACATAGAGGAATCGTCAAATATAATAATCTTTTTGTTCAAAGAAGATAGTTGTGCCTCGTGTAAAGTTGTTTCTGCGTTAGGCTGGAAACATTTCAGACTACCC
Source organism: Oryctes borbonicus (assembly GCA_902654985.2). Lineage (NCBI taxonomy): Eukaryota > Metazoa > Arthropoda > Insecta > Coleoptera > Scarabaeidae > Oryctes > Oryctes borbonicus. The sequence goes on along the minus strand of LR736861.1, from coordinate 11,480,491 downwards.
TCGTACGCGTTACTTTAAATTAAAAGAGAGATACGGAAGCAGAAACAAAATATAAAGAAAATATTATCAAGGTTTAATGCTCATATATATATCAAATATAAATTCTAAATACGCCGAAAATTAATTCTACCGACAGCAAATATAAACCACTCCGTAATCACATTTTAACAATGAGCCACCGTTGTAGTTTCATATATATGTATACATATATATACATGTTATTTATATATATACATTTCCTACCTATATAGATTCTAGCCGGCTATGTTGGATGCCAAGAGCAAAAACGGCCATAAAACATCCCCATATCATCATTTTTGTATCATATAGGATACTGCGGTTTGGTTTGTACGATGTTCCTACCTTCTATTTGTACTTATAATGACCCGGCAAAAATCGTCGAAAATTTATCAGACCAGGCGCCGCTTTGCCAGGAAGCGGAATAAAACCAAATTAACATGGTATAGCCGTGGCGCTTTTATTCATTTTTGCCGACGTTGTCTTTTATAGGAAAAACGAAAATGCGAGGCCTTATAAAGCTAATTTACACTCGTTCGGGAACGAAGCTTCCACATTACAGCGATATTTGTTTAATGGAAGGAATAAGACTTATCGCTAAGGGGAATGTTCGATCGGATGCCTTTTCCTTAGTAAGTATAATACAATTACCTAACGTACTAACTTCGTACGCTGTTTTAATGGTTCTATTGTTAGTCTTCGATACGCTGCCTCCATTCTTTTCCAGAACTTGAAGGGAATATTTTGCTAAGCGATATTAAAACACGGTATTGTTGTTATTATATATGCGGGCCATGCCAAAACTGTCTTTGTGTCAAAATCTGCATTACAGACTGTGAGTGGTTCAGTCGACATCGTTTTGAGAGCTATTGAAAATATGATCAATAAAGTTTCAGACCGCCGGGTAAAGAATAGAGAAACTATCAATGTGAAGACATCTCAATTGAGCGTATGAAAAACTTGATCAAAAGCGGAATAGCGGGACTTCAAAGCAACGCTTGTACATATTACACGCGGCATTTTGTGGCTGTATATATGGGTCTTGGATACATCACCACACGCTAGAAAACAAGAGTCAGTCGGCAAAATGTGCTTTTTCCGACAAACGCTTACCAAAGAAAGCGAAGATGATTCCATTAGCCAGAAAAGATATTGCGACGATTGTTTGGGATTTATAAGGCATAATGCTGATTAATTACTTGGAGAAAGGGACGACAATCACGGGATAGCATTATGTCGATTGGATGTCGATGCTGAACTAAAGAGAAAGGGGCTTCTAGCGAAGAATTAAATTCTCTACCATCGTCCTGACCCATTCATCGACAATTATCACAGCAAAACTAGTCTAGTCACGATACGAGTTGATGCCTCATTCATCACATTCGGCGGTTCATATCAAATGAAGGGATCATTGGCGAAAAAGGGACCAAGTTTGCAGTTCGACAAATCCTATTATTTGAATGGCTTAGAAAAGTTGGAACATCCCCTGTCTAAGTGCATAGAGAGTAAGAATGCAAAACAATTGTTGTCTTCTGCAACATAGGCGTCTATCATACCACCTTTGTAGATCTAGTGTAACAATGCCCTTTTGTATGTTAGAATAGTTGGAGGTGCTTCATAAACCATAATATTGCTTTTGGACCTTCTTCCTCGAGTTCAGTAAATGTGAGGAACGGCGTACTGAAGCGTTAATGTCGCGCGTGACTAGTGACAATGCAATTGTATATAATGTGTTCTGCCGTCTGTTGACCTTGGCATAGCCGATAGAATTGATCTTCGGCTCTTCCGTATGACTTACTAATAATCTGAGATCACCTTTGCCGAACAATAGCATCTTTGCTGCCTTTGCGAGCTTGATATAAATGTTTTCGCCTGACTTTGTCCTGGCATCCTTTGCCACTGTAAGGTTTGTTGATTGATTAATTTCCTGTTTTAGGTGGCTCTTTTGTAGACCACAACAGGCATATTTGCTGCTTCTTTGGCCAGCGAATGTGCCTATTCCCTTTCCTCAGTTCTTAGGTGCCTTAGGAGCAATTGCGAAGTAACGTGTTTTAAGAGCCTTTAGTACTGCTTGATCAATAAATATATTTATTAGTTGGGTGCCGTATCTATTTCTGAAGGTTCCTTATTGTGCACAAGCTTAAAGCAGTTTAGTTATTTATCCAAAAATCTAATTTGATATTCCTATCCGTAGACTGAACACAAAGAGGAGCTACTTTTCCGAAGAAAATTTTCACTTTAATTTTTAAGTCTGCTTGCTTAGAACGAAGAAATAAGTTTGTGAAAGAAAAATTTATTATGTAAGTTATACATCGACATGAAGATAAGAATATGTTAAATTTTTTAAGCGCCACGATGATTTCACAATGCAAAATTTTTGTATCGGAAGAAAGAAACAAAAAGTAAACGTTATCTAATCGTCATCTTTGTATTATTTCTAGTTTTATTGAAGGAATCTTCTAGATTTCGTAACATTAAAATAAAACATTGTAAAAATTGATAATTTAATCAAAACGAGGGTCGTGTTTTATTTAAAAAAAAATACAACTTCGTACATTCTATAGGTTTCAATTTAATTTTAAAACATGTTTACAATCAGAGCTCATAACATAAGAAATCGTTTTGAAATATATTTATTCACAAAGGCGCAATCACCATGCCTACGGAAATGGTTCACCCCGTGCAGATTTCCTACAGTAAATATTATTACATTCTTAGTAACAATATGAATAAGTTTTATTATTCAATTATATATCGTAGGTAATAATGCCTCTCCCTTAAATAATACTATATCGCATATTCGTATGCAGTAATATCTTTCCTCCAGAAATATACGATATTTCCCTTATATTGCATTCTTTTATGACGATGAAAAACGACGTCATCGATTTGACGCGCGTGGTATATTACGCTAGATTTAAATAAAACGACTGCTCGTCCTCTATTTTACAGATTGCAGGTCGCTGACGTTGATACATTCCTTCGGTTATCTCGAAACTGTGAACGCCACATTTGGGAATCCGAGGAATGCACAGGGAAGATTTTGACGGGCGAATAATATTTTAATGAAGTCACGCAACTTTTCCACATCGCTGTTCGTACATATTGGATATGATCTGGTTTAATGTTTAGACGAGTCATATATCATTTTGACTATTTTTAGCCGCTAATTACTTTTCGTGGACGTTACATACGTAGAAGAATTTTTTAAATCTTTAAAAACGTGCGGCATTTTTAATGGAAAACAGAAGCTTGCAAATTTACCAAATAAAAATAGCTAAAGTGTTGAGTGAGAAAACTTGTATCGTGCGCTGTACACTGCATACTTGGGTATAATTTTATGTTATGCAGCAGTTGTGTCAAAATACTTTTTATTTGAAAAATGTTTCTCTAAATTACTCAGAGAAGGAATTATCTTCCATCAATGCACTAGGTGGATACGTCGCATAATGATAATAAATTCAGGAAATGGTGATCCTTTAAGCTAAGGAAATTTCTGGGGAAAACTACCAACCTCATAAAACTTGCAACGTATGAAAATTCAGAGGATCACTTTTAGCTAGTGACATGAATTACCGCAGTTATAAACATATTTCGGAGATAAATTAGTTTTGCAGTGCTTTCGAATTTTTTCAAATTTTCTCCGTGCAATTATCCTTGTATTGTGAACTGCGATCCTTTTACATTATGCCCTGTTAATGTAAACTTGTTAATTTATTTAATAGTACGTCTAGTTTTAATTTAATAAGATTAAGAAGCTTAAACTTCGCGAGCTGTATTAAAGTCTACATAGCCTTGCTTAATGCATCTTAATAAGGCATTATAATGTATACACCTATTTTATTTGGTCTCAGAAGTACTTAAAGAATATATTTCAGTCCCAGCCTATTATCATATTCCCTTTGTATATATGAAAATCGTACTAATGAAAACGTGCGTTAAGTAGCGTTGCCATTAGGAATATAGGTGCTAATCCACTTGCATAAGTATAGTAATAGACTAATTACATTTAACTCTGAACTTGTGAGCTTCCGACGCAAATAATCTAATTAAAAGCAGTTTTAATTCCCGACGCATCTCCCGCCTTTATGCTACCTTCCATTAGGTGAAAAACGAAATTAACGGTACGTAAAATCATCTCTTCCGGAGCACTTTATACGAGGACAATATAATTTTCGGTGAGTAGGTACAATTTAGACTGGTTCAAGGTAAAACTTTGAAATCCTCATCTTCAGTTACCTAATAGGAAACGTAATGTATGATAATCTTCTAAAGCTCTAGGTGCGCCACTGAAGCTTAGCAAAACTTCGCGAAGCTGACGTAGCGAGCCCGCAAAGGATAGAAAGATGGGAGACGGTTCCGGTACGAATGGAGATATTACGGTTTGCGTCTTTCGGGAGGAACTTTTGGCGATGACACCGCCGATACTCATATTACACTCGTACTCAATGTAAAATTTATGAGCACTCCTGGAGGAGTTCGTAAGCGTCCTTGCTTGCATTTGAGTATAGGCAATAGATATAAAATTATATTTATACTTATATGTTTCATCACAGAACAAACGGAATAGACAAAATTATCGGAACCTTTGATGTTTGAGTGTTCCTTTCCATGACGTTAAAGTCCAGCTGCCATCTTGAAAAGCTATTGCCGAGGATATTCAAACATATGGAGTGAAACAGATTTTAAAGAAAGTGTCCTCTCGGAATGAAATGTCGTAGTGATCGCGTTTGTAGATTTTCTCTAATTGTATCATTTCTTAACCTATATCTGCTTGCTTCTCCTCTCATTCTTCTTGGATACTTCATTTTAATCGCTTGTAAATTGTTCTTTTGACGTTGACTCGCAGCCATATATTAGTATCAGTCCATTAATTGTTTTAAATAGATCTCTAGCTTTTCTTTGACAAAACAATCAGAGCATTAACATGGCAGACGTTATAAAATAATATAAAGTTCTTTTCAACCTTTGCAAGAATCATCACATTATCTGGAAAAGCACAATCTGCATTTTAGATTGGTTCCAAGATTATGTGTCCTATGTACATACATTGCTTTAGTATCTGTGCTACCTTCCCTAATAATCTCATCCATGTATATGATGAGATTGCTGGTTTCTCCGCACTTAATTACATTGATCATTGTATTGCGAACATTTTGTTTTCTTTAAGGTGTTCCAGATTTCTTTTCTTGGTACTTTATCAAAAGCCTTTTCCATATCCGTAAATTCCAAATATGCCTTATTATTATATGTCAACGTCTTATTTATAATGTCCTTAATTGGTTTCTGCCCTTCATTTCTAAGGTTAATGTCTTCTTACCTCAACAACAGATCTGGTTATGTGTTTTATAATGGGTTTCATCTGAGCACTTTCTTATACCCTCCGGGGTACCGCAGGGATCAAACCTTGGTCCCTTATTATTTAACATTTTTTTGAATGATTTGCTTCTGAAATTAAACTGTGAGTTACTGGCATATGCAGATGATCTAAAAATATATAGCGTCATTAATACAGAAATGGATTGCGTAAAACTGCAGGCCAATCTTTCCCTTATTGATGAATGGTGTAAACAGAACAGAATCTCTCTGAATATTGCCAAGTGTTCATTTGTGTCTTACACGAGATGTATTTTTTAACTATTCTCTAAGCACAGAATCTATTATCAGAAAATTTTCGGAAAAGTTTCGGACTTGGGTGTATTATTTGATTCACAGATTACTTTTTCTCAACATGTAACAACGCTTTAACATTATGATGAAGTCTCCAATTTACGTTATGTCAAAGAACTTTAATGTCTTCTATTCCAATTACTTGGAACTGTAAGTTATTTATGTTTGTTAGTACTAAGGTTTTTGTATTCTTGTATTGCTATTTTGCTCGTTTGTTTATTCTTTGTAGCAATTAGGATGCTGCACATGTATTTTTTCTTTTGTATTAAGTTGTCCTGTAATTGGCTTTCGCTGTTCTACGAATAAACTTATTATTATTATTATTATTATTAATTGTGAGAATAGTATCATGGATGCTCCTTCCTATATGCTCCTCCTTTCTATACCTAAAACGGAATCCGACCTTGGAGAATAATGGATAGAGACGGCGAGAGTTCCATAGCTTAACTAATTAACTTCACAGGCAAGTCGGATTAATTTTACATTTACGGTATTCTGGCGATTTAAGAACCATTTATATGGCTCTAGAAACATTACTCTAAGAAAATATTTAATCAACAGACGTAAATAAATTTACAGCTTCAGATCCAGCCAGAATATATAATTACGATGCTAATAAAAGTGCTAATAAAGGTATTAAATACCATTCTTCGTTAAACTTGAGCTCAGGTTGTAAGAAGGAGCTTAATTCTTGCAAGCGTAAAACATCAAAAGAACTACATCAGTTTGATGTGGGTCGCGTTTCATCCACCTGACTATATACAACGGAAAACGAAAAACAATAGTTACGACCCTGAGGTATGGTTAATTTCACGAAAATCGCCGTAGACTACGAGTGAAATAACTAGATATGTTTTATGAAGAAAAATAAAAAGGAAAACTGACTTCTTGCAATCTTCTTTATTTGAAATTAGGCTTGCAGATAAACAAGGAGATCGGGAGAATTGGGAGTTCCCTTTTTTTATTTTTCTTCGGAATTTAATAATAATATGAATTCATCGGATCATCAAAATTAATTTTTTGGAAATGTTTTAAGTCAGTTATCTATACTTTTGCTATACTTTCCTACATCACGCTATTTTGTGCATGCAAAAAAAACTGAAAGGGAAAATAAATAAGGAAAACCATAGTACAGTGCTGGTTTATGTTTTGTCTCCCACTTGCAATGACTAAATATCGATATTATCTTCCGCGTACTTAGGTTCAGCAAATAAAAGCATTGAACCGCGTTTATTTTGGGAATACCCATCATAAACTAAAATGGGAGTCATACAATATACTACGAGTGGTAGAAAGCACCTCAGGGGGAGACAAAACATAAAAATGTCACTGTACATGGCAAGCTACAAGGTACACGTACAGGTAGTTTTGTTGAAAGTTTTGTTGAAGTTGAAATTACGGTAATTGTTTTTGTTGACCATTTGCCAAAGTTGAATTTGCATTGAACATTACGAAACAAGACACAAGTAGTAGACGCCGCTTA